>CM076578.1:1333389535-1333842372 GCA_034641835.2 Pinus albicaulis
AAAGGTCAAGGCCTGGCCCAGTTAATGGCTGAATCAAAATTGCAGGCCCTTGACATTAATATGATAAATGGCTTAGATGAGCAGGAAGGATTGCCCCATCCAACTGTTGAGGAGCAGTTCCAAAACTCTCCTTGGTATACTGATATCCTTTACGTGCTCACCCACCTCAATGCCCCTCCGGAGCTGTCCAAAACCAAGGGCAGATTCATAAAACTCAAAGCTAGAAACTACTGCATTCTAAATGAGAATCTATACTGGAAAAATCCAAATGGCCTATTGCTGAAATGTTTGTCTGAACCTGAAGCTAAAAGCGTTAAACAGGAATTCCATGCTGGAGAATGTGGAGGCCACCTGAGTTGGAAATCCACCGCAAATAAGATACTCAGGGCTGGTTATTATTGGCCTACACTATTTAATGATTTCCATAAAATGATAACCACTTGCCACAAATGTCAAATCTTTGAAGGTAAAAGAAAACTCCTCCCCCTTCCCCTACAACCCATCACTGTTGAAGGTCCCTTTCTGCAATGGGGTCTAGAATTTATAGGGGAAATTCATCCAGCCTCTTCTGGGCAACACAAGTGGATCCTGACTGCCACAGATTACTTCACTAAATGGATAGAAGCCATACCCACTAGGAATGCCACTGATTCTGCCATCATTAGATTCCTAGAAGACTTCATCCTATCTCGGTTTGGTTGTCCAAGGAAAATAATCACTGACAATGCTGCTGCCTTCGGATCTAAGAAAATGGTTGAGTTCTGTCGTAGGTACCACATCACGCTTGGTCATTCAACTACCTATTACCCCTAGGGTAATGGTTTGGCTGAATCATCTAACAAAATCCTGGTCAGAATCATTAAGAAGCTGCTAGAAGAGAACAAAAGGTCATGGCATAAAAATTTGATACATGCTTTGTGGGCTGACAGGCTCACCACAAAGAAATCTATAGGCATGTCACCATTCCAGCTGTGGTTTATGGAACAGAAGCAGTTTTTCCCACTAGCCTTGGAATACCAGTGATCAAAATTGTCCAGGAAATCCAGTTAGAGGAAGACAACATGATAAGGAGAATAAATGAAATGATCTATCTTCAGCAAACGAGGGAGCAGGTATATAGCAGAGCTGTCAGAGTTCATGAAAACATAAAGAGGCAATTTGACAAAAGAACCAAAGCTTCAGACTTCAAAATTGGTGACAGGGTTCTGAGATGGGATTCCAGAAGAGAGGACAAGGGCAAACAAGGCAAATTTGACAGCTTGGGGCAAGGTCCATTTGTCATCCAGGCCACTGTGGGTCCTAATGCATTTTTCCTACAAGAACTTGATGGTACAGAGCTGTTTGGGGGTCCTGTCAATGGCAAGATGCTCAAACACTATTTCTGCTAATTTTTCATTTCCAGTTCCATTTCCATTGTACATACCATTGCAGTTTTACTTTCAGGAAAATAGAGAAAATGTTTCCAAAAAATAGAGAAGGTAGAGATTCAAACATGCTCAAAACATGGACCTCTGAAAAGTGCAAAGGATTGGCTCTAATAAACTCAAAACCTGAGCCAAAGAAGAAAAGACAGCCAGTCTTAACATGCTCAAAATCTGGACCAGCAAGGAACAAAGAAGAATCAGCTCTAATGTGCCCAAAACTAGAGCTGAAAACGAAGAAGAAAAGGTGACTCTAATATGCTCAGAATCTGAGTCACAAACAAAGAAGGATATTTCAAATTGCAGATTTCTTTCCTTCACAGTTTTGTTTGCAGTTTTCTACAAGTCTTCAGTCCAGCAAGTCAGACAGTCTAATCCTGGTTTGGCTGTTTTTCAATTTACTGTTTTAGAATGTAGAAGAAGAAACCTGTTGGACAGTTTAATCCCAACAGGTAGTAGATTAGGTAGAGAAGCATATGGGGCCAACTGTTTAATCTGGTCTCATGGAGCAATAAGGGTAGATTTAGAATAGGTTGTTTCTATTTCAAAAATAAAATGTAAAGGGTCTGCTAGCCCAAATGCACCCTAATGAAGAAAATATGCTAGGATTGTAGTGTGGGTAGGTAGTTTTGATGGGAAAATGTTTCTGCTGATGTAACATATTCATATGGGGGCAGCTGATCAAAGAAAGGGATGTGCCAAGCAGCAGGAAACTGGCCTACTCCAAAGATCATTTCTAGTTTCTTGCCTCCATCAAGAAGAAGCCATCCCCATGTGGAGTCACTGTTAGCCCCCCAAATTAAATTCTTGACAAGTAAGCTAGGGGCTAGGTGGTTTTGGAGCCTTCAAGGAATGTCTTCTCCCTGAAAATCCACCCCCCTTGAAGTCTCTTATTTCCATGCCTAACATTAATCCCCTCTGAAATCCCTACACCCTTTGTTGTCCCCAAAATCCCCTTCATTCATCTATTGTTCCCCCCTTGTTAGCCTGAAAAGCATTAAAATGGGACAAAAAATCATAAATTTCATTAAAAGGGGTTAAAAACCCATTTCCGACCATATAATAGGCCTAGCCCCTTCTCCGGCCATAGCCCTTCCCCCATTCCTCCATATAGCCCGGCGCTGTGACCACTCGCCAAGGCAAAGAGCGCTTATCTCAAGTTTTTTCGGGTGCAGCGTCGACCGTTGATCTAAATTGATCGAACGACGATCTTCAAATCTCCATCGCCCACCTGTTCCCGTTCGTTTCACACCCCGTGCCATCGCCATCCGTTTCCCCGACAGATCGACGGCACAGAGCCCATCTGCCTTGTGGACCCCGCCGTGCAATAGCACAAAACCGCCGGTTTATTCCGCACCGCCTCTGGGCCATGGGCAGTTTTCTCCAAGCACCCAGCGATTCCACTCACCGTCCACCACGTGTCCCCTGTACGACGGCAAAACCACTTTCTCCCCGCGCATTATCTTTCGACCACGGACGACCAGCGAAATCACTGTCAGCCGTTGGATCTCGAAACGCTCATCCGACGGTCATCCATCAACCAAGCTGCTCACCCGTTAATCTGTGCATCGTACCCCCTGGCCCGCCCTCTGCCGTTGATCTTTGCCGCGATCAACGACCCTGATCTGTCCTACTACCGTTGACCATTCCACCGTCACCCAGTTCTCCACGTCGTCCGTCCACTTGGCATTCCGTACTCCACGTGCACTCTTCGTACAGTCTTCTATTCCATTGCATATGTTGGCTCTTTTTCACATTTTTTAACGTTTTCCACGTCTATTCACTCTGCAGACCACCACCCTCCACCAGAGCGTCTTTTCATCATTTCTTCTGCAATTTCTTCCCTTGATCATCACCTGCACGGCCATTTTAATTCTTCGCACCACATCCATCACCCCCATCCATGGATTTCTTAACGGGTTGCGTATTTTGCAGGTTTACAGGGAGATGGGAAGGTCTGTCACGATTTTACAATGTTTAAATGCAGTAATAGGGATTTTTTGCACCAAATTAAATGAGAAGCGAGTGTCATACATCAACAGAGTGGTTTTCTCTGTCAAAGGGACATAATCCAACTCTGAAAACTTCTCGGCGCCATAAAAACTTGAGCTAACCTGTCAGGGGCAAAGATGGAGCGGAAAAGTGTTTTAGTACATGCAAGGGAGATTAAGGCAGGTTAATGAAGCTTTTAAACCTTGAATCTGTAGGTTAAAGAGGGCCAAGCGTCAGATTGAAGACCACGAGGACCCCTCAGAGATTGAATGCAAAGGAGGCCATATCACCAGGGTTTATTCTACCGCAGCGGAATGTTTTTCTTCACGCAGTACAGTGCGCCCATACTTATTTTATTATACACCGTGTCCCTGAAGAAATTCCCACCCTAACAAGCAGTTCGAGACCATCATAAAATTTATGTAGCAGACTTCTCAGCAGTCCATTCACTCTTTGTTTATTCACCGCCAGTGTAGCAGGACGCCACAGCCAAAATATGTCAAATTCATACCCAGAGAAGATCAATCCTGCATAAAATGGTGACAGAGATTAAATTCACAACAGTCAAACAGAATGGGCTTCGGCCCTGCATTCATTTTGTGTTTAAATATCACATTTAGTGCTCACCTACCACCTCAGTCGACCTTCTGTTCATCATCTGCTATAAAGCACAGAAGGAAATTATTGTAAAGGTTGTTGTTGGTTGTTGATTGGATATCAGTGGACTGCAAGCTCTCTCCTCTTGAGACAAGTTCTCTGTGTAATATTGTTAGATAGACTAAGATTTGATGTATTCAGGCTGAATGTTCAGGCAGTGGACAATGATGTACCTGATTGGTGTTGTTTTTAATATGACAAGCATGTTTCTTTGGATCCTGATCTAAAGCAGCTGGTGATGTTTTCCTTTCTCTGTATTTGTGATTGACTTGCTTTCATTTTATTATGTTTCTTCAGGCTCACACTAGAAGTTTGGCATAAGACTTACCCTTGATAGGTACCTTATGTTGTTGCTCTCCCAGCCCTTTATGTTTTATGCTTATATGTGTATCTGAGTGTTGATTTCAATTGATTTAACCAGTGTAGTGGATGCCATTGCCTGCTCTCTGATGTATGAATTAATGAGATCTATGTTTAGATGTTCTTGTTAGGATTTAGTTAGATGAGTTGAGAACACCGAGAGGCTGTAACCCGGCTCGCCTCACGAGGATCTTTTCTTCCATCTCATTAAACCTTTCAGATCCTCTGTCAAACTTTGTTTTTCCTTGGAGCTGGGGGCAGCACTGAGTGATCAGACCTCTGGTCCGATCTATAAGCAGCCCCTTTGTCCTTCTTTGAGAGCATCCTCTAAGTATGCCCAAGCAGGTCTGGAGTTAAATGACCTCTGACTTGATCTATAGGTAGAAATTTGGTTGTCTTTCCTTCTTTCATTTTCAGTCCTTAATGTTCCATTCCATCAACCATCTTTAAGATCCAAGTGCTCTAGATGACTAGCCCAACTGAAAGCTTGCACATTGAACACAAGTAAATCCTTTCTTGACTCCATTTCCCAATGGATTTGATGTTCCCTGAGTTATCTATCTTTGTCTAGTTTCCTCTTTGCTCACCCTTGTTTTATATTGGACCCTTCATTCCTGATTCCCAACAACCAAACATAAACCAAAAAAAAAAAAAACAAACCCTGTGCATATAACTAGCTTAAAATCATAACATCCGAGCCTCAAAGACATAAAACTTTGACTATCATAGAGAGATCCCTCTCTAGACCCAGGAGGGCTAGATCCTAAGGTCCCAAAGTGGTTCTATGTTGTCTCATCTTTTGGTCTCTGTCAACCTGGCCAAAACATGGGAACCCCAACACTTTGAATAACCTGTAGTTGGTTATCAATAAATGTACATTAATGCCGATATAATTATTAACGTTCATAAAATTGACCATTTTTAATGCTCATTGTGTATTGATTATATTTCTCAAATTTATACAAGGGAGGAATTTATGGTAACTTACCTCAAAATTTTTGAGAAACATGCATTGGACAAGCCAAAATTTGATTTTGAGTTGTATAGTAACATTGTTGTCCCCAACTGGGTAGACTTTGACTGACCACCAGGTCCAAAGAGAGGGGTGGTGGAAGCAAATTTAAGGCTTTCGAAAAAGTTGTCAGCGATATGAGCATCATCCCCTAGCTGATCATCATTTTGGAATGCATATAACAACATTGTCTCCATGGTATTCATATCCCTTAAGTAATCATCCATACCAACCTCTATTTGATTGCCTCCATTGCCAGCTTGTGAAGAACTACTATTGTTGTAGTCATTCCTAATTGGTGAATATGGACACAACGAGAATTGAATCGATGGTTGATTCAACCATTCTTGGTATCATTACTCTCTGGTTTTTTCTCTTAATTCAGTCTTCTCTCAATTTGACATTTTCGTGGGGTGCAATGGAAGATGGTAGTAGGTCACTCATCATCACTAGAATCCTAATAATTAAAAAAAAAAAAATTGAACATGATTAGTACAAAATATATGATATCAATTAGTAAGCACGTTGACAATATTGCATGATTAATTGGTTTGACATTGAAATAATTACATTAATCAATATGCCAAACAATTATAATTATTACCATCATTGTCCCAGGATTGTGGCTAGAATATGCAATATTGTTACAATTGGCAGGGTGAAGCGGCTGTCCATTTTCATCTACCAAATGCGCCTTGTGGTATGTTGCTCCTGATAAGAGCTTCCGACGTTTTGGAGCTGTTAGAATATTTGGTGCATATGAAATTGATTATGAATTTGCATGAACCTGAAAATTTGTATACATTATAAATTTAATTAAGCTATGCATGATTAACACAGATAAAAAACACAAATTCAATTAGATAATGAAAATATAAATAAAATATGAAGTAAATATTACGTCTCAAGATGGATAGGGAGAACTCCGCGATGGAGTTTGAGAAATATTATGGAACAAGTTGGATTTTGAATAATTGTCCATTCGATGTAATTATGATATTTTCTCCTTGCATTTGAGCAAAATCAACAATAATTTTGGTGTACACACCTAAAAGTAATTTCAGTGCCTTAAAAATGGACTTCTTGTTATCGGTGCTAATGTACAGATAACCGCACCGGTGTGTTTTAGTTACTACGCATCGGTGCCATGTTATCAACGGACACACCGATGAAGTGCTATTAAGTGACGCACCGGTGACGAATAAACGCAAACAAAAAAAGTGCAACTCTATTCTTTTTAAGTGAAAAAAAGCGGTAAATTGCAAAATGGGCAGCAAAATATTTTCTAAAATCTAATTTCATAAAACAATTCTTTAAATACTAATCACTTTTCATTATTTCACTATTTTTACAAAAATTTTCAGCCAAATATTTGTAGGAGACATACCTGGAGCAACAGAGCACGAGAGCATTGTGGAGCAGCAAAATATGTTCGACCAGAAGTATTCAGACCATCAGAATTCCAAACCTCTGGTGATTCAAACCCTATAGCATAGAATTTCAAATGATCTCGTGATTAAATTTTATTGTTTTTTTTACGTAGTAAGTAAAAAATTTCAATCCGTTGTTCATTTTCAAAAACAAAAAAAATCCATTTTTACCCTAAACCCCTCATTCTTTTTGTTTCTTCCCTTTTTTCTCCCTGTTTCTGTGATTTCAGAATTAAGGCTTTTCATTTTATATTTATAGGTTTTTTATTTCTATATATAGGAATATGACATCCAACCCACGGGATGACTTGCATAGTCGGATCCCAATCCATGTCAGCCCTTGCATGAATTTTTTAAATCGGTGTGCCCGATGTAACATAGTGCACTAGTGTGCTGGATTATCCAAGTGCACCGCACATGTACTGTTTGATAAAAAATTTAAAAACAATTTTTTTTTAAATCCATGTGCGATATGTAAAATAGGGCACCTGTGCTCTATTTCATTGTGGCGCACTGCGAATGTACTGTTTCGCAAAAAAAAAAATTATTGTGTTAATCGATGCGCCATGTAACATATAACACAGCACACTGGGTCTCCTAGTTGAAAGAGAGCACCGTACGGTGGTCCCTTGTTTGTGCGGGGCATTTATAAGAATAGGACGCACCGTCCCCTCCATGACACCATATGCTACAAAAACTAACACTAGATGATTTTTATTATTTTGTCTGTATTAATCGGTGCGGTGGTTGACATGTAATGCACCGGTGCTACTTGTTGCAATAGAGCATCGTACGGTGTTTTATACTATTTGGGAGGTGCGTTTATAAGACCACCACACACCGACGTCAGTGCGTACACCATGAAAAGCGCACCGATTTCTTGATATATTTTTTTTAACCTGAAAAGTTGACAATTTATTTATAAAATATATTAATGAATGATATGGTACAGGTTTCATATTGATAAAGAAATGGCTGACAAGAGATCAAATAACAAAAATATTGATAACACATCAAGAAAAGAAAAAAAGGCAAGTTCTTTGTAAATTCTTTACAAAAAATATTATTTTTGAACTATATGTAAGTTTAAATAATATGTATTGTTTATTGTGTATCATGTAAAGCCACAAAATGATGAAGCTCGATAAGATTATTTCTGATCTAGGACCAGAAGAGCACAAAAGCTTGATGGAAAAATTACAAAAGGAGGAATCAGGTGAAAGAAAAAATATTATCGATCCAATATGAGTTTCGTTTTTTAATTTTCATTAATAATATACTTAAAATTATTAGATAACATGTTTCAAACAATCTATTAATTCACATCTGTTTAATGTTCTACAGGGACCAACAAATCAGAAAAGTAATGTTGTTCTAAGAAAAGAAAAAAAATAGAACATGCAAATGAAAATGAATTGTTCCTTAGCTCATCTGGAGTGGTGCTAGAGGTTAACGAAAAGGGGAAAAACTTTTACAAAAGTTTGAGGGATCTAGTGGAACGAATGTATAGACGTTCTTTCCACTTACAATACAAAAATAAATCCAATGATTCTAAGAACCAAATTTTATCTAAACTACAGGAAGAGTTTCCAGAGAATTGGTCAATCAGACATGTCAGACTTTTAATAGCAACATACAACAACAGAAAAGAAGGAATGAAAAAGTAATATTTCTTTAAAGTTTTTATAGAATTGTTTATAAATATCTTTTATAAATATCACTTTTGTTATATTTACTTTTCATATATCAATATAAAAATTGAATAGTTTATTGTCATGTTACATTTTCAGGAAGATTATGAAAATATCAAAAGATGAACGAGCTGATATTAGAAATATGCCAGTAGGAATGTCCAAAAAGGTGTACAAGGAGATGGTCAAAGAAATGGACAAAATTACATCGCAGGAGGAGCCATCTCAACAACAACGTGCTTCAAATGTAATATGTAATAATTGAATTTTTCGATCATTAGGTACAATAAATAAAAAATTTAGCATTAAATATTAATTTTCAAGTATTTTCTTGCAGAAAAGAAAAGAAAATGAAACCCATTCAGCACATAAAATAGGATGACAAGGAAGAACAGGGTTGATATCTAAGTTTGTGAGTAATTGTTACTTCCTTAGAACAACTTAACTAGATTTCATTTTTGTATATTTTAAGTTCTTTTACAAAAAAAAAAAATCATTGAATGTCTTCAAACCGATGCTAACATACAAAGAAGAACCATCAAACAAATTGATTGATATTGGGTTAAATATGGGTTGTGAGTATATGTTGGCATATCATAAATTAATTTTGGAATTTGTAAGCATCTATCGATCTTATTTTACTTAGCTCTGTCAAAGATTAATAGAACAAATAAATATTTTATATTAAATATATTATTAGTTATGGGGTATAAAATTTGCAGGAAATAAAGTATGGAACTGCACCAACAGATGAAATCTTGAAAGCTGTCATAGTACATGGTTTTGAAAGAATGTGTATAGTTTATGAGTCAATTGTTGCTATGGTGTGTCATTTTTTTATTTATTTACATTGATGTATATTATTTAATATTGTAGTTTTCATTATTCTTACCAATGTATATACACTCATTACAATTTATTTTTATGTTTGCATATGGAAGGTGAAGAAGTAGAAAACAATCAACACCGTGAACAAAAAATTCCTGAAAATAACCCAAGTCATGGAAGTAGCTCGAACAGTGACAACAGTTCAAGCGAAGAATGATGATCATTATGTTTGGATATCAAGGCAATGCGTTGTATTTTTTGAAATATTTGTCTGTGAAATCAAACATTTAGTTTAATGTAATAGACATAGTGTCCCAATTTAAAGACAAAGGGATACCAATAACTGTCCCATTTTGTATGACAAAGGCTGTCTTATTCATATATATATATATATATTATGTTTTAATTTATTCTATTGCATTCTCCATTGTCACTGTGAAATGTAACACCCCTGATTAAATTTATGGATGATTAAATATTATAATGAAGAGATGTGAAATATGATGACATAATATAACAAATTAATCCAAACATCACATTCAAATGCACTAATAAAATTTTAATTGATATGAATATTGTTATAAGATATGTGTCGTCTTTTGATGAATAATGAATTTAAAGAAATCACAATAATTATGATATGATATAACAAATTAACCCAAACATCACATTCAAATGCATTAATAAAAATTTAATTAATATGAATACTGTTATAATATGTGTTGACTTTTGATGAATAATGAATTTAAAAAAATCACAATAATTGCACTGTCATAGGTCGATGTTTCTAAAAAATATAGAATGAACACCGGTGCGTGTTAGTTACTGTACACTCGTGCGTTTGTATGATAATGTGCACCGGTGCATTTCTATGACCTACGGGCACCGCAAAAATACCAATACCAATTATAAATCTCGGCACGTTTATGCGATACTGTGCACCGATGTGTTTATGTGAGACTACTTACCAGAGCAATTGTACGACCTATGGGCAACGTACAAATACAAATACAAATTAGAACAATCGATGCGTTTGTCTGATACTGTGCACCAGTGCATTTCTATAAGACTACATACCAGTGCATTGATATGACCTATGACACCGCACAAATCCCAAGACCAATTAGAACGATCACGTGCATTGTATCACCAACAAGGCGCCTGGTGCAGTTTTAGACGTTGACGGCCCAGTGCATGGACCTTCGATCGCCTCGGGCCACCGTCTAGATGACACGCACCGGTGCATTGACACCTTGGTAGTGCACTGATGAAAAATATATTCGTAAAACCTTCGGCCGCCCAGTTTTTTTAGTTGTGTTTAAATTCTATTAAAAGCTCCGCCAAAACCTCCATAACCGTAAACAGATGTTGTAGCAAATGTGTTTTTGACAATTTTGGCCAATTTTATAACACTAAAAACCTCCTTTATAACCTTTTCTAGAGGGTATTTTCCTTGTAGTGCGTATACCAATTGTCATTTGAAGAAATTTGTGAAACATGCAAGCGCATATCAAGAGGAAGGGAAAGAGTCAGTAAATCTGCCTCAACATTGGTAAGGCAAGATGAACTTGGAAATTTGCTTGACAACTTTAAAACAGAAATTCTTAGCAATCTAAGTGAACAAGTAGAAATGTTAAGAATGAAAAATGAGCAAAAAGAATATGTTGATATTTTTTTTACCCATGAAGAATAATATGCTACTAAATGTTGTCCATCATTCCCCAGGTTTAAAGAAGTTTACTAGGAAGACAATGGAGCAAGGCAATCACCAAAGAAGCTATGTTATGTAGCTCCAAGGATACCTTGGTAGCCTAGTTAACTTGATATGATGCAAGGGCCCACTTCAAAATTTCAAGCTTATTCACATCCATCTCAAACTAATTGGGACACACTCCCTCCTTAGCAACCTTAGACATCTCAACCCCAAAACCAATCGTGGAAACATGGTTGGCAAGGACCTTATTGGGAAAATCCACAATATCCTCAATATTTCCCTCAATATCCTCCATACCCAACTACATGCTATCCCTACCATCCACCTCCACCACAACCACAACTTCAACCATATCCATCTCATATATCCACCCCCACTCAACTACTTGTACCACCATTTCCAAACCCATACAACGAAGTATCTCAGCTCACTTACAATGCCGAGGTACAACAATTCCAAACATATCCTCTTGATCTAGATGGTATTCATCTTATTTCAAGAAAGGTATTGCAAAGAAGATATTTTCTTAATGTCATTGAAGGACAACATTAAGAAGAAGAAGATCCAAATGAGGATATCAAAATATCAAGGGCTACACTTGTTGAAGAGCCAGCATCAAAATTAGAAGTTGAGACAGTTTCGTGATGTTTACTAGCATTTCCTCCATGTGTTCAAGAGAAAAATCAACAAAAAGAGGAAGATTTAAATGTAATAATAGAGTAGGACCTCCAAGGTGATCCAACTCAGCAAGTGGACTGGGGGCATCAGAACTATATTGACATATGGTTCCAAATAGTCATTAAGTTGTAGCAACACATTCTTCTCCAACAGTACTTGATACAATCCTAGTCAAAGAAATTCATCTCTTATATTCAGGTACATGTCAGAGCATGTATTCCAAGTGTGCAATTGATTTTATCTGTCATCTTGATGTGTACATGTCTCCATTGGAATTATTCTTATACTTGAAAAATGTTTTTTTTTTCAAGTAGAGTAGGAAAGTGAAAAAATAGGGAAGAAGAATAAAATCTCAAGTGAAAACCTCTTTTGAGGTGTCTGAGATTGGCCCACTGATTGAAAAACTCCATGAGGCGGTCATTGGGTTGAAAAAAAGAAAATAAAAATAAAAATAAAATATCCTAGGTGAAAACCTCCTTTGAGGCGCCTAGGCAGACCTACTAGTGGAAAACCTCATTGAGGTAGCTAGTAGGCCTTCAAAAAAAAAAAAAAAAACATTTCTCCATGTATCTCTCTCTAATGAATGTAGGTGCTCTCCAACCTTTGCAAGAAGAAAAACAACAAGTTGGCACAAAAAGAAAATTCGGTCAACACCCTGGTTAAAGGTAGTCAAACTTGGACTTCCTCCTCCAGTGCTCAGAAGCTCCAAAAGGATCTCAAACAGATTATCACATGTACCTTCAAAGCAGCTTCAGAACCACCAAAGACAACTTCAACATCCATATCAACAGCTTCAATATCACCTACAAAAACAAATCAATGGTAAGGCTCAGGTATGTAATCATCTAACCCTTTCTCTGAATCTATTTTAGCTTAATAAAACATTAAAAAGTGTGAGAAGGAAAGTTTTTTATACAACCAAAATAAGTAGCTAGGCAACCTCAGCCTTATCTAGCAACTAGCCTCACTTTTTCCACCAAGAAGAGGAACAATACAAAAGTAAAAAGGACTTGAGAAAGTGGGTAGTAAGAAGTTCATGTAATGGAAGACAAGGAGTGCCAAAGGGGTAACCAAGGGTGAACTTAGTTCACAGAAAAAAATAACTTTAAGTTCATTCTGCATGCGATTAAAAAAAAGAAGAGAGAAATAAAGAAAGAAAAGAAAAAATAAAATAAAATAAAAGGTGGATCAACCACCACTTGGCATGCGAAACATATTTTCTTAAGGTATATGAGGACCTCCATGAAGCACCTACGAGAAGAAATGCAAGAAGAATAGAAATAATATTAGCAGGAGGAGCAACACATGGGCCAATAAACAAAAAATGAAATAAGGCAACATGTAGGAAGAACCAGAAGGAAGGGATGATGAGCAACAGTTTCAGTAGGGGAGTGATAGTGGGCCTCTAAATTAGACATAAATTAAGGCCCATCTAACCTTTCTTAGGCCCATCTGCCTTTCTTATGCACATGAAAAGATATATTAATCTCTCCTTCTGCACTTAATGATTTTTTCTTATGCTTTAATATTTTCTTAGGAAGGCTTAAATGTAATTTCATATTTGTGCCTAATATTGGTTATTTTTGTAGAATATTGTGAGAATATTGGGAAAATTATGTAGATTTGGAGAAGGAGATAATTTAGGGACTTGCTCTGTGCCATTGGAAGATCAAGAGTGAAGAATAAATGAGCACAATATCAAGAAATTAGGGAGAAATATTGGAGAGATTAAAGGGGGTTGTACACCCTCCTTAACTCTTAAATGCAGCCAAAGGATCCTCATGACATCCCCTCCAGCAATTCAAATTCCAGAGGCAACAAAGCAACTCAAGACCAAGTGCACTCAAGCCATACTTCACTTGGAGTCAAGTGGACTCATTACCTATTTTTTAGGAGTTGTTGGTAGCTACCCTTGAGGATAAATAAAGATGATCAAGAGCTAATTAGGGTCGATTCCGGTGGATTATAGTCCATTCGATGTAGTCCATTCCATTCCATCCGATGCCATTCATTTTCCATTCTATTAGCATTTTTATGTTTAAGACCTCCGGGATGCAATAAGATTGCATTTTTAATGCAATGAGTATTCATATGAATTTTTATTGATCTAGTTCCAGAGAGCTGGGCTTGTGGGTTAGGGCCCAACCCATGTGCCTCAGCTTCTCTTCTATTTTCATTATTTCCTTTATATTATTCAGCTAGTTTTTTTTCCGTCATTTAGTTAGTTGTGCTTCTGATAGTTTCATTGCTATTTAGTTTTTGGCTTTCATTTTACTGTTGTAGTTATTCATTTTCTTACGAGAGTAATAAAGTAGAGGAAAAATCCAAAATCTATGGATCAATACCCCCTTCTCATCTCTGTCAATAGAGCTCGAGGAGGGCGAACCTTCCCACAAACCCAAAAAATGATTTCTTTTCACTATTTCTGAGATTAAAAGTAGAGTTGCATTACCATTTTTTAGTCTCCCTTTGCACTGTATTTTTACGCATTCGTCTGTTTCCTTGTGCATAAGTTAGCAGGTTGGCTGCAGGAATTATCATTAAAACCCCAAAGTAGCTCTGTGGTGCCTCCCCGCTTCATTATCCATCTCTGTATTTGCAATCTACGCACTGCTGATACGCCCTCCATTTTCGCATTTTCCTGCTTACTCTCACTACCACACCTACCTTTTTATTCATAAAAACACTTAAACCATTCAACGAGCCTTATTCCTTTGTTTTTATTCATCACGGTTGCCTTACCGTTTTTAACACAAAACACTCGAAAACCATTGGAACTCGACCTCCACCCTTGCTCCTCAAACTTCCCACTACCATACATCGCAAGTCACACTTCACAATCTTTATCCTATCGCAGATCACAACCTTTACCCTTTTCACAAATCACATTTCACATTTCACAACCTTTTTCCCTTTTCCTTTAAGACTTACCACTCCAAATGACGATTCTGATATCGCTTCGTACTCCGCCACACCACAAATCACAAATTGCATTTCTCAATCTTTATCCCATCGAAAATCGTATTTCGCAATATTTATCCACTCCGTGTTAAAATTTATCACTCCTGTCTGCTAATTGCGATATTGGTATCGCGCTCCGCCAGTGGTCCCACCGCCACGTGATCCGACTCATCACAAACTGAAAATCACACTTTTATTTGGTTCCTATTAATACTTACCACTCCCAACGCCGATTGCGATATTCTTCATACTTCTCCACATCGCAAATCACAAATTGCAGTTTTTATTTGGTTCTCGTTAATACTTATCGCTCCTGACATTGATTGCGATATTGTCAAAGCACTCTGTCACCTGTCCTCCTGCCACATCATTTGACTTACTGCATTTCACATTTCGCAACATCTATCCCATCACAATTCTTCCATCACACTTTTCATTTTCGATATTATGCATTTTAATAAAGTCTAACCGCGCTTTTCACTCCTTTGGGCCTTGTTTTGTGTGTTAAGCCTTCCATTAGCATCTTTAGCCCTTTCCCTCTGGACTGAAATCAAAATTTTTTCAATTGTAATTAAGTCATGGATAACCTAGCTACATGGATAGAAGCATGGTAGATAAAGCATAAGATACGTAAGGCATGTTTCACTGATTGGACAAGTTAAGTGTGATTTAAATTAATTTCTTTTATGCCATTTATTTTCAGCAAGTTAAATTAATTTCCTTTCCTATAATTTATTTTCAGAAATTTAGTTTAGTTTCCTTTTTTTCATTTCCATTCTGCAATTTATTTTAGTTTTATTGAAGTGTGACAGACTTCACCGAGAACCGCCAGAAGTAGCACCCTTTCGTAGAGCGAAAGAGGATGACATGAGTAAAATGCATCTGCTGTGTATATAGTACTATCACCTCCAAGTTTGTACAAACCCTGGGTTGATAAAGTAAAGTAAGGCAACCCCTAGGATTTGCAACACTTTTGGTGCAATACCAGGGCTCACCAACTTTCATGAAAATCTCAAACTGACAAATTTAAGAAAAGTTAACTGGATTGAGATTGGAAGGGTGAGGGAGTTGTACCCTCATCTATTTGTTGACTGATAAAGAGCTTTTAGAGTTCAAAAATCTTCCAGTGGGGAGGAATGATCTGGTGGATCAGTTTAATGCTCAAAATTAAAAGTGCTTGGATTGGATCGAAACCAGTGCCAAAGAAAATATCTCGTCACCGTGAATCCAACGCAGCTCGTTTCACTCAAAACTGATATTGCGTTCCGATCGAATTGGAAAACAATTAAAAATTTAAGAAATTTGTTGCATGGATACTGTTATCACAAAATTGCACTTGATTGGTTTCTAATAAGACAAATCTATGTAACTGTTTCAAACCAGCTTGTGGCTGAAGCTTAGCCTCTTCAGTCTGAGAGGGCTCTCTCAAAGGGGTTAATGATATTTGATAATGATGTAACTAGATGGCTAACTCTATTTGGAAAATAGCTTGATTTTGTTGTTTGTAGGTTGAAAAGAGTACAAGTCTGCAACCATTGGGCTTATGGAATCAACAAATTAGTAGTTTTAGTGGTAAGGTCTCTTAACATGGAAGCTGAGGTAGGTAAGAGTTTTAGCAAAGGTAAATCACCCATGAAACATAGAGCAACACAACCATTCCATCAATAAAGGAAGTCAGAGCATACACATATGAATTCTGAGTAATAAAGATGAAATCCACTACAAGTAGTACACATAAAAATATAGCTCAGGAAAGCACTAAAAACTCCATGAGAATCTCAGGTCTGTCAAGAAAAATTCCTCTGTATTACTAATATCAGTCAAGTTACATAAAGTCGCAGTAGTGCAAAAAATATCCCAACCATTTATAATTTCGAATATCTACCCTTTAAAAGACCTTGTTACATCAGAGATGATCTGCCTCTTGGCTAGATTCATCGAACTCTTCCTATGACACCTTGCATAACAGGAAAACATGTGCTTTAATGAGAAAATGATAGCTACACTATAAAACAATTTGTTTCCTAATAGGACTCAAACTGCTATTTATTACGTCAACTGCCTTATCTCTTAAAACAGTTACACATCTAAAAACTAATGCTTCACATGTTCGAATAGGCTTTGATAGAACTCATCACTACTTGACATCTTAATTATCCTCCTCAACATATAGAAACAAACCCTATTTTAGGAAAACAAAAGTATATCTTCAACGAAGTCTTCAACTGATAAGTTGTCTCCCTTTCATGGTATTCAAGTCATGAATGATTGCTGGCAAGGTCCCTTGACCTATTGAATATATACACCTGTCCAAAAATTCTCTTAAACCCGCTCAAGAAACCTTCAAAACAACTTGCTACGAAAGAATGACAGTTTTGTAGCGTCCAAAAAATGACCTTTGCAATTAAAATTTCTGCTTCTTTGTTCTTGCACCATTGGTGTTTGTCATAACCTGACACATCATTACTACCATTTCCTCTTCTTGAAATCTTCCAAAAGTGGTTTTAGAAGCCAAAAGAAAGCTACAGAAATTTTCGTAGCGTTTTCATGGCTTCAAGCCTAGGAAACGCTATGAAACTGTGGAAAATTGTGCAATTTCAAGATTTTTACCTTGTTTCAAAAAGGTACCTTCCAGTTGTACAAATTTGGTTTTCAACATGCCCTTGACCTCCTAAAACACAAAAAAACTCATCTTAAGAGCATTGAGGCATTTCTTCTTCATTAATGATGAGTTGAGCTATGGGTTCCTCAACTACAGTCATCTTTAAACCCTTCTTCTCTAGCTCCTCATGGATCAATTCTAATTGCTCTTGGAGGTCTTTAACTCAGTCCTTCAACTTTATGTTGGTATATTTTAAGTGCAAGTTCATTCTTCTGACATACTTCACCTCTTTCCTCAATGGCATAGTCCATTTGATTAATTGTTGTGTTATCTAAGGTCTTTGATACACTGTCAACCTGATTTTCCCAAATCTCTTTCATCTTCTCAAACTGCACTTTTTGGACATTATGCTTCCTTGCTTATTTCTTCACGACTGATATTTCATGATTTTATATCTTCAACTATTCCTTTAAGACCTTTCCTTTCCTTTTCTTTGGAATGTTCCCAATTAGCCATTGCTACTTGGAACATTATAATTGCTCCATTTTTTAAATAAGAAGTAGGAAGCACAATAAAATTTATCCCATTGTGAAAAGGGATTGAGGTAGGAGGATAAAATAAAGCCACTTGAGTGTGAAGAGGGGAAAAATCAAGCAGCTAGCTATAGTTGACCAAGTCAACCAGCGCTGTCACAAGGGAGGGAAAGCGACTAGGGCAGTGCAGTTTTGAAGGAGGAAACTTCTTAAGGAAGCTACATCACCAATGAGTGGGGCTCGGGATGGAGAAGCTCACTTAGGATAAAAATGAAGGGATAGCAGCAAGAGGATTCATTCATTCATACTTCTTGTTTTAGTCTTATGACTGATTGCAAGCTTCAGCTGTTTAGCCGGAGTTGCAGCACTGTTTAGTGCAAGAGTTCTCATGCGGTAATTCTAGTTTCATCATTGTTGTAGCTAATTGGGAGATCTAAGGAGGAGGTCTTGAGTTAAATTCTCATAAACTATCTTGAGGAAAGCCATCCTCTGACCTTGAAAATGCAGTCACTTCGAGTGAGTGCGTTATTTCTGCAGTAGCTGCAGTAGCTAGGGTTGTATCTGTCCATTTGAGCTTATTTCAGAAGAGGAGGAGGTGATTTCCACTCCAGGAGTTCTATTGAGGGAGGCCTTGAGCCAATTCTTGTATTGTGTGTCCCTTTTTGAGCATATCAGATATTTCTGAATACAGAGTTGTTGGGTACAATGTTATTTTCTGCAGTGTTGTATCTAGTGTTGTTATTTTGCCGGAAACCCTTACTGGGGGGTCCTAATGTGTTTGTAAAAGAGGTAAATCCTCTCATTTCTGATCTTATAATGAATGAAAGCTCTACATATATGTTATTCCATCTATTTCTGTAGTTTTCATAATAAAAATAACGTTTTCGCTGCCTCTGGCATTTCTATTTTATGATGTACCGGGGTTGTGATGCTTTTTAGCATATTTGAGCTGGGGAGATCTGTTTAATGTAGCTAGAGTTATTTTTTTCTGATGCCATTCTATATTTAAGCTACATACAGTATATTCTAGAGGATCCCAACCCTGGACTGCGTTATTCTTGCACTGTTTTTTTTATATAGCGTCCTCATTGGAGATATTGTTGAAATTACTGAAAAGGAATATTACAGTGGTATCACAGCGCTGCTCTTGGCTGAGCTTGTGGGGGAAGATTTATCTTCAGCATGGAGAAGGAAGACAACTCAAAGCTCATACTTCCAATCCTGTAGAACATTGCAAGGGATCTTGTAGAAAATTTGAATAACTAATATATTATCCACCGATATTCTCCTGATCACACACTATTTTATCTTCATGCACAATACATACTCTCTTCTACCATTGATCATTAATTGCAGAAATAAAATCAATTGCATGCGCACATTAAAACCATAAAAATTCACACATATGAACACAATATTTCATGGGAAAGCTTAAAGCTGAAAACCCCAACTATCTGTATATTATATGTCATAGAGATCATGTAACAATCATTGTACAAAGCTCCTCACAAGCTCTCAGCACAACCTCCAGTTGCTACACACTAATCAAGCTAGATCTAGCAAAGCACGTGCTCCAATATCTTCCACCTGATAGCTAGCCTCTATTGCGTAATCAATGCTATAGGATGGCTCATTAAATAACATAAACCACTTGGCTTGTAGTGCGCAATCCTCATGAGCTCCTCCAATCACTGGTAGTTGAAAATATGCAACAGTATAGTCACAACTGATAGTTAACCTGCTCTTTCACCTATCTGCCTTGGTCTCCTTTATTTGTCCATGTGGCAGAGCTAGCCAGTGTATTCTTTAGTTGATTAATGAGTTTTATAATTATTGAATTAATTAATAATTAATTCACACCACTCTCACTAGTGTATCAATCAGTTAGACTAGATACAACTAGCTCAACTATGTTTAGATTAGTTAAACTAAACACAACTCCATTAACTTCCTCAATCAACTCCACCAACTCTGTCACATGAGTTCTAACTGAAGCATCCATGAAATAGCTCCACTTAACCCTCGGGAATAGCGTAATTCCTTCTGTCAGCTCCTGTGCCACATCTGTGCACTTAACTAAAGTGCTCCAAGAGAATAAGATAATGTTTAGAGTCCAAATATTATTAAGAGCTAATAATATTTGACATATCTATTTTTAGACTGGAAATCTAAAAATAGATTCCGCCCAATATGTCTAAAAATATAAGTCCATATATTTTTTCCGACTTGACAAACCATCCACAAATAGCATCCTACAACTCATAGAACATGATCCATATGTCTAAAACTAGACATAGTCTAAAAATAGACTTTGCGCCAAAAATAGCCTGTGGGCCCACTTAGTGAAGGCGGCTTCTTTCCACTAAGCTCATCATCTTATTGCAATCTCAACACTCCCTCTCAACAAGATAGGGATTATCTGCCACCCCGATCCTGCCTCTGTGGTATTCGAATTTTCTCTTAGTGAGTGCCTTCGTCAAGATATCAACATCCTGAGCCTTCGTGGGAATGTATGAAAGTAACATGATCTTCCGCTGCACACAATCTCTGATATGATGATACCGGTCCGTGAAGCCATGCCGCCTCAACTCATCCTCCTATCTGTACCATGATCCATATCCCGATGTGTCTCTGAGATATCTCAATACATGCTTGTGTGCCTTCCAAAAGAGCTTGGTAGGCTTAACCATAGCTTGTGAAAGCTGGTTAATTGCATAGCATATGTCAGGTCGTGTATTGACCAGATACATAAGCGACCCCACCAACTGTCGATAAACAGTGGCATCCACTACCTCTGCTGAAGTAGCATCCTCCTTCCTCCAACCACCAGGAAGAGGAGTATCAATAGGATTGCAGCCATGCATGTTGAACTTCTCCAGTATCTCTCAGGCATACTTACCCTAAGAAACAAATAGTCCCCCACTGCACTGCCAAATTTCCAATCCCAGGAAATAATGAAGGAGGCCCAAGTCCTTCATCTCAAACTCTTTTGCAAGATCAGCCTTGCATGAGAGTATCAACTGTTCATCACTGGTCAGTATCAAATCATCTACATAAAGTACAATGATCGACAACTTACCCTCCCTGTATCAGTATAGGTTCGGATCGCCTCACTCTTGGAGAATCCAAGTCAGGTGAAACAACTTTTGCACTTGTCTATCCAGGTAATGTGCAACAGCAGGAAGGTGCTTGTTTCAATCCATACAACGCTCTTTTGAGCCTGCACACATGCGACTCGCTATTGAAGATATCGAAACCTTCAGGCTGCTCTATGTACACCTCCTCCTTAATCACCCCATTGAGGAACACAGTCTTCAAATCCATTTGATGAATGTGCCACCCCATCTGCGCTAAGAGAGAAAGAATCATCCGTATGGAAGAATACCTTGTGACAGGTGCAAAGGTTTCCTCATAATCGATCCCTTCAATCTGTGAAAAGCCTCAGGCAAAAAATCTTGCCTTCTACTTATCCACACTCCCGTCAGCTACCTTCTTCACTTTGTAGATCCATCTCGAACCCACCATTGATTTCCCTTCTGGACTTGGGACAATCTCCCATGCACTGTTTCTGACAATTGAATCATACTCTTCCACCATGGCATCTACCCATGCAGGATCCTCCACATCTTCCTCGAAAGAGGATGGCTCTGTCACGATACATTGAATCATGAGAGCCATGTATCTAGTGTACCGATCAGGTGACTATCTCTGTCTGCACTGTGATGTATGTGCCCCTAAAATCCTCTCTGCATCTTGAGCCAGTCGCTCAGCTTCTGTAGTGCGCTTCCACCCTCTGATGGTTGGCGATGCCTGAGTGGTCTCTTCCACTCCATGAACTTCCTCTTGTGGCTGATCCACATCCTGAAGCTCATCATTAGGAACTAATAGCTCCTCATCTGCATGCAAGTGTGGCTCCCTCTCAAGTAAAAAATTCATGGCTTTCTCCTCATGAAATTTGATATCTCGTCACACAAAAGTCTTGCGACTGTCTGGAAAATACACAAGATAGTTATGGGGTGTATCAGTGTACCCCACAAATATCCCAACCTCTGCAGTCAGCTCCAGCTTATTCCTGGAATCCTTTGTCACATGAACGTAAACAGGTGAACCAAAAATCCTCAAATGGGAAATATCGGGCTGCTTACCAGAAAATGCCTCCTTGGGTGTACTCATGCCAAGTATCCTGTGAGGACAACGATTCTGCACATATATTGCAATATTTCATGACTCAGCCCACAAGTGTATGGGAAGGCCCTGATCATGCAACATCGCCCGTGCAACACCCACGATCATTTTGTTCTTCTGCTCAGCAACCCCATTCTACTGTGGGTTATGAGGTGCTATGAGCTCTCTTTGAATTCCTTCTGCGCTACAAAATTCCTTGAACTTGCCAGAGATGAATTCACCACCATTGTCGCTCCTAAGAGCCTTCACCTGCTTCCCCGATTCTTTCTCAACCAGTGCCTTGAACTCACAGAACTTTGAGTATGTCTCGCTCTTCTTCTGCATGAAGAAGATCCAACATTCCGAGAAAAATCATCAACAAATATCACATAGTACCTTTTCTTTGATGTCGAAGCTACTGAGAAAGGTCCACACACGTCTGTGTGAATTCTCTCAAGGATCGTCATGGCACGACTATCCTTCTCGTGAAAGGTGGCTTTCACAAATTTTCCCAAGGTACATCCCTTGCACTGATCTGACTGTGCAAGAGTACCCTTAGGAAGCCCAATAGAAATATACTGCAGTATCTTCAAAGCTCCATGGTGAAGGTGGCCTAATCTCCGGTGCCACAACTCGCCATCATCTCGGCTCACCACTCCTTCTGCCTTGCCTGCCATTACTGCGCAGCCATATACCTACAATTGATAAAGGTTCTTAACTCGAACCCCTGTCCTCCGGGTCTCACCAGTTGCCTTACTGCGCAGGAAAGCCTTTCCCTCACTAAAGAAAACATCATATCCCTTGTCTTCTAACATCGCCAAAAAGATCATATTCTTCTTCAATCCTAGAACATGCATCACTTCCTTCAATACGAAGGTTTTACCAGACTCCCTCTCAAAAGAAATGGTACCGATACCAGTCGCACTGTATCTACCATCATCGCCCATCTCGATGTGCACTCCAAGATCTTTCTCATCCAGATCAGTAAACAAATCTCGATCTCCTGTCATGTGAAAAGATGCACTGCTGACATCAAGAAACCACCACGAACCCATCACGCTTGGGGGCCAGGCATGCGATTGAAGTGAAAAATCCAGCTCAATGCCAAGGGCTAAGGCCTCTCCGAGGAAATTTGCGGATCTGCGACTGTATTTTCTTCTTCTGTGGACAAGCCCTAGTGGCGTAATGTCATGTTGGTGACTTTTGGCAACCTTCACCTTGGAAATATCCTGTCTTGCCTTTCGCCTGCCAGATTGAAGATTTCTTCCTCTTCCCTTCTTTCTTTGGCGGCCAAAGTGAAATTTTCTTCATCGAGTTCTTTGATGAAAGATTCGTCCACTGGTACTTAGCCTTATCTCCTCTTGCACAAGATCCGACCAAAGTTGCTCCCATCCTAGCAATTTCTCCCGACCATTGACAGAGTCCTGATAGGAATGCCAACTCTTCGAAAGCCCAAGGAGAGCCAAGCTCACCAAGTCCTCATCATCGACAGTCACCCCCACACTTCCCAACTCATCCCTACATTGGATGAACTTTGTGAGGTACTTGGGCATACTGTCGCCTTTCTCCATTTTTATGTTCCTGAGTTTATCCTTGAGCGCCAACTTCCTTTGGTCGCTCTTTATTCTGGAATAACTACAAAGTCTTCCACATCAAGAATGGAGAAGCCTTGCTCATGAAGGCTGGACACTATGTGATCCTTCACACCTTCCAACAGAATTCTTCGACACTTTGCTGTCTTCTTTTGCCATGCATCAAGTGCGGATGCATCGCTAGAAGCAGGCTTTGGAATATCAGTATCTATGAACTCCTTCAACCCATTATCATCCAACACCGCCTCCATCCTGTCCTTCCATGCAATATAATTCGAGCTGCCATCAAGGGCATAATCCAATCGCAATCCGTTGAAAGACATTTCAATGAATGCTCAACTTCGACACCAAGAAAACACTGCAGAAAATTCGAATTCCACCAGCACAAAACTCAACTGCCTTAATGTTTTAATAAGGATAATGACTAATATCGCTCGATACTGCTAGAAAATTCAATAATCAATATGTTATTTAATTAGATTCTCTCTTTGATCTAATCAACACACACTATTTTATCGTCATGCACAATATAGAATCTCTTCTACCATTGATCATGAATTGCGGAAATAAAATCAATTGCATGCGCACATTAAAACCATAAAAATTCACACATATGAACACAATATTTCATGGGAAAGCTTAAAGATGAAAACCCCAACTATACGTATACTATATGTCATAGAGATGATGTAACAATCATTGTACAATGTTCCTCACAAGCTCTCAGCACAACCTCCAATTGCTACACACTAATCAAGCTAGATCTAGCAAAACACATGCTCCAATATCTGCCACTTGATAGCTAGCTTCTATTGCGTAATCAATGTTGTAGGATGGCTCATTAAATAACATAAAGCACCTGGCTTGTACTGCACAATCCTCATGGGCTCCTCCAATCACTGGTAGTTGCAAATATGCAACAGTATAGTCACAACTGATAGTTAACCTACTCTTTCACTTATCTCTGCATTGGTCTCCACTGAAATTGTCCATGCACTGAAGTTAACTGATGTATTCTTTAGTTTATTAATGAGTTTATAATTAGTGAATTAATTAATAATTAATTCACACCACTCATCACTAGTGTATTAATCATTTAGACTAAATACAACTAGTTCAACTATGTTTAGATTAGTTAAACTGAACACAACTCCATTAACTCCTCAATCAACTCCCCCAAACTCTCTCACATGAGTTCTAACTGAATTCTCCATGCAATAGCTCCACTTAACCCTCAGGAATAGCGTAATTCCTTCTGTCAGCTCCTGTGCCACATTTGTGCACTTAACTGAAGTGCTCCAAGAGAATAAAATAATGCTTAGAGTCCAAATATTATTAAGAGCTAATAATATTTGACATATCTATTTTTAGACTGGCAATCTAAAAATATATTCCGCCGAATATGTCTAAAAATAGAAGTCCATCTATTTTTTCCGACTTGACAAACCATCCACAAATAGCATCCTGCAACTCATAGAACATGATACATATGTATAAAAATAGACATAGTCTAAAAATAGACTTTGCGCCAAAAATAGCCTGTGGGCCCACTTAGTGAAGGTGACTTCTTTCCACTAAGCTCATCATCTTGTTGCAATCTCAACAGATCTCAAGGAGATGAGGCAGGAAGAAGACTCTTTAGGGTTTTGCCATAAGGCAAGCACCAACTCTACAAATGGCATGGGACATTCAAATACATCACAACGCTCCACCATGCCTTAATTTTTAACTGAAGGAGATAAGGAGGGTTCTCTAGGGGAATATTTTGAAGAATATGAGCTCCAATCTCAAAGGTTCAAGGAGCACTTGAGCTTGCAGGAATTTTTCCAGATTAAGGATGGAAGGAGAAATGATCCTCATCAAAGGGAGGATAGCTTGATGCAGGGATCAGCCCTATAGCACAGTATGGTAGGGTTCTTCTTGCCCACATTTGATGGAACACCCAAGTGCACAACAAAAGCATGGGTAGAGAAGCTGGACACATACTTCTAGCTCCACAAGGTCTCTGAGATAGAAGCTATCAAGATAGTTGCATTGCACCTGGAAGGGGAAGCTTAATATTGGTGGTTTCATGGGCTAACCACACTTGGGCACCATCATATCACTTCATACTTAGCTTTCACCAAGAAGCTAGTGGAGAGGTTTGATGCAAGGGATCTGGAAGCCCACTTTTCCAAGATAACCAAGCTCAAGCAAGAGGGAGATCTTGAGGATTATATTACTGAGTATTTGCAGCTTTCAGTGATGGTATCCAACCTCACTATGAGTAGGAAGGTATGCATGTTTTTGAATGGGATGGCTGAACCATTACAAGGGTTGGTCAAGTCTACCAAACCAACTACACTCCTTGAAGTTTTGGAGAAAACTAGAGATCTACAACACATATTACCCAGGGCAAGAACCTTTTTACAACAGAAGACCCACTTATGGCCAAGGGGGACAATCCCTGTTCAGGAATTGGGGGAGAAATGTGTTACAGGGGAAGCACATCCTATCAAGACCTTCTCCAATAAGGATGCCAGTGTTGTACAACCCATAGAAGACTTTTCTCCAAGAGGAGGAGTAGTTGCAGCGTTAAGAGGGGTCCCAAAGTATCTAACCTTGAGAGTGAGAGGCATCATCATGGGGAAAAGAGTTTTTGTATTGATAGATAGTGGAGCCACTCATAATTTTATTGATGCACAGCTAGTACACAAGAGATAAATTCCCATGGAGGAGTTTGAGGGGTTTTTAGTTTTGGTCCCAGGAGCCATGAATCTGCAATGTGCCAAGTATGTTCCATCGCTATCCATTACTATGGGTACTTATACCTTGACAGACCACTTATTTGTGGTAGATATTCCAGACACCAATGTCATATTGGGAGTCCAGTGGTTAGTCACTCTTGGGAGAGTTACCACTAACTGGAGGACTTTGGAGATGGAATGGAGTAGAAGGGAGGATGGCCAACAAAAAAATATCAAGGGTATGAACACATATCCCCATTAGGTTGTTTCAGCACATAGGATGGAGGTAGATCTGCATAGAGGGGATGTTGCATGGGTAGTGGAGCTACATATATCCAAGGTGAAGGGAAAGGACTCACTAATGAATCCAAATGTTCAATCTCTTTTGGACCGATATTCTATAGTATTTGGGGATATCCCACCAGGGAGACCTCCTGACCGAGGGTTTGAACACACCATTGAGTTGGAACAAGGGGTCCAAGAAGTGATCACCACTCCTTATAGAAATCCCAAGGCCTATAGGGATGATATTGAAAGAGATATCCAAGAGCTGCTAGCACTAGGGCACATCCGGCCTTGTACTAGTCCTTTTTCTTCCTTGGTGGTTTTGGTAAAGAAGAAAGATGGCACATTAAGGATGTGCATTGATTATAGGGCCTTGAACAAGAATAATTTGAAGAACAGGTACCCTATACCCAGGATTGATGAACTCATGGATGAGCTGAGGGGATCCAAGTATTTCTCCAAGATTGATTTGAGGTCCGGGTACCATCAAATCAAGGTGAGGGAGCAAGATATCTCCAAGACAGTGTTCAAGTGTCACTATGGGCATTTCGAGTTTCTGGTAACGCCCTTTGGATTGACTAATGCTCCAGCAACTTTCCAATCCCGTATGAATCATATCTTCCAAGGTCATTTGAGAAAGTTTGTATTGGTCTTCTTTGATGATATTATGATCTACAACCGCACTTGGGAGGAGCACTTACATCATATTGAGACAGTCTTACATATCCTCAAGGAGCAGCAATTCTATGCCAAGCTCTCCAAATGTGAATTTGGCCTCACAGAGATGTTGTATTTGAGGCACATCATAAGAGTGGATGGAGTGAGGGTACATGAGGAGAATATTCAGGCTATCGGAGATTGGCTTGAACCTAGGAATGTTACAGAACTTAGAGGGTTTGTGGTCATATGCAATTATTATCGGAAATTTGTGAAAGGGTTTTCAAAATTAGCAGCACCACTTACAAACTTGAAAAAGAAGGGGGATTTCCATTGGATACCTACAACGCAGAGGGCTTTTTATAAGATCAAAGAGGTAATGAGTAGTTGTCCTGTTTTGGTTTTACTTGACTTCTCTCAACCTTTTGTGCTAGAATGTGATGCATCAGGTGAAGGTATTGGGGAAGTCTTGATGCAAGGAGGGCATCCTATAGCCTTTGAGAGTAGGAATTTTCTCCCTCATGAGAGGCTATACCCCATCTATGATAAAGAAATGTTGGCTATCATGCATGCATTAGCCAAATTCTGGCAATATTTGGTGGGGAATAAGTTCAAGGTGAAGACTGATCACAATAGCCTTAGATTCTTTCTTGAACAGAGGCAGCTTCAGGAGAGACAACAAAAGTGGGTGAGAAAAATCGAGGCTTATGACTTTGACATAGAATATGTCAAGGGGAAGAGAAATATAGTAGCTGATGCTCTTTCCAGGAGACCTACAACACTGTCCTTGAGGGGCATGGACACAGATTGGAAGGCTCAACTCTTAGTTGAGTACTCCAAAGATGACTTTGCATGTGGGATACTTGATGGGGTGGTATCAGATGAGAGATTTAGAGTAATGGATGAGTTTATCTATTACAAGGATCAGATCTACTTGGCTAAGAATTCTAAGCTCAAGGAGAAGATCTTATTAGCCTCACATGATTCACCACTTACCGGGCATCAAGTTTTCACAAAAACTTACAGATTTATCAGGGAGAGATTCTCATGGAAGGGTCTCAAGGAGGATGTGTTCCGGCATGTTAAGGAATGCACCACTTGCCAACAGAATAAGGGAGAGCACACTTATCCTGTTGGGTTGTTGCAACCACTACCTATTTCAGATGGGAAGTGGGAAAGTATCTCTATGGACTTCATCACCGGCTTATCGACAGTGCAGGGTAAGGACTGTATCTTTGTTTTTGTTGATAGACTAATAAAGTACTCTAATTTCTTTGCCATTTCTGCACATTATACTGCTTCACAGGTAGCTGAGCTCTTCTTCAAATATGTATTCAGACTCCATGGTCTCCCTAGGACCATAGTGAGTGATCGGGACAGTCGCTTCATGGGTGGCTTTTGGCAGGAAATTTTCCGATTAGTGGGAATTGATTTGACCCCTAGCACCAGCTATCACCCCCAAACTGATGAGCAGACTGAGATAGTGAACAAGTGGCTAGAAGGCTACTTGAGGAACTATGTGGCAGGGCAGAATAAAGCTTGGTTTCAGTGGCTCCACTTGGGGGAGTATTGTTACAACACTACTCACCATATCTCTATTGGCATGACTCCATTATGAGCCTTGTATGGATATGAAGCACTTTCATTTTCCGATGTTATGTTTTGGGAAAGTAAAGCTCCAAGGGCAAGGGATTGGATTCAAGAGAACCAGGACATACTCAGGGCCCTCAAAGATAACATTGCCACTGCTCAGAACCAGTAGAATATGTATGCAGACTGTGGTTGGATAGAGAGAGAGTTTGAGGTGGGGGATCTTGTATACCTATGCCTTCAGCCTTACAAACAGTCCACACTCAAGGTGAAGGGAGCTGAAAAGCTCAAACCACGTTTCTATGGGTCATACAAGGTGAACAGATGTATCGGTAAGGTAGCTTATGAGCTGGAGCTTTCTAAGGGGAGCAAGATCCACAATATCTTCCATGTATCTTGCCTCAAGAAGGAAATTGGGAGGAATGTAGTTGCCAACATGGAACTTCCTCCCATTGATGATGAGGTTCAATTGATCTTGCAGCCAGAAGTAATCTTAGACACAAGGGAGAGGCAGTTGAGAAACAGATTCATCAAAGAATATATTATTCGATGGAGGAATCTACCAGATGAGGATGCCACTTGGGAGGGAGAAAATATCTTGCAACATCCTTCTTTACTGTTGCTTGTGGGAAAGAAAATTTTGAGCGGGGAGGACTGTAATGTTCCCAATTAGCCATTGCTTCTTAGAACATTATAATTGCTCCATTTTTTAAATAAGAAGTAGGAAACACAATAAAATTTATCCCAGTGTGAAAATGGATTGAGGTAGGAGGATAAAATAAAGCCACTTGAGTGTGAAGAGGGGAAAAAGCAAGGAGCTAGCTATAGTTTACCAAGTCAACCAACGCTGTCACAAGGGAGGGAAAGCCACTAGGGCAGCGCAGTTTTTAAGGAGGAAAATTCTCAAGGAAGCTACATCACCAATGAGTGGGGCCTGGGATGGAGAAGCTCACTTAGGATAAAAAGGAAGGGGTAGCAGCAAGAGGATTCATTCATTCATACTTCTTGTTTCAGTCTTATGACTGATTGCAAGCTTCAGCTGTTTAGACGGAGTTGCAGCACTGTTTAGTGCAAGAGTTCTCATGCGGGAATTCTAGTTTCATCATTGTTGTAGCTGATTAGGAGATCTAAGGAGGAGGTCTTGAGTTCCATTCTCATCAACTATCTTGAGGAAATCCATCCTCTAACCTTGACAGCGTAGTCACTTTCAGTGAGTGCGTTATTTCTGTAGTAGCTGCAATAGTTGGGGTTGTATCTGTCCATTTGAGCTTATTTCAGAAGAGGAGGAGGTGATTTCCACTCCAGGAGTTCTATTGAGGGAGGCCTTGAGAAAATTATTGTATTTTATGTCCCTTTTGAGCATATAAGATATTTCTCAATACAGAGTTGCTGGGTACAACGTTATTTTCTGTAGTGTTGTATCTTGTGTTGCTATTTTGCCGGAAACCCTTGCCGGGGGTGCTAATGTGTTTTCAAAGGAGGTCAATCCTCTCATTTCTGATCTTATAATGAATGAAAGCTCTAGATATGTGTTATTCCATCTATTTCTATAGTTTTCATAATAAAAATAACACTGTTTCTGCCTCCGGCATTTCTATTTTATGATGTACCAGGGTTGTGATGCTTTTTAGCATATTTGAGCTGGGGAGATCTGTTTAATGTAGCTCGAGTTATTTTTTTCTGATGGCATTCTACATTTAAGCTACATACAATATATTTTAGAGGATCCCAGCCCTGTACTGCGTTATTCTTGCACTTGTTTTCTTATACAACGTCCTCGTTAGAGATATTGTTGAAATTCCTGAAAAGGAATATTACATGCTTGATGATTGGATCTTCTTCTGCACGTGATGAAAGGTCAATAATTATTTGTGGTGGATGGACAATGTCAGTGCCTGGATGAAATTCTTTACTATTTTCCAAAATTTTTCTAGAATGTATTTTCATAGGTTTCCTAGCCCGAAACATAAAACCTGCATCCTCACCTTCAAACTCTAACTTATTTGCTGATTTAGCTTTCTTGAGTTTCTTTCCTCCCTCATCTATATCCTCAGCCTGGTCTATAGGAGTATCTTCAATATCAAAAGCATGTAGTATGTCTTCTAAATTTCCCTTAGCCACTGTTTGGCTCCTTGTAATCCTTTTGCTTCCATGTTTACTCACAGTTGGCTCTTGTTTTGCAGGTTTGCTCATTTTTGACTTTTGTTTTGAAGGTTAAACACTAGGTGTATCATTTTTCTGCAACTCCTTTGTTTCCATTATTACTGGTTCATTTTGCTCCGCCCCTACTGGTTCACATTGTTCTGCCAATAAAGGTGATGATATACCTCTAGGTTTAGGAGTTATTTTAGGGGTAATGGTATCCACTTCAAAACCACTATCAAATAGAAAAGAAGACTAGTCTTTGCCTAGTATTTGTAACTCATCTAAAACCAACAATTTTATTAAACCATGATGAAAAAGTGAGGTTTCACTTCCTTCAGATTTAGGTTGAAATTTATTTTCCATTTTTGCTAAGCTTTTGTGTAAATAAAAAGGTAGATCAAGAGATATCTTAGCAAGAAAATGTAGAAGAAGCTTGAAGTGGTAAGAATAAAATTTATGATATCTCCCTTCACAAGTGAAATATTTTTGAATGATAAGCAGTATCTTTGAGAAATTATCTTTCATGCAACTCCTTGGAATGGCATTTTTAAGGTCAACCTCACTATTTTCTAGCTTGATAAATTCTTTACATTCCTCCATGTTGAATTTGAAACCTTTGAACCATCTTTCCTGTCCTCTTGGAATCCCTATTGCTGCTGCAATGGTCTCTGGTGTTATAGTGAGATTCAACACTCCCACTTTTGTCGCTGTTCCGTTGAAATTTAGGGAAAATTCTTTGGAAACCTGTACATGGCATCCTTGCAATCTTTGAAAAAACTGCAAACACCCTGTTCTTCTTAAAACTTCTACAGCTGTTGGGTCTTCATTTATCAGATTCATGTCTGATGGCTCATATCTCAGACAGTGGCCATATTTGTTGGTCTTTATCTTTGCATCTATGGTGATTTAATGTCTTCTCTGCCTTGCTTGATCATTGATACCTGCAAACCTTTAAAAATACTAGCCACGGCTTGGGCTCAGTGAAATAATTCTCCAAAGCTCAATAACACGCAAAGAGGGAATGGAGAATGACAAATGACTCAATTTGGAAAGATTTTGTAGTTCAATGACAACTCATGGCATAATGATGACTCATACATGCTTAAAATGGTGATAATGATTTCAGCCATGATCATTGTACCTTGACCTTAACCCTAACTGACTTGAATGGCATCTTTCCTATCCCTTTCAATCATTTACTGACACCTAGTAGCTGTTTTGACAAGACAAACATGAATCCTTACTTTCGTAGTGTACCAGTGTATTTATGGGCAGTTTCGCTACGAAAGCATTCCCGTTTCGTAGCGAAAAGTGTGTTTTCTCACTTTATTTCGCTACGAAAGTAGGGTTTCTTGGCTAAAATGACTCTTTCAGTGCTATAAACTTGGGAAATGAAAAATGTCAGAAAATAATGACTGATGTGACATGAAAGGATTTGAATGAGGGTGAGTTTTGGACTTTAGGATAAGATAATAAGACAAATTTAAAATTTTCCTTAACCAAGTAATGAAAAATGAATTCTATGACCCTACCTTTGACACATGAACCTCTAGGAATTTGTCAAATGATGTTTCATTTTTTTTCTGAGTGATAACAGTGGCTCCACTTGGGATGGTGTGCCCCTGTGGTACACCAAAGAAATTTTAGTTCCAATGCTGCTATCCATCTTCTTGAAAACAAAAAACTCTGAAATTTTCCAATCTTTCCTTCAAATTCTAATGGTCTTCACCTTGGGCTCAAGCTTGATGATTAGCTTGTCTTTATTAGAAGAAAAACATATAAAATGAAATATATACAATGGAATGAATGATCAACAGAATTTAAGAGGAATAGTGCTTCAAAAACCTGCCATTGACAGGCCCTCCAGCACAAGGTTTTCCATCCATCTCCTGCAGAATGTAAGTCTTTTTCCCATGAAATGCAGCTACTCTGAATGGACCTTTCCAAATATTCTCAAACTTACCATGTTTCCCCTTTTCTTCAATCCTGGCCTCCCATTTCAAAACCACATCTTGCATTTGAAAGTGTTCCTCCTTGACCTTCCTATCAAATGTCTTCATGATTATATTTTGAGATTGTTGATTACTGTCATAGAATTCCTCCCTTTTCTCTTGTAAGGCTATCAAATGATTATTCCTCCTCTGAATTTCATTTGGATCCTCCTCTAATCCTTGTAGCAACTTCATGACATGCACTCCCAAGGATGTAGGAAAAATGTCTTCAGCTCCATATACCAACTCATAAGGTGAAGTTCCAATTGATCTCTTTCTGCACACTCTATCTGCCCATAGAGCATACTTCAGTTTCAAATGCCATAACTTCTTATTTTCCCACAACACCTTCTTAATAATCCTCAAAATTCTCTTGTTAGAAGATTCAGCAAGACAATTATCTTGTGGATAATATGCAGTAGAATGCCCAAGTGTAGTGTGATATTGATGACAAAAACTGATCAGATTCTTAGATTTGAATTCTTGTGCATTATTAGTGATGATATTCACAGGGCAGCCAAACATAGACAATATATTATTTTCCAAAAATGAAATGATAATTGAATCATTTGCTTGCCTAGTTGGGATTGCTTCAATCCACTTGGTGAAATAATCAGTTGTTGTCAGAATCCAGCGATGCTGACCTGAATATGATGGATGAATCTCACCAATAAAATCTAGCCCCCACTACTGAAATGACGCCTCAACATAGATATGCATCAAGGTTAAAGGAACAAGCTTCTTCTTACCATAAAAAACCTGACATTCATGGCAGGCAGCAATCTTTTTGTAGACATCTTTAAACATAGTAGGCCAATAATACCCTGCTCTGAGAATCTTATTTGCTGTAGACTTCCAATAATGATGACCTCCACAATCTCCTTTGTGAAACTCCTCAATCAATTTTTTAGCCTCCTCTTCCAACAAGCAATTCAAAAGAATACCACCGGTATCTTTCCAATACAAAATTTTTATCAATGATGCAGTACCTCAAAGACTTTAGCTTCACAAATCTTGCCTTGGACTTTGTCAACTCAGCAGGCACTCTATGATGATGTAAGATAAAAAAAATGTCTTTGTAATAATGTTAAATGTTGTACTTTTCTTCAATGGGAATCAACTCTTCATCTTCATCTGATATTTCTGAAATTTCTGCAATTAAATTCATGTCAAGACAATCAAAGTTTGACTGTTCCATCATCTTTGCTAGGCCTTAACCTTTGACCAATTTTGTGGGCCTGATCTCTGTATCATATTCCATCAAGTTGGCTATCCATTTCCCTCTCTTACCATCAGAATCAGCTTGAGTTAGAATGTCTTTCACAACAACATTAGGAACAAAAGCTATAACATGAGAATGCAGAATATAAATCCTGAAATCTTTGATGGCCTTGACCAAGGCATAAGCTTGCTTCTTTAATATGTTGTAATTCAACTCTGAATTAGCTAATGTCCTTCTAAAAAATGAAATGGTCTGTTCAGTACCTTGCTGTCCTTTCTGCAACAAAACTCCAGCAATTGTATTTTCTGATGCAACTGTAAAAACCAAAAATTCTTTAGAAAAATCCAAGCCGATCAACACTGGTGCTTGAGTGAGTGTCTTCTTAATCTCCTCAAATCAGTGCTTTTCTTTTGTTGTCCACTTGATGTCAGATCCTTTGTTCAACATCTTTTTTATGTCTTTTACAATCTCAACAAAATTAGGAATAAACATCCTCACAAAATTTACCCTTCCAAGGAAAGACTGAATTTCCTTTTTGCTTCTAGGCAGATCCACTTTCTGAATTGCATTAACCCTATTTGGATCAATCTTAATCCCATCTTTAGAAATAATATGCCCAAGTAAATTCAGGGAAAATTTTAGGGGCTAATATTCGTATATGGGCTTATTTTTCATGTTTTTCCTAAAAAAATGATTCGCCAATTCCCATTTTCCCTACAAGTGATTCGCCCAAATTTTATAAGAAAATATTATTTTACCTTAAAAATCACCAAAATTCTATAGAGACTATATAAAATCACTAGAAATTTTAATATTTTTACTAAAATATCACTAATCATTTTATAGTTTGCATATTATGGATTAGTAAGATTCGCCAAGGTTTCTAATCTTTAAGATAAGTTTCCATCCTTAAAATTTTCCCTGAGTAAATTCCCTGAAGTTAGAGAAAAAATTATTTTATTGGGATTGAGAGAAATGCCAAACCTTCTACATTTCAGCAAAATCCTTTCTAGGTGCTTCAAGTGATCTTCTTCTCTCCTTGAGAAGATTGTTATGTCATCCAGATAGACAACCACCATCTTGTCCTTCTCCTCAACAAAGGCAATTTCCATTTCTCTTTGAAAGGTAGCTCCTGCATTCATCAGACCAAAAGGCATCTTGGCATACATGAATGTGCCCCATGGTGTGGTAAATTTTGTTTTCTCCTGATCTTATGGATGCACAAGTATCTGATTGTATGCTAAAAAACCATCAAGCATAGACATCCTTTGGGAACCAACAATGTTCTGCAAAATTTGGTCCATCTTTGGGAGAGGATAGTTGTCCTTCAGAGAGGCTTTATTCAAGTTTTTGAAGTCAATGCAGAGTCTAATTTCTCCACTCTTTTTTCTGACTGGAACCAATTTTGCAAGCCACTTTGAGAATATGATTAGAACAATAATTTTGGCATCAAATATTTTCTTGATTTCCTTCTCAATCAGAGGCATGAGAAGTGGATTAATCCTCCTCAAATTCGACTTGAAAGTATTTTCATTTTCTTTAATAGGAATAGTATGCTGAATGATAGTAGGATCATACTTCTTCAAATCAACATAACTCCATGCAAAGACATCTATGAACCTTTTCATCATCTCAATATATTTATGTTTCATGTCAACTGAAATAAACTTTGAAAGCTTAATCATTTTTGGCACTTCTCTTTTGTACAGGATTACAACTCTCTACCTCTTCATCATCGACTTGTATCCTACCAGGAGACTTAGAACATCATTCTAATAAAAAGCTTCTCAAGGGGTATGAGACCTTTGGGTATAGAATTATTCTTCAGCTCTAACACTAAAACACTTAGGAATTTCCTTTTGTTTCAACAAGCATGTTTTGCTGATCTACTTGTGTAATTTCAAACTCCTCTTTAGGTTCTATAAGGTTTTACTTGGTCAGCGAAAAACTTTCAATGGATAATGTTATCGGGGATAGAAGATCTATGGTGAAATTCCGCATCATATATTTCGGTGGAAGGTGTAGGGATGATAAATGAACTTGCGGAGACAATTAGGGAGTCGACTCTTGAGTTTTGGTCCCTGGTCTTCACAATAAATGAATATTGTTGGAAATTTTCTAACATCTCATGATCAAATTTATGTATGCCCTTATTCTCACATCCTTAGTTTGATGCACCCTCCGCTTGCTTAATAACTAATTCGAGAATCTCACAAATAGAAATATTGTGGGCACCCATTCTTTTCAAATTTCTAAGCCCAAAATAAAGATTCATACTCGACCATGTTATTTGTGCAATAAAAACTCAGTTTATGAAAAGAACTTGCTGTCTTACGAGTTACGATCCAAATTACTGCTCCAACCCCTCTCTTCCTGCTGATCCATCAAAGTGTAACAACCACCAACATTCGCCTTCTCTTCATTGATTTGTTGATTTTATATACATTTGATTTTCAATTCGGCGATTTCTGCTTTATTTTCCATATTACTGCTTCATCAGTCAATTCATTGAAAATAATAAAGGATCCTAGTTAGAGTATCCAGCATCATATATTGGAAAGTTCTAAGATTTATCTTTACTACTTACCATGTAAGCCATCCTTGTTTCTCTATATAGTCTCCTTTTCTCACCAAAAATAGGAATGGTGGTTAAAGGTTAGGTCAATGCATTGTACCTTTGGGATTTTTCTTGCCCATGATCTTGATAACAACATGCCAGCTTAGGTGGAATGTGTTAGGGTTTCATGATTTAGCATATTGGTAGACCAAATGCACGGGGTAACATCGAGACCGATCTTTGGAGTCTAGGACCTAGCTTCTTGGAATCAGAGAGGGCTCTCTCTAATTGTGAAGGATGTGAACTTGTTCGCTTTAAGTGTTTGATTTTAAGCTAGTTGTTAAGTGTAGGTTTGTTGTTTGTTTTGGTTGGGGTAAGATGATCAAGTAGGATAGATGGAGTGAGAGGTTGCAACCCAATCAATGGGCTAGGGATTCTATGAAGTCATTTATATCTCAATAATGGACTGGGGTACATCACGGGCCAATCTAGTGTAGTTGTGGATCTTTAAATTTTATGGGTGAGGTGAAATGAAAATTAAGTTTGGGAACCAAGGTAGGGAAAAGTGCGTTAAGAATCCTTTTCAAATACCTATGAATAGAGAGATCTTAAATAATGATAAGAAAAAAATACTAGTCATGAGATAGGGCACCATTTACAGTAATGAAAATACTTTTAAACAAATACACATTCAAGATATACAATCCAAACAAGAAAGGTAAGACAACTTATCTAACTTCAATGATTCTAATTTCAAGATTTGAAAACATATAAGAGACAAATAGCATCAATAAATGAAGAAGGGAACACCTAAACATCATTCATTAAAATATAAAGAACTTTGAGGCAAAATGATAAGCATATACAAAGGGCAAGATCAAAACAAGACCTCTTTGGCTTAACCTAATCAATTAATACATCAAAGAGAGATTTCAAGATAGAGTTTAGATAGCATAAAACAAGCAGGGCTTACCATGAATCATGTTTGTAAACTAGCATATTAATCCAATAATGAAATAGACAAGCTTAGGTGGGCCTAAGGCGCAACTAAGAATTCCTTAAACTAACCCAGCAGAGGAAAACATGAAGACAATAGAAAACAGGAGGACTGAGGTGCCTCAAACAACATTTCTCATCCTATACTCTTTTGAGCTATTGAAATACAGAAATATGGACATATGATAAATAAGAAAAAAATGAACAAATAAGAGATAAATCACCATTAACTAAACTCAAGAATCCTGCAAGCAAGCCTTCATCATTATCAACCAAGGAAAATCATCCACAAGCTCCACAACACTAAATTGTTCTTCAACTTCCAAAAACCATGTATTGCTCTTAAACACATCAAAAGCCCACTATTAAAATGAATCCTAATGCCTTATATAACAAGCAAGGAGGAGGAAAGCATAATAGAGAATCTAGAAGTCTATTGGCTAATCAAAAGCATCTCTATTGTCCTTGAGGCCTTGCAAGTTCCAAGGCACAAAAATATCTAAAATAAATATCTTTCCGGCCATTTTTAGCAATTAAATTGACATTTAGGCTCTGAAAAGCCTACCAAAACTTGCCAAATGCACATTTTGACTTGTTAGCCACAAGAGCATAGCACTATGTGTCAAATTTGAATTTGCATGCTAGGAGCGTAGCACAGGAACAAAAAAAATGGGTCTTCTTACAACAGTGTTTTGAAGGCTTTCCCGATGTCGGATAAGGCTCCATGATGTTTTGTTGGAAATCCCTTGAAGTATTATTCTGATATCTATCCTTGGTTTTCTGATCTGACCTCTGTAACCTATCCAAAAAGTGAAAATGCCAAGACTGATAGGAGCACAGCACATGTCCTGAAAAGCAGGCAGAATGGTGAAAAATTGGGTGTTTTTTACCCTTTTGGAGGACTAAAACAACTCCAATTGAACTGAAAATTGGTGAGAATGCTCCTCTCATGATGAGGAATCCAAAAATACAAGCCTTTCCTCCTGAAGATTCCCTGAAAAAGAGCGTAGCACCAGGTGTGTTGTGTTTCTAGCCTCAAAATTTGGAAAAAACAAAAACTTGTCCAATTTCTCCTAGATTTGGTGGATAAGTGCCTCATGGGTCCTGGGAGACCTGTAGAGAAGATTGAGCCAAAATTCCAAGGCTAGCTTGGTCCTTTTCCTCCTTTAGTGCTTGGATCTAAATTTTGGCCCTTTTGAGTTCTTTCCTTGCAAATTGGTCTCTTTGAGCATAATGCTTATCCATTCTTCTTTGTAGATCCAAGTCTCTATTGGCCTTCTCCAGCTTGGCTTCAAGGTGTATGCTAGCCCTCTCAAGCCATGATTCTCTATCATGTTCAATTTCTAGTGCAAGGAGTTCTTGGAGACAAATTTGTTCTGCTTGGGCTAATTCTTCTTCTCTCTGCTTTGCTCTATTGGCCTTCTCCAGCTTGGCTTCAAGGTGTATGCTAGCCCTCTCAAGCCATGATTCCCTATCATGTTCAATTTCTAGTGCAAGGAGTTCTTGGAGAAAAAGTTGTTCTGCTTGGGCTGATTCTTCTTCTCTCTGATTTGCCAATGCTTTCCTTAGACCCATAGCTCTAGGTCTCCTTTTAGTTTGACCTTCCTCATCACTACTCTTCTCATAAGTGCCCATGAATTTTTCCAACTTCACCTGTGTCCTTTGAGCATATTTCTGGTACCTGAGTGTTCGTGTTTCATGGATGGCTTGTTGGGAACTCATTTGCTTATTTTTCATCTGATAAAAGTGAATGACATCCTTTGCTCTTTCTAATTCAGCCTCGAAGTCCTTGATTTTTGAATTCCTGTCTTGGAGGAGGGAGTTTGAAATTCTTGTTTCATTCTCATCATCACTGTCTATGTGAATGAGTTCAAACTCTCTTTCTTTTTCATGATCTTCCTCTTCTTCTTTCACTTTTTTCTTACCTTTGTCCTATTGGCCACCTATAAAATGTGTTCTATCAAAAGGTGGGCAAAACATTGTTCAGCCTTCAAGAAACAGTTTCATTGCCAAAATGTTTTTCTTGAAGCCTCTGGAAGATCTCATGCCCTTGTCTGAAAATATTCACTACTGTCTCCCTTCAGAATTCAGAAATTCTGCTAAAACGTACCTGAGAAAGACTGCTTCAAAATCCCCTTTTCTCCCCTTTCTTCACTCAGAAATTAACCTTCATTTTTACTCTCTTGTTTTCCATCATTTTCCTCTTTTTTCCATTTTCCTCATCTCCCCTTCATAAAATCTCCTTTGCAGAGTTTAAAACTCTTTTATAAACTCTGCTGAAACCTCAAATCCTTTTAAAATCCATGGAAAATCCATAAAAAATGCCTTTGTTGTATTTCGGATTTAAGCCCCCTTGGGCTAAACCTGAACCACTTCCCCTCCATATGCCCGCACCCTAGAACCAGGTGCTAGACCCGAAGCGCAATCGCATCGGAAAAATTCACAATGGTTAGATCAAAAAGACCAAGCCCGAGGCTCCGATTGCGATTGGCCCTTTGTTATATAATGACCTGGGCGTATTATATTCCATATAATCAAAGGCCCTGCAATCGGGCACCATGACCATTCCGTGTATATATATTGATTCGCCCGATAGCAAAACTTAGTTTTATATTGAAAATTTGGGTTTTTCTTATGTTTCAAAAGGTTTTCGCCGGAGCACAATTGAAATGATATTGACCGTTGATCTAAGGCTGATCCAACGGCCCACGCTACATCGCATCGCATTTTTTCATTCGGTACATTTGTTTGTCTCCCCCGATCGGTCATCCCTCTGATTTGCTCCCCACCGTTGATCTGATCCTCATATCAACGACCAGCGCTCAATCGCTCTGTCATCTAATCGCATCGCCATCCCTGATCGCACAATCGCATCACCCTTCCCGATCGCGCAATCACATCGGTGATTTTATTTACACCCTCCCTCTTTCCCCCGTCGATTGCGATCCTCCGATTGGATCTAGAATGCCCATGTGTCCAAATCGGATGACCCAGATCTGTCTTGCATGCTTTCATCTCCTTTCGCCCTTCCACTTTATGTTTTTCAATCAATCCCCACCGTCGATCTCCACGCGATCGACGGATCTGATTTATTCTTTTCCTCTGCTTTCCTTTTTTACTATCTCTAACAAATCCCAACTGTTGGATGATGCCAGCCAATGGCTTTGCTCCTCCCCTCACCCTATGAATCATTTTAACCCAAAACACAAGATTTCTTAATTGGTTTCGTGTTTTTCAGGTGATAATGATTCTCCATTATATTGAAAGAAAAGCCGAAGGCTGGTAATGATGATTCCCGTGCCTTTGATTCATCAAAGGGAACCATTTGCTGGCCTCAAAATCCATGACTCGTCAATGTTTCATGAGGCATTGATGCCATCTGAGCCCTGTGCGGCCTGCACATCAACAAGACACAACAATCCATAAAAGAAGCAAAGAGTATCAGTGTTTGAAGATTTCCTAGAATATTTTGAAGGATTAAGGCACACATTCAGTAAATCAAAGCCTAAATCCAAGGATAAAGACTTCATAAAGACCGGAAGGCATAGGATAAGCCTGATCAGACCTAAAACATAGATCTCAAGTAACTTAAAGGTGTTTTAGGAAGAGACGAAAACAACTGTCGATCCGAGAAAGCTTCCGCCGCCCCAAGCAGAGGCTAATCGAACCCTCTCCAGCTCCTAAAGACACCTGCAGCCTCACAGAAATCAAATAAGGCTTAGTCATTATCTGAAACAAGAGGTGTTTTCCCAAAGACAGCTGAACAATTAATAAAAATCAAAGATATTATCTCTAATTGTCGGCAAAACTATTTTAAAGATTAAGAATAGCCCAGAAACAAATATTTTTGATCATTAGGCCTCGGGGAGCAGAAACAGAGTTACTTCAACATGAAATAGAGCCTCAAAAGTCAACAAAAGCTCCCACTAAGCTTAATCCTAAGTGTAAATCAATTAATGCAGATAAACACCTGTAAATTTCTTCATCGAGGCCCTCAAAGGCCGAGAAGTCATCAATCTGTATTAATTAACCCGGGAGATCTTTTACCAGATCCCACCTCCTCTATAAATACTTCTATAGAAGGTGAGAAAATGTTGTTCTCTGGACATCTGAATGTATGTAATAGTTTCTGAAGCTACTGATGCCTTGTTTGCGACTTGAAGATACATAAGCTGATATGAGAAGTTCGAAGTTGTAGAGACCCACTGGGCTTGCTGATTGTAACTGGTTTGAACATCAAATACAAGCTGTTGATTTATGGGATCCTAATTTGTGTCAATGGTGATGTGTTCCTCACTGTCAGTTGTTATTTTCTTTAATGTTTTTCACTCTATCCACTTTCTTTGATAAAGAGCAGCAAACGTAGAGCTAGGATTTACTCTCAACAGTACCCTACTCTTACTGAAAGCTTTATTTCCATGTTTTCTTCATTCGAAAGTTCTCTTTAAAGAGTATATTGAAGCAGGTTCGTTTCAAAGCACTCGCCTAATCTAAATTTCTCTTTATGACTGTTATCTGTGTTTTTCTTATAGAATATGCTGAAAGCAGGGTAGTTTGAAAGCACTCTCCTGATCTTAAGCTATTCCAACTGTTTTTAATTTTTTTTTTCCAACTAAAGGTAGTTCAATGCAGGCTGGTTTAAAAGCACTTACCTGATCTCAGAATACTTTTATGTTTTCCCTAAGTACATGCCGAAGAAAAATAGTTTGAAAGCACTTATTTGATCCTTGGCTATTCACTGTTCTTCATTCGTTTGTTTCTCCATTTCCTATTTGTTTCATTCCATAAATAACTTTAAGAGATCCTTTGACATAAGTGACTTGCCCCATAGATCCTTCTTGAACCTTGCTGTCCAATTAAAATCCTCCTATGACTCCATAGCCCAATGGGTTAAAACTGTCTTTGCCTTTCCTGTCAGCCGAATCATTCCTTCATTTGCATACATTTTCACCCTTTATTTTGAACTGCCCTCACCTTCATCATGTCTTTTTCCAACCAAAAACAAACAAACAAAACCCATGCTCTTCATAACTGGCCTAATACCACATTTCAGGTTTTAACGATCACATCTTTAAACTCATTCATAGAGAGATCCCTCTCTGGATTCAGGAGGGATAGATCCTTGAATCCCAAAGTGGTTTGATGTTGTCTTATCTTTTGGTTTTGCCAATCTGGCCAAAAAATAGGAACCCCAACATAATGGTGACTCCACTGGGGAGTTTTTGAGTTCATAGTTTGGTTTTGTGTCCCATTGTCATTGCCAACATAATGGCGACTCCACTGGGGATTTTTTGAGTTCATAGTTTGGTTTTGTGTCCCATTGTCATCGCCAACATAATGGCGACTCCACTGGGGATTTTTTGAGTTCATAGTTTGGTTTTGTGTCCCATTTTCATCGCCAACATAATGACGATTCCACTGGGGAATTTTTGAGTTCATAGTTGCTTGGCCAGCTTTTATAAACTCTTTAGTTCTCCATACAACCACATAAACTCAGAAAACCCAAAAATATCTCAGATTGGTAGTCAATAAACATGGTAGTGGACCATAAACATTTTACCTCCAAAAGAGCTAAAAACTTCCACTTGGCGACTCCACAATCTTTCATACCTTAAGACTCCACTGGGAGGACCCGTAATCATTATAAAATAATTCAAATTTAGTAAGGGGGCCTGAGGATTAAAGTTTTCTTAGCAAGAGATCAGTTAAACCTCTGAAAGCTTGTCATATCTGGTTAATACCTTTCTTGTTTAGTCGGGTCTGAAAGACACAACATAGTGGCTCGTAGAAAGATTCATACTAGAGCTCACCCTAACCCAAACCCACCTAAGACAGTTGACAACCTTGAAAGATTACTTAGGAAGCCTCCTAAATTCTCAATTGTTTTCAAATCACCCTTGAGAGAAAATTCAGTTCCTGAAAATCTTGCAGCTCTACAACAATCACAAGTAGATCTAAGAAATCCATTTAGAACACGGTCACTCGACGATTTAGATCATCTAGATTCAGAGTCTTCACTTTCATCCCCGAAAAAAAGTGAACATCCTGGTAGTAGAGAAACCACACCACCTGATTTGCATTTCTTTCTCAATTTAGGTGTCTCTCATCCAAGATCAGCTTAGCAATCAATCCCTGGTCCATCCACATCTGTTCGTCCAACATCCACTGTCCAAACCACTCTACTCTAGCCCACTGTCCCTTTTGTTAATCCATCTTTTGTGAATCCACCCCCACCTCCAATCATGGCAGCATGGTATACTCCCTTGGTGCTGCCCCAGCCTTTAGCTCCTTTACCCAATGAATATCAGTCTAAGATTCCTCATTTCACTAGTAAAGAATCCACCACCGCTCAACACCATGTAGATAGGATGGGAGATGCCTTTGACTACATGGAAATAGAGGATGAAACAATTAAGATGAGGATCTTCGCTCAGAGTTTAGGAGGAGAAGTGAAGAAGTGGTTTAAAGCCTTGCCTCCCAATAGCATTAATGATCTTTCCGCCTTACATCAAACTTTCATAAACAAATGGGAAGTTAGAAGCAACCCTCTCCAAATCCTAGCCGAATATAAGAATCTTAAAAGAAATCCAGGAGAGAGTGTCCAGGACTACTCTACAAGATTTAACAGTATCTAAAATGCTCTTCCACCACACATGAAACCTCTCCAAGGAATGGCCCTAGTAAAATACCCTGAAGGCTTTGATGTTGATATGGCTTACCAGCTTAGGGAGAGAGATTATAATACATTGGAAGACATGCAAAAAGGAGCAGTCAGTGTTGAGGAAAACTTGATTGAGAAAAGAGCCAGGATGAGGGCTGAGAAAAAGGTAACCTATAGGGATGACAATATTGCTTCTGCATCTGATCCCAAATATGATAGTCTAGCAAAAAATATGGAGAGACTAGGAAAAATGGTAGAAAATTTGACTATCCAAGTCAGCAATTAGAACAGGAACCAAAGTCAAAACCAGAACTTTAGGAGAAATAACCCCCCAAATAGACAAAGAGTCTCTGATCAGAAGGTCATCCCTCCATTTCAAGAGAACTTCCTCGATGAGGATGAAGGAATAATAGAGGAGTCAGAGGAAACTGACATGAATATGATGGATGTGGATGACCTAGACCGTACCTTCCCCACAGAAGAAAACTAGGCCTCGTACTCACACTGGAACGAGGAAGGGTTGGAAACTAAGGACTATAGGTTAGGATTCGAAAGTGCCATCATGCAAGTCCGAGAAAAATATGACCTCAGGAGAAAAAAGAACATAGTTAATCCCAAACCAAAGCCCTTTGAAACCACCATTAAGAAAAAGCCTGCAAAGACTCCTAAAGTGACTGCTAAAAACAGTAAATCAGCAGCTGAGAATTATGGTAAAAACAAAGATAAGGACATTCAAACCAGTGACACATCAACCCGAGAACCTAGCTGCACTAGCATTGCAGCTAATGCTCCTAATAAAATAGCTTCAAACATTGTACATACTGAAAATCAACAAGCTGAGACTACTAATAAAATGGTGCCCAACAAGACAGAATTGAATCTTTCAAAGAGTCAGTCTGCTTTCAATTTGGAAAGTGAGATTGCAAAAATTAAAATTTTTGTCCCTCTCATTGAGTTAGCCACTCAGGATGTATATAAGAGTCAAATTTTGAAAGCTTTAAACTTAGGAGAAAACAGTGACACTGTCAATTTGAATGATGAGCAACCGACTCTCTTGTTTGGCCCAAAAATTGAAGGGAAATTTCAAGAAGGGGTAGTACCTCCTTTCTATGTCAGCCTCAATATCCACGACAAAATCATGCATAATGCTATGCATGACTCTGGAGCCTCACACAACCTTATGCCAAAGGTGATAATGGAAAGTCTAGGACTAGAAATAACCAAACCTTACAAGGATTTATATTCTTTTGACTCTAACATAGTGAAATGATTTGGCCTAATTAAAGACCTTTGTGTGAATTTGACTCAAATCCCAGCCAAGTGCATGGTTATGGATGTTGTGGTCGCTGATGTGCCTCCTAAGTATGGCATGTTTTTTTCAATATCATGGGGTGCCAAGCTGCAAGGTACAATGCAGATGGATGTGACATATGCTACTATCCCTGTATTTAGCCAACTTGGAAGAATATACAGAGAGGCACACATGAAATTCATGGTCAGTAGCCCAGAAAAGCCAGAAAATTCCCCCATTTACTCTGTCTACATAGACCTGGATTCGTTTATCCTTTACAATGATGAATCCTCAAATAAACCAGAGCTAGAAGATAGCGACTCAGATAACCTGCTAGAGGCCCCAAATCTAGAAATAATGGCAGTTCTAGGTATGGAAGAAAACGAAAGAGAAAATTCTGAACAGTGTGTTGAAACAACAAACCAGAGTGAAAAAAGCCAAGATGGCAAACAATAGACTACCCGTCACACTGAACTTTATGAAAATCATGAAGAACGAGACCCATCACGACATGTTGCAGATCTCAGAACAGAACATAATGATGAATGAGGCAATATGGATGAAAAATATGTTAACAAACCCTTATGGTGCATGAACTTTGACGGGTCTTGCACTAAAAAGAGTGCGGGAGTTGGGGTATGGTTGGTCGACACTAAAAACAATTACTCGGAGAGCCATGCTTTCAAGCTATATTTCAAATGCACTAACAACATCGTAGAGTATGAGGCTCTCATCCTAGGATTGCGTCTATTGAAAGAACTAGGAGCCAAGAAGATAATTGTTCAGGGAGACTCAAAATTAGTTATCAAACAGCTAAATGGAGAATATGCCGTCAAGCATCCTAGACTAAGGGTATACCGAAATAATGCCATAGATTTCCTGAAAACGTTTGCAAAATATGAACTCGTGTTTGTCCCAAGGAGTCAAAACATAATTGCAAACGGATTGGCCTGTGCTGCTAGTTCATGCCAGGAATCACCTAGTGAAAAACAAATCATCATTCGTACAAAATATAGACCTGTAGTGCCAGATAATGAGAAATATTGGCAGGTCTTTGAGGGCAACAAACAGATAGAGGATTTCCTGCTTGGCAGAAACGAGTTTGAATTATCTGATTCAGATTCTAAATCCAATGAAAATTGCCTAAACAAAGAGCCCCATGAAGAAGAAAAATCATCTGGTCCCATGAAAATCGACATGTTAACTAAAAAACTTGGAGCTCATACTGAAAAGTACGAGGACGCAGAAAACGAAGACATTGAGGTACTACCATCAAAAGACAAGAACATACCTAGGGGGCTATCACCTTTAGAAGACCTATTTGATTTTAACGATGTAGCAAAGAAACCCACTGTAGAATACACAGAGTCCGATGTCGAGGAATGCACCATAGGCACCGAGGATCAGCCTAAAATGATTAAAATAGCTAGGTCCTTGCCAGTAAACATGAAAAAGAAATACATTGACTTGTTTAAAGAGTTTGTTGATGTGTTTTCCTGGAGCTATGAATATTTAAAAGCCTATGACACAAAAATAATCCAGCACAAGATCCCATTGAAAGGAAACCAGAAACCCTTTAGGCAAAAACTGCGTCGAATTAATCCAATACAACTGCCTCTAGTAGAAACGAAAATCAAGAAAATGTATGAGGTAGGAATCATAGTGCCTGTGAGGTTCTCAGATTGGGTTTCTAACCTTGTAGCCGTGAGGAAAAAGACAGGAGAAATCAGACTGTGCATTGATTTCAGAAACCTTAACAGAGCCTCTCTTAAAGACAATTACCCTTTACCCAAAATGGAACACATCCTGCAAAGGGTAGTTGTTTCAAAGAGGATTTCTCTGTTAGATGGTTTTTCAGGGTATAACCAAGTTTTAGTACTCCCAGAAGACCAAATCAAGATAGCTTTCACCACTCCTTGGGGCACTTTCATGTATGTGAAAATGCCTTTTGGATTAATGAATGTTGGGGCCACTTTTCAAAGGGCCATGGACATTTCTTTTTCATAGGAGATAGGGCACTTCATTGTAATTTACCTTGATGACATAACAGTTTATTCCAAAATTGATGAAGAGCACCTTAAACATCTAAGAAAGGTCCTGGAAAAGTGCAGAAGGTTTGGACTATCTTTAAATCCTAAAAATACAGTGTTTGGCCTTCAAGAAGGTAAACTCCTCGACCATATTATATCAGAAAGGGCGATTAAAATAGATCCAAAAAGAGTTGAGGGAATAATACAGATTAGCCAACCAAGGAATATAAAGAAGTACAATCCTTTATTAGAAAGATTAACTTCTTAAGGAGGTTCATTCCCAACTTAGCAGAGCTCCTTAGAAACATGACTAATATGCTCAAAAAAGAAGTAGGAGTGAAGTGGACTGTAGAAGCCAAAAGATCCTTCGAATTGGTAAAACATGCACTCACCTGAGCGCCAGTCCTAATCAGCCTAAAATTTTCAAAAGAGTTCCTTATTTTCTCCTTTGCCTCAGAACATACCATGGCTACAGTCCTATTGCAGAAAAACCCAGAAGGACAAGAACAATCTATTTCTTTTTTTCAGCAAGGCTTTAAGGGATGCACCCTTGAAATATAACATAATGGAAAAATAGGCCTATGCTTTGGTAAAAGCCTTAAAGGACTTTAGGGTGTATATTCTACATTCCCACATCATTGCTTATGTGCCTAACATAGTGGTAAAAGACATCTTGTCACAAGACCCGGATGGAAAGAGGGGTAAATGGATTGCTGTAATATTAGAGTATGATTTGGAAATCAAACCCACCAAACTTATTAAAGGTCAGGGCTTGGCTCAATTAATGTCTGGATCTAATCTACAAGCCCTTGACATTAACGTGGTAGATGCCTTGGATGAACAGGAAGAATTACCTGCTCTCACTATGGAAGAATAGTTCCAAAACTCACCTTGGTACGCTGACATCTTGTATGTGCTTACAAATCTTAATGCCCCTCCTGACTTATCAAAAACAAAGGCAAGGTTTTTAAAGTTGAAAGCTAGGAACTATTGCATTTTAAATGAATGTTTATATTGGAAAAATGCTAATGGTTTATTACTTAAATGTTTTTCTGAAGTTGACGTAGAGAGGATCAAGCATGAGTTCCATGAAGGAGAGTGTGGAGGTCATCTCTACTGGAAAAACACAGCCAATAAAATCCTTAGAGCTGGCTATTACTGGCCCACCCTCTTCCAAAATGTCCATAAAATGATAGTAGCCTATCAAAAGTGCCAAGTTTTTTAGGGCAAAAGAAAACTCCTTCCTTTACCATTAAAACCTATCACTGTTGAATCTCCTTTTCAACAGTGGGGCATAGATTTCATAGGAGAAATCCATCCTGCTTCATATGCCCAACACAAATGGATTCTCACAGCCACTGACTACTTCACAAAGTGGATAGATTTCATCCCTTCTAGGAATGCCACAGATTCTATCATTATAAAATTTCTTGAAGACCATATCCTGTCTAGATTTGGCTGCCCTAGGAAGATTATTACTGATAATGCTGCTGCTTTTGGTTCCAAAAGGATGATTGATTTTTGTCATAGGTATCAGATTACACTCGGTCATTCTACTACTTATTACCCTCAAGGTAATGGGTTAGAATAATCATCAAATAAAATTTTGGTGACCATCATCAAGAAGTTGCTTGAGGAAAATAAAAAATCATGGCATAACAAGTTGGTGCATGCTTTGTGGGCAAACAGATTGACCACAAAGAAATCCATTGGAATATCCCCTTTCCAGCTTGTTTATGGAGCAGATGCAGTGTTTCCTACCAACCTAGGTGTACCAGTGATAAAATTAGTCCAAGAAATACAGTCAGAAGAGGACAACATGATAAGGAGGATTAATCAGACAATACATCTCCAGCAGACAAGGGAAGAGGTTTACAACAGAGCTCAAAAGGTGCAAGAGAACATAAAGAAGTTGTTTGACAAGAGAACAAAGGCTTGTGACTTCAACATTGGAGACAAGGTACTCAAATGGGACTCCAGAAGAGAGGATAACGGTAAACATGGCAAATTTGGCAGTTTGTGGCAAGGTCCTTACATGATTAGGTCCACCATTGGTCCAAATGCATTTTTTCTGCAAGAGTTAGATGGCACAGATCTGTTTGGAGGTCCTGTCAATGGCAGGGTGCTTAAGCATTACTACTGCTGAGTTTGATTTTAAAGATTTCATTTCCATTGTAAATACCATTTCTTTGTTTAGTTTCACAAGAACAAAAATACAAAAAAAAGAAAAAAAAGAAAAGAGGGCAGATTGTAAAAAACAATAAAGGTACAACCCCATACCAAAAAAGAGAAATAAATCTGAAAGTGTGAAAGCTCAAATGCCACTCCTGAAAAACACACTCCTAGTTAGTCAAACAACCTAATCTTGACTAATTAGTTTTAAATTTACTGCTGATAGGATAGTGAATTCGATTTTCCAAACTGTTTAAACTTGGATTATCAGTAGATAGTTTAGGATAGAAATTAAAGGTTCAAACATGCTCAAAACCTGAACCTAAGTTTCCAAGCAAGAATTGACTCCAATATATGTTTAATTATGAGTCAAAATAGAGGTAAATCTGGTTCTAATCAGCTCAAAATCTGAACCAGTTGACAAAGGAAAGACGACTCAAAAATGAGGAAAAAACAAAGCTATAAAAAGGTGAAGGAAGTGCTTGAAACTTTCAGATCTTAATCCTTCCATTTTTTGATTTAAATTTTCTGCAAAACAAATATCTATGTGCAGCTTGTTTTTTATGCCATAGATCATAGCAAGTCAAACAGTTTAATCTTGACTTGACTGTTTTTAAATTTCCGTTCTAGAATTTAGAGAATAAAATCTGATTGAATAGTTTAATCCCAACAGATGGTAGATTAGGTAGAGAATTATATAGAATCAACTGTTTAATCTGAGTCCATGGAGAAATAAGGAGTAGAAATAGATTATATTTCCTGTTTTCAAAAAAAAAAAAATGTTGTAAAAGAGTTTGTCAATCCAAGTGCACTCTAATGAAGAAAAAATGTTAGATCAGTAGGGTTGGGTAGGTAGTAAACTGGTTGATGAAGATCCATTGTTTTTCCTGGCTGCTAATATGTATTCAGAAAAAAGAAGATCATCCAAGAAAAGAAGGCAGCCCAATGGATGAGGTACTGATCAGCCTCCCAGAGAAATGCAGGTCTGAATTTCTTGATGCCTTCAAGAAGGCACCATCCCCAAGTGGAGCCATTGTTGGCCACCTATAAAATGTGTTCTATCAAAAGGTGGCCAAAACATTGTTTAGCCTTCAAGAAATAGTTTCATTGCCAAAATGTTTTTCTTGAAGCCTCTGGAAGATCGCATGCCCTTGTCTGAAAATCTTCACTGCTATTTCCCTTCAGAACTTAGAAATTCTGCTAAAACATCTGTGAGAAAGACTGCTGCAAAATCCCCTTTTCTCCCCTTCCTTCACTCAAAAAATAACCTTCATTTTTACTCTCTTGTTTTCCATCATTTTCCTCTGTTTTCCATTTTCCTCATCTCCCCTTCATAAAATCTCCTTTGCAGAGTTTAAAACTCTTTTCTAAACTCTGCCGAAACCTCAAATCCTTTTAAAATCCATGGAAAATCCATAAAAAATGCCTTTGTTGTATTTCGGATTTAAGTCCCCTTGGGCTAAACCTGAACCACTTCCCCTCCATATGCCCGCACCCTAGAACCAGGTGCTAGACCTGAAGCGCAATCGCATCGGAAAAATTCACAATGGTTAGATCAAAAAGACCGAGCCCGAGGCTTTGATTGCGATTGACCCTTTGTTATATAACGACCCAGGCGTATTATATTCCATATAATCAAAGGGACCGCAATCGGGCGCCATGACCATTCCATGTATATATATTAATCTGCCCGACAACAAAACTTAGTTTTATATTGAAAATTTGGGTTTTTCTTATGTTTCAAAAGGTTTATGCTGGAGCACAATTGAAACGATATTGACCGTTGATCTAAGGCCGATCCAACGGCCTGTGCTACATTGCATCACATTTTTTCATTCGGTACATTTGTTTGTCTCCCCAGATCAGTCATCCCTCTGATTTTCTCCCCATCATTGATTTGATCCTCAGATCAACGGCCAGCGCTCAATCGCTCCGTCATCTAATCGCATTGCCCTCCACGATCGCACAATCGCATCGCCCTTCCCGATCGCGCAATCGCATCGGAGATTTTCTTTACACCCTCCCTCTTTCCCCCACTGATTGCGATCCTCCGATTGGATCTGGACCACCCACATGTCCAGATCGGACGGCCCAAATCTTTCCCGCATTATTTCATCTCCTTTCGCCCTTCCACTTTATGTTTTTCGATCAATCCCCACCGTCGATCTCCGCGCGATCGACGGATCTGATTTATTCTTTTCCTCCGCTTTCCTTTTTTACTATCTCTATCAAATCCCAACCGTTGGATGATTCCATCCAACGGCTACCCTCCTCCCCTCACCCTCTGAATAAGTTTAACCCAAAACGCAGGATTTCTTAATTGGTTTCATGTTTTGCAGGTGATAATGGTTCTCCATTATATTGAAAGAAAAGCCGAAGGCTGGGAATGATGATTCTCGTGCCTTTGATTCATCAAAGGGAACCATTTTCTGGGCTCAAACTCCACGAATCATCAATGTTTCATGAGGCATTGATGCCATTTGAGCCCTGCGCGGCCTGTGCATCAACAAGACACAACAATACATAAAAGAAGCAAAGAGTATCAGTGTTTGAAGATTTCCTAGCACAATTTGAAGGATTAAGGCACACATTCAGCAAATCAAAGCCTAAATCCATGGATAAAGACGTCATAAATACTGGAAGGCACAGGATAAGCCTAATCAGACCTAAAACACAGATCTCAAGTAACTTAAAGGTGTTTTAGGAAGAGACGAAAACAACTGTCGATCTGAGAAAACTTCCACCACCCCAAGCAGAGGCTAATCGAACCCTCTCCAGCTCCTAAAGGCACCTGCAGCCTCACAGAAATCAAAGAAGGCTTAGTCATTATCTGAAACAAGAGGTGTTTGCCCGAAGATAGCTGAACAATTAATACAAATCAAAGATCTTATCTCTAATTGTTGGCAAAAATATTTTAAAGATTAAGAACTGCCTAGAAACAAATATTTTCGATCATTAGGCCTCGGGGAGTAGAAACAGAGTTACTTCAACATGACACAGAGCCTCAAAAGTCAACAAAATCTCCCACTGAGCTTAATCCTAAGTGTAAATCAATTAATGCAGATAAACACCTGTAAATTTCTTCATCGAGGCCCTCAAAGGCCGAGAAGTCATCAATCTGTATTAATTAACCCGGGAGATCTTTGACCAGATCCCACCTCCTCTATAAATACTTCTGTAGAATGTGAGAAAATGTTGGTCTCTAGACATCTGAATGTATGTAATATTTTCTGAGGCTACTGATGCCCTGTTTGCGACTTGAAGATACATAAGCTGATATGACAAGTTCGAAGTTGTAGAGACCCACCGGGCTTGCTGATTGTAACTGGTTTGAACATCAAATACAAGCTGTTGATTTATGGGATCCTGATTTGTGTCAATGGTGATGTGTTCCTCACTGTCAGTTGTTATTTTATTTAATGTTTTTCACTCTATCCACTTTCTCTGATAAAGAGCAGCAAATGTAGAGCTAGGATTTACTCTTAACAGTACCCTACTCTTACTAAAAGCTTTATTTCCATGTTTTCTTCATTCGAAAGTTATCTTTAAAGAGTATATTGAAGCAGGTTGGTTTCAAAGCACTCGCCTGATCTAAATTTCTCTTTGTGACTGTTATCTATGTTTTTCTTATAGAATATGATGAAAGCAGGGTAGTTTGAAAGCATTCACTTGATCTTAGAATAATTTTATGTTTTCCCTAAGTACATGCCGAAGCAAAATAGTTTGAAAGCACTTATTTGATCTTTGGTTGTTCACTGTTCTTCATTTGTTTGTTTTTCCATTTCCTATCTGTTTCATTCCATAAATCACTTTAAGAAATCCTTTGACATAAGTGACTTGCCCCATAGATCCTTCTTGAACCTTGCTGTCCAATTAAAATCCTCCTATGACTCCATAGCCCAATGGGTTAAAACTGTCTTTGCCTTTCTTGTCAGCTGAATCATTCCTTCATTTGCATACATCTTCACCCTTTATTTGGAACTACCCTCACCTTCATCATGTCTTTGTCCAACCAAAAACAAACAAACAAAACCCATGCTCTTCATAACTAGCCTAATACCACATTTCAAGTTTTGACGATCACATCTTTAAACTCATTCATAGAGAGATCCCTCTCTGGATTCAGGAGGGCTAGATCCTTGAATCCCAAAGTGGTTTGACGTTGTCTTATCTTTTTGTTTTTCCAATCTGGCCAAAACATAGGAACCCCAACATGTCCAATGGTTGAGATGATGTAGATGGCAAGGTCCCTTGCCTCTTAGAGGCAACAAACACTTGCCTTGATCCTCTTTGGTAAGTGAGAGTACAAGTTGCAACAAGTTTCATTTGAATACCTTGATCATTGGCAACATTAGGGCTATTTGTCTTCTCATTGATGATCTTTGTATGTGTGTCTTCCTCACTTTGCCCTCGACTTCCTTCTTGAGAGACATTTTCATTTTCTCTCATGCTAGTATCACTGTCAAGATTATCATGATTGTCATCCCCTGTATTTTCAACATTAGAGGAGTCTTCATCATTTCTTTGTACATTTGTACCTTCATGACTATCCTCCTCGTCATGATTTGGCCCACTGTCCTTACTTTCAAACTATGCCTCTTTATCACTGCTTGCATTTTTTGTGGGGTCACTGTTAGAGGCACTTTCATTAGTCTCTCCTTTACTTTGATTTTCACTTTATTCCTCATTATGTGAGTTTCCTTCACTTTTTTTCCAACTATATTATTCGTCTTGTCCACTGCAATTAACTTCAAACTCTGTCTCTTCTTGACTGATATCTTCATCTTTGTCACAACTCCTTTTATCACTCCTATTGGGCTCATTTTTTTCTTCTTTGCCTTCATCATTTTTCTCATAAAAATATGCCTCTGTCCTTGGGCTGTCATTGATTTCCTCATCCTCATCTAGCTTACGGCCTTTGCCTTCTTGTTCACATTTTGTTTCAATGCCTTTGTCACTACTTTCTTCTTCATCAACTCTTTCTTCGTTGTATTCTTCCTCATCACTTTCTTCTTTTTCTTTTTCCTCATCACTTTCTTCATGACTTCCATGTTCATCTTGGTCACTGTTTTCTTCCTCTTTGTCATCACTATCTTCTTTCTTACCTTCTTCATCATTTAGCCCACTGATTTTATCACTGTCTTCTTTACTTCTTTCATCTTCCTCCTCTTCACTGTCCTTGGTATCTTCTCCATCATTTTCACTTTCTTCACTTTCATTTTCCTTTTCTTCATCACTTGTTTATTCTCCTTGACTGTCATGTTCCTCCTTGTCACTGATTTCCTCATGTTCTAAGGTTTTAGGGGAAGGTGAAAGAGGGAGGTTTGTTTGGGGAGAGGATTCATGTGAAGAGGATGAATCATGGTCAGTGGAGGGTGATGGAGGTGTGGGAGGAGGAAGTTGAGATGATGATGGTAAAATTTGCAGAGGAAGAGGCTGTGGGTTTGTGAAAACATCATGTGCGATGAAAACTTCTCACAGGATGCCTTGTTTCTCTAATTGGTGTAAGACAATAATTTTGATGAGGGAATGGTGGAAAATACTTGACATATGTTGTGAGGGAGGCCTCTTTTGCACAATGGATGCCATTTTATAAATAATTTTACAAAGGTAGTAGGGAAAATGTAGTAGCTTGGCCCTAGTTAAATGCATAAGTAGTCTTATGTGGTAGGAATAGACTCTGGAAAACCTACCCTCACAGGTGAAGTATTTCATAATGATTTTCATTAAAGGAGCATATCTATCCAACAAATGAGAAAAGGGGAAAATGGTCTTGCAATCACCTTGGCAACTTGGTTTTAAGAAGGGATGATAATGGCTTAGGTCCAAATACACCTGTTTGAACCATTTCTCTCCCATGCAAGGTATTCTAGTGGCCATAGATATTGTATTGGTGGTTAGCTCAAAATTCACTCCAGCTATATGTGCTTGGTGGTCATGGATATTAAGGACAAATTTTTTGGTCAACTGAGGGTGACTTTGGACTCTCTGCACTTTCTCACAGAATTCTAAACATCCTACTTCTTGGAAATATGAAACTATAGTAGGAGAGGCTATCAATTCTTTAGTGTTTATAGGCTCAAACCTATTTGTTTTCCCACCCTTCCTCTACTGTTCTCTAGGCATTTGGCCTCTCTCGCCACTGTCAACACTGCTTTCTCTAGGCATTTTGTCTTTTACCCTTTTTTGAAAACAAATCCTGATTTTCTTGGGAGATGATATGGAGAGATAAATTGAGATGAGAATGAGATAGGTGGTGACTGCAAATGAAGGGGAAGGAATAATGGAGAAAAACAATTTGGGCCTCAGTGTGCTCTTAGCATGTAAATGGGTGGGCGCCTTTTGAACAAGGGAGTTGTTAGCGGGTAATTAGGTGTTTTCCTCCTTAGGTTTTTTCCTCATTCCCTTTAAGTTTACCCTTCATATTCCTCTATATTTTTACCTTTAGACAATATGCAAAAGGTATGGAAAAACTCTAAATACCTCTCAAAATTTCTCAAAATTTCACAGCTGAAGCAAGTATAGGAGCACAATGTGGGCAAGGTTTGAACGAACAGTCGAGTGCCTCCTGCACAACATGTAGGGTTCTCCTAGAAGCCTTGCATGCACAAGAGTGCCTCAATTGTAGCACTGGGCAGCCTCTGCACGAGGTGCCATGTCTTCTTGGCATCCACTGAACGCACAGGAGCGCAACGCGAGCACCTGTGCAATAGGTGTTGGGTCTTCTTGGCAGCTGCTGAACGCACACGAGCGCAGTGCAGGCAACTCTGCACAAGGTTTCAGGTCTTCCTGGGCCCAGTTGAACATCCCAACACGTAGCGCGTGTTGGAAATATGATGCAATGAGTTGTCCTTGATGGAAACCTACTTGATGAAGTTGTCCTTGATGGAAACTGACTTGCTAAGTTGTCTTTGGATAACAACCTATGTATTACAGATGTAAGAATGATGTATCTACAGTTTAGTTCAGATGTGACAGAGAAAAGAATTCCAGTAAATGCCGGAGAAATGATAAATATAATATGTCACATTGTATACACGAGTTTTTTTAAGGCCAAGTCGCGTATGCACGCGGATAAGTACGTCCCAAGTCGCATATGCCCTGTTGCGCTCCAAAATTATAATACCAAGGGGAATTACCATGGTTTTGGCACACAGTATTGAGCGCTGTATGGTTTATTTGATTTCGTCCAAGAATACCATCGGAAGTTGTGTGGTTTTGGCTCATGGTATTGGTAAAGGCTAAAATTATATAAGGAGAAGAGGATCATAGTGCAACGTGTGCATGTGTAAGGGTTGTTGATGAAAAAAAAAATCCTCTAAGGAATATCTGCATGGTTGAACTCTGTTCTTATGTGATAGATCTGAATCTATGATGCACCTATGGATATGATGAAGGTTCAAGATCTCTAGATCTAGATATGATGAATCTCTAGGATGTTCTGCAAAAGAAATGATGAAGACCTGGCACAAGTCTGATTAAGAAATTGAATAAATCTGGGTAAGTTTATAGATCTGGTCTGTTATGCAAAATTTATCTTTTATAGATCTATACGCTAGTTTGTCTCGGTAAAAGTGCGTATATACGCAGGTTCGCTTCATTAAAAGCGCGTATGGAAGTTAGGGTTTCTGAAGCTTATTTACAGATATTACTTCTGTGATTTTTGTTTTCTCTCTACTGTCAGTCAATGAATTCTACTTGAATTTATGGGTTGATTGAATATGGAGTATGCTGTTGAATTGATAATGAACAAATCTAATCAATGAGTGAGAAAACATGGTTAAATATGACTGACTGTCTAAAGGTTCTGCATTGCTGAGAAGGTGTCTGACTGAAAGCCTCAGATCTGAATCTGAGATTGATCACATTATGAAAATCAGTATTCTCAGAAGTATACGCAGGTTGATACGAAGAAAAGTGCGTATACATGCAGCTTCGGTGAATAGAAGTGGCGTATGCATTTCATGTTATGAAAAACAATATGCACAGAGGCATACGCAGGTTGGTGAGTAGGAAAGCGCGTATACACGCGGCTTCAGTGAATAAAAAGTAGCATATGCTATTTGAATTAATGAATGTTCAGGGATGAGTTTGTATCTGCATATCTATTCTGAAGTCTGGTTTATTTATGATATTCTGGTTACAGTGGTCTCACTGTTCTGTTTGAAGTATTGGGAAAAATATGTTTGTTGATGTTAAGTGAAGGGTCGTGTTGAAGCTGTTTGATCTAGTATGAAAATTGATGAAACGTGGTCTGCAGTGGGTCTGAAGGTTGAAGCCTTCAGTATGGCAATAGAATCTTTCAGCCAGTAGAAGCTGGTGTTGAAATCAGGGGGTTGAAGCTCCCTTCCAGGAGAGGCTGGGAAACGAGATCAGGGGGTTGGAGCTCCCTTCCAGTTGTAGCTGGAAAACGAGAGAAGGTTGCAGCCTTTTACAGGTAGAAGCCTACGTACTGGTATAAGTCTACATCAATACAATGTTGTAAAAGGTTTTCTATATAATAAAGATTGAAGACAGAGACGACATCAGCGGTGGTTTTCTCCCGATTTGGGTTTCCACCTTAAATCTTGGTGTTCATGTGTGTGATGCTTTATACTATTGTTTACTGCTCATAACTTCTGATTCGTAACTGATAAATCTGTTTAAAAGACTAATTCTCTAAATCTGAAAGATAAATCGGTGTACGCTAGTTTCCTTCTATATTTCCACGTGCATACGCTAGTTCAGTTCATAAAAACTGCGTATGGAAATATTCTCAAAGAAAAAGTAAAAAGTTTTTCAGTGATCTCTAAATACTAATTCACCCCCCCCCTCTCAGTATTTTTCCAACAATTGGTATCAGAGCAGGTCCTTCTGAAAAAAGCTTAGCTACTAGAAGGAAGATCAAACAAGATGAGCAATCAAGATGGAACAGCATCTATCAGGCCTCCGCTCTTCAACGGAAACAATTTAATCTTCTGGAAAACAAGGATGATATCCTATCTTCAGTCTCTGGGAGCATATGTATGGGCTATTGTTGAAAGAGGATATCAATATCCAGCCGCAACACCAACAGATCCGACGGAAAGAAAGAGTTATGAAACAAATGCAAAGGCGGTCAATGCTCTATTGGGAAGTCTAACTGAATCAGAATTTGTCAAAGTCATGCAGCTGGATACAGAAAAGGAAATATGGGACAAAATACAGCAAAGGAAATATGGGACAAAATCATTCTAAGTTATGAAGGTGATGCAAAGGTAAAAAGTGCTAAACTCCAAACTCTCAGAATTCAATATGAAAATATAAAATGCATAATGAGGAGAGCATTGCCGGTTTTTAAGCATGTCTTGATGATGTTGTAAACCGTATGAGGAAATGCGGGAGAAACAATAGCAGGAATCTTGCTTTGGTTGAGAAAGTTTTAAGATCACCTATACTAACGGAAAAATTTGGTCAAAGTTTGCTCTTGAAAACGGAATATTCAAATTCTCTTGTGGTGCAACTTCATAGCATACTAAGCGCATGTGAAATGAGAAGGAGGACCATCGAGTCAAGAAAGCGTCTTTAGAGCTTTCTAAAAAAGGAAAAGAAGTACAAAGGCAGAAGGATCGGGGGTACATCTCAGAAGAAGATGAGGTAAATTTTGTAAATAAACTCCAACTTGGCACAAGACAGTTCAGAGGTAAGCTTCCTTTCAAATGTTTTTCTTGTGGAAGATTTGGTCATTATGCTGCTAAGTGTCCTTACAAAGAAACATATGAAAAAGGGAAGGAAGTAGCAAGAAGGAATAAGAATCGGTTTAGCACTAGAAAAAGTTACTATACTCATGAAGACAGTGATGGGTTATCTGACAGTGAGGAAGAATGTGAACAAGATCTTAGACTTCTCATGGCATTTGAAAAATAATCTAGAGAAGAAAAATATACTTTTATGGATGCTTTAGAGGACAATGATTTTCTTGATGAAATCAATCAACTCAAAATATGCTTAGAAGAAAGTAAAATATCCATAGAAACTTTGAAAAATCAGCTTGAAGAAAAGGAGAAACACAATGAGAAATTAGAATGTGAAATAGTAAGTCTAAGAAAATAAATTGAGAAAGTGAATACTTTGAATCTTAGATTTGCTAAAGGATCTGAAACCTTAGATGAGATTATCAAGGTACAACGTTCTCCTCTTATAAAGACAGGTCTTGGATATATCGGAGAATCTTCTCAGGCTTCAGCACCAAATTATCTAAAAGCAGCTACAACTAGTATACAACATTCTGCCACTCAGCAAGGGAATAAAGAATCTTTACAGGTAAAGCATGACCATCTCAATTCAAAGAACACTAACAGGAATACCTTTCAAAGAAACACCAGTCAACAGGAAAATTCAAATAGAAGATTTCATGATCGCAAAAATTTCTTCTTCAATGGACAATGTTTCTCATGTCACAATTTTGGTCATAAAGCTGTTCAATGTGTTGCATATAAAACCATCATGACAAGAGAATCAAGAAAGAAAAGGATTGATATTGGAACAAAGAAGAATACCTATAACAACTTTTCTCCTCTTCAAAATGAAGTTGAATGTGCTTATTGCAATAACTTTGGCCATGAAGAATCTGAATGCAGGAGCAAAGTCCAGCCAAAAGAACATGTCCTTTCAAGCTCCAAAGTGTGGAAAAAGAAGGAAATACAGGTTGAAAATTGTGGCATAGCTTTATTTACAGAAGGTGAAGAAAATCAATGGTATATTGATAGCGGATGCTCAAAACATATGACAGGTGACAAAAACAAACTTCTTGCTTATAATGCTCTAGAAAAGGAAAAGAATGTTACATTTGGAAATGATACACCTGCTGTCATTAAGGGAAAAGGGTCTGTTTTTCTAAAAGAAAAGGTGAAAGCTAATAATTTCATGTATGTGGATGGATTAAGACATAACCTGTTAAGTGTGAGTCAAATGTGTGATCAAGGAACTGAGGTTGTCTTTAGTTCAAAAGAATGTGTGGTACGTGATCTTGATACAGGTAAAACAATTATAAAAGGAAAAATAACTCCAAGCAACCTGTATGTATTGAAGAACTGCAAAGAACAATGTTACTTGAGTAAATCTTCAGAAAACTAGCTATGGCATAGAAGGTTGGGGCATCTGAGCTTCTCTCAAATCAACAAATCAAGAAAACTTAAATTTGTTCGTGATCTTCCCAATATTACTCTACCTGAAAATATCATATGCAAATCTTGCCAATTCGGTAAGCAAACCAGAGTACAATTTAATGCCAAGGAAGGATCATCAAGTAAGCCTCTTGAACTCATTCATACTGACATATGTGGACCCGTGAGGAAAAAGTCACCACGTGGTGAACAATACTATATCTTATTTATTGATGATTTCTCTAGAATGTGTTGGATTGGGTTGATTAAACACAAAGATGAAGCATTTGAGAAATTTCAAATCTTCAAAGCACTGGTTGAAAATGAATTAGATCTAAAAATCAAGTGTCTTAGATCTGATCGAGGAGGAGAATATACATCAGATGAATTTCTTGAATTTTGTGAACAACATGGCATAAAAAGACAGTTTTCTGTAGCTGGCACTCCACAACAAAATGGCATAGCAGAAAGAATGAATAGAACAGTTCAACAAATGGCTAGAGCTATGCTTGATGATTCTGGAACACCTGACACATTTTGGGGAGAAGCAGCACATACAACGGTAAATATTCTTAACAAGGCACATGTTCATGTAAATAGTGATAAAACTCCATATGAACTCTGGTATGGTAATCCTCCCACTTTGAAGCATTTTAGAGTTTTTGGAAGCAAATGCTTTATCAAAAATAATGATGAAAAACTTGGCAAGTTTGAACCCAGAGTAGATGAAGGAATACTTCTTGGTTACTCCTCCAGGAGTAGAGCATATAAATGTTACAATAAAAGACTTTGGAAGATTGTTGAATGTATTGATGTTGTTATTGATGAGTCTCCTGCAGCTCCAAAAGAAGAAAAACAAACAACATATGAAGATGATGGTGACATATATCCTTCTACATCAAATAGAAATGATATAGATAGTGAACCCAATGAATAACCTGAAGATGATTTATCTGAAAAAGCTCCATCCAGATATGTTCAAAAGAATCATCCATAATCTTAAATTTTGGGAGAAAAGGGATCAGGTGTACAAACAAGAAGGACTCTTGTGGGATCTTCTAGCTATCTGGCATTTCTATCCACTATTGAACCACACAATTTCAATCAAGCTAGCAAAGATGAATTTTGGATTCAAGCCATGAATGAAGAGCTTGATCAAATTGAAAAGAATCACACTTGGGAATTAGTACCAAGACCTCATGACAAAAATGTCATTGGAACTAAATGGATATTCAAAAACAAGTTAAATGAGGATGGGGATGTTATAAGAAATAAAGCTAGACTTGTGTGCAAAGGGTATGCTCAACAAGAAGGTATAGACTTTGAAGAAACCTTTGCTCCTGTAGCCAGACTTGAAGCCATAAGAATGTTTCTTGCGTTTTCAAGCTTCCAACAAATCAAAGTTTATCAAATGGATGTTAAATTTGCTTTTCTCAATGGTGATCTAGAAGAAGAAGTTTATATAGAACAACCAGAAGGATTCATTTTGGGAAATGATGAAAAACTTGTTTGTAGACTTAAAAAGGCTCTATATGGTCTCAAACAAGCTCCAAGGGCATGGTACTATTGTCTTGACAAATATCTTCATCAATAAGGATTTTCAAAAGGGTCTGTTGATAGCAAATTATACACAAAAACTGAAAATGACAAACTATTGATTGTGGTTGTATATGTTGATGATATCATTTTTGGAAGTAATGAAGAGTCTATGAGTCATAAATTTGCTTCTGATATGCAGCAATAATTTGAAATGTCTTTACTTGGGGAACTAACATTCTTTCTTGGCTTGCAAGTGCAACAAGCAACAAATGGCATATTCTTATCACAAGCAAAATATCTTAAGCAAATTCTGAAGAAGTATGGCATGGAAGAGTGCAAACCTGTAAGTACACCAATGATAACCGGATGTAATCTCAGTTCTCATGATGATTCTCCCGCGGTGAATCAACCAGAATACAGATCTATGATAGGAAGTCTACTTTATCTCACTAGGACTAGACCAGACATTATGCATGCAGTTGGGATTGTTGGAAGATTCAAAGCTAATCCAAAAGAGTCTCACCTCCAGGTTGTCAAAAGAATATTCAAATATCTACAAGGAACTCAAGACTTTGGACTATGGTATCCAAAGAATGCTGATCTCACTCTTCATGCTTACACTGATGCAGATTGGGCTGGAAATGTTGATGATCAGAAAATCACTAGTGGTGGTGCATTCTATATGGGGCCCCGGTTAGTATCTTGGTTCAGCAAGAAGCAAAGCTCTATTGCCTTATCTACAGCAGAAGCAGAATATGTGGCTGCCGCATCATGTTGCACTCAACTTCTTTAGATGATGCAAACCTTACAAGACATTCAAATCAAATGTTCACCTCCTATCTCCATTATGTGTGATAATACAAGTGCCATCAGTATCTCAAAGAATCATGTTATGCATTCCAAGACCAAGCACATTCCCATAAAGTATCACTTCTTACGTGAACAAGTGCTTGAACAAAAGGTGAAGTTGGAGTATGTTCCCTCCAAAGAACAAGTTGCTGATATATTTACCAAACCTTTACCCAGGGAACCATTCAAATATCTCAGACAGAAGCTGGGATTTTTCTCTGCCTCTTAGAAGATCAGATCTACTTAAATTCAGAAGATTAACTTGGATACGCGGATTTCCTGAAGGATAGTCGCATATATACACGAGTTTATACACAAAAAACTGCGTATGGGTGTTTGTTGACAAATTTTTTTTGGGTCAGCATTCTTCAGCACAGCTGTGGTGCTGTTGGGTATCTCTGGTGATGTTCCAGCTCTCATACTTTTGTTTCATTCTCTAATGCTTCTGATGAATATTCCTTGATGATTTTCTTTTCAGGATGCACAGGCTAAGGGGGAGCATTGGTCATGTGGAAAGGATGCATTGTTGGAATTCTATTTATTTGTTGTAGTCTGATCTCATGCTTGAGAATATTTGATCTTGATTGTATAAGTCATTTCTGTAATTTGATGAAAAATGTCATGTTGAGACCTATGATGTAAAATTGTAATATTCAGTCATGTAAGGACTTGTTCAAATGTGCAAACCCACTTGGTTGGGTACTTGAGTCACATATGTAAATCCACTTGGTTGGATCATTGATGTAAGTATGAGTCCTTGGTGATAGGAAAGGTCATAGAGTCATGTACTTCATTGAAAAATTATGTTTGAAGATGCAACATGATCTCAGGGGGAGCATGGTATTGTCGGTACAAAGGATCTTGATCTACCCTTTGCCCTTGATGTCAAAGGGGGAGAATGTTGTTGCTGAATGTATCTGGTCATGGTTGCCATCAAGTCCAAAGGGGGATATTTTTGGCAATATGATGCAATGAGTTGTCCTTGATGGCAACCTACTTGATGAAGTTGTCCTTGATGGAAACTGACTTGCTGAGTTGTCTTTGGATAGCAACCTATGTATTACAAATGTAAGAATGATGTATCTACAGTTCATTTCAGATGTGATAGAGAAAATAATTCCAGTAAATGCCGGAGAAATGATAAATATAATATGTCATAATGTATACGCGAGTTTTTAAAGGCCAAGTCGCGTATGCACGCGGATAAGTACGTCCCAAGTCGCGTATGCCCTTTTGCGCTCCAAAATTATAATACCAAGGGGCATTACCATGGTTTTGGCACACAATATTGAGCGTTGTATGGTTTATTTGATTCCGTCCAAGAATACCATCGGAAGTTGTGTGGTTTTGGCTCATGGTATTGGTAAAGGCTAAAACTATATAAGGAGAAGAGGATCATAGTGCAAGGTGTGCATGTGTAAGGGTTGTTGATGAATAAATTCCTCTAAGGAATATCTACATGGTTGAACTCTGTTCTTAATTGATAGATCTGAATCTATGATGCACCTATGGATATGATGAAGGTTCAAGATCTCTAGATCTAGAAATGATGAATCTCTAGGATGATTTGCAAAAGAAATGATGAAGACCTGGCGCAAGTTTGATGAAGAAATTGAAGAAATCTGGGCAAGTTTATAGATCTGGTCTGTTCTGCAAAATTTATCTTTTACAAATATATACGCTAGTTTGTCTCGGTAAAGGCACATATATACGCGGGTTCGCTTCATTAAAAACGTGTATGGAAGTTAGGGTTTCTGAAGCTTATTTACAGATATTACTTCTGTGATTTATGTTTTCTCTCTGATGTCGGTCACTGAAGTCTACTTGAATTTTTGGGTTGATTGAATATGGAGTATGATGCTAATTTGATAATGAACAAATCTAATCAATGAATGAGAAAACATGGTTAAATATGACTAACTGTCTAAAGGTTCTGCATTGCTGAGAAGGTGTCTGACTGAAAGCCTTAGATCTGAATCTGAGATTGATCACATTCTGAAAATAAGTATTCTCAGAAGTATACGCAGGTTGATACGAAGAAAAGAGCGTATACATGCAGCTTCGGTGAATAGAAGTGGCGTATGCATTTCATGTTATGAAAAACAATATGCACAGAGGCATACGCAGGTTGGTGAGCAGGAAAGCGCGTATACACGCAGCTTCAGTGAATAAAAGTAGCGTATGCTATTTGAATTAATGAATTTTTAGGGATGAGTTTGTATCTGCATATCTATTCTGAAGTCTGGGTTATTTTTGATATTCTGGTTACAGTGGTCTCACTGTTCTGTTTGAAGTATTGGGAAAAATATGTTTGTTGATGTTAAGTGAAGGGTCGTGTTGAATTTGTTTGATCCAGTATGAAAATTGATGAAACGTGGTCTGCAGTGGGTCTGAAGGTTGAAGCCTTCAGTATGGCAGTAGAAGCTTTCAGCCAGTAGAAGCTGGTGTTGAAATCAGGGGGTTGAAGCTCCCTTCCAGGAGAGGCTGGTAAATGAGATCAGGGGGTTGGAGCTCCCTTCCAGTTGTAGCTAGAAAACGAGAGAAGGTTGCAGCATTCTACAGGTAGAAGCCTGCATACTAGTATAAGTCTGCATCAGTAAAATTTTGTAAAAGGTTTTCCGTATAATAAATATTGAAGACAGAGACGACAACAGCGGTGGTTTTCTCCTGATTTGGGTTTCCACCTTAAATCTTGGTGTTCATGTGTGTGATGCTTTATACTGTTGTTTACTACTCATAACTTCTGAGTCATAACTGATAAATTTGTTTAAAAGACTGATTCTCTAAATCTAAAAGATAAATAAGTATACGCTAGTTTCCTTCTATATTTCCGCGTGCATACGCTAGTTCAGTTCATAAAAACTGCGTATGGAAATATGCTCAAATAAAAAGTAAAAAGTTTTTCAGTCAGCTCTAAATACTAATTCACCCCCCCCCCCTCTCAGTATTTTTCCAAAAGCACGAGTGAGCCTGAACACAGGCTGGTCAGGCTTGAACGGTCAGGCGCGTAGTGCGGCAGAGCCTGCACGCAGCCTGGTCTAGTTGGGCAGATGTGAACAGCTGGTTGTCTCTTCACATAGGTGGGTTGGGTGGCCTCTGCACGATGCTGTTTATACAGGTGCGCAACGCTATTACACAGGCATGCAGTGCTCTTTGGATAAAAGCATAGGCAGCGTGCACATGAGCGTAGCGCGGCCTCTCAAGAGCATAGTGCAATAATTTTTTTGCCCGAAAACTCTGCCAGAAACCCTGAAAACCTGAAAAACCCTTAACTTCTTTTGCAAATAACTAAATGGCGTTTGAGAGATGATGCTTGTGTTGCTTTTTATACCTTTGAAGAAAAATAAAAGCCCACTATGACTAAGGTTTACTTTTGGTTTTCTTTTACTTTCACTGATATTTATTTTCTCTTGTGTAGAAGGTGACTTTAAACATAAAAATGGTCTTTGTGTGTGTTATTTTAAAAATTGATTTCATTCTCTCCTTGGACACTAATTTTTCAGAAGCATGATGAATCTGTCCTGTACAACAACCTTAGCCTTTTTGGTTAATTTTATCATTACCTTCTTATGGCCATTTCTGCTTGCTGGTGGTGTCATAAAAGCAATGTTTTTTATCCTTACACTTCCTTTGGAGTTTGACACTTTTAAACCCTCAACAGTAGCACTTAGGCTCTATTTGATTTCTTATTTGACTTTTAGCTTCTTGCTCTATTTTTGTGATTATTTTGTAGACCTATGACTGTGCTTGAGGAGTTTAAGCAGCCTTCACATTGATACTCTCTACAACTTGTCCTTTACTGTAGTGAACTCTGTTGTTTTGACAAGCCATAGAGGTGACCATCTGACATCATCCTTAAAAATTGTGCTTTCCATCATTAAGGAGGTATCTCAAAATGAATCTTCAATTCATGTTATGTGATGCCATTGCATCTTTGTCTTTGTGATCTCTTGCATGGATCTCTTACTCGGCAACACCTGTTGTGCCAATTAGTTACAAAACCACTGATACTCTTCAGAATTTATCCTTTTGGTGTAGTGAAACAGTGCTGCCTTAAACAACCTATAAGTCATTCCCTGACATCATTTTTTAATCTCTGCTCGTTGTCACCAAGGAGGCCTCTCACTTTGATTTATTACTTCAATGAATCTTTAATCCATGCATAAGAAAAAACAACATAAAATGAAGGCACCTAGTTGGGTTGGTTCGGTCAGTCCCAAAGACACCTTTGTCTTCATGATCCTTTGTATGGGCTCTTTGTTGGGCAGTACCTTATAGCCAATTGGTCATGAAACCACTAATACTCTTTGTAAACTTATGCATGTTGTTTCTCTTCTGTTGTGGATGTCATTAGTGAGTTAGGCTTCTCACTTTGCATCGGTTCTACTGATAACTATCATAAAGCATTCCTGTAGAAATTATTTATCATGGGAAAAATGTCCTTTTGCAGACTCTATGCTCTGATATAGGAGGTCCTTGCTTGAAAGTCTTTTGACACCCTTTGGACATTCATGAGCTCAGCTTATTTTCATTTGATTTTACCTTTGAGCACATGAAAAAATAGTGATTTTTAGGAAACCAAAACAATGCATAACCTAGGAGACCCTATAATGACCTATTGGGATATATTTTGGATTAGGTGTTTGACTGAAAACTGGAATCAGGGTTTGGAGATGTAAACAGGGTTTTGAAAAATCTTTATGCATTTCCATCCAAGAAACTAAAATCTTTGATTTATCTAAAAATCCTAGAAAGGGAATTTAAAATCACCATTTCTTGAGGCACTTGGTGAGTAGGGGAAAAGGTTTGGGCTACTTGGTAAACCAAGGTGTAGAAGTAGAAGGCTTAGTGTTACACAGCAATTTGTCACCATCCCTGAAATTCCCCGTCCCGCACATTGGAGGGCTTATTTCGTGACCTGTGAGCAGTGACATGATCTGAAAACACTTTCATGCCATTCCCCTAGACATGGAATTTCATTCCTCTGAAAAAAACTCCTTGTGAAAAACCCTAAAAATAGCCTTTTTATCCCTGGCGCGACTGCTCAGTGTCATACCCGTGCCAATGGGGGAAATCCTCCAAAGAGGGCGCGCCAACTGGCGCACTGTCTCAGTGTTGTACCCGCGCCAGGCTTAATAAGGAGTGTTTTTTAAAAATAAATGGCGGAAGATTGACTCCAACAAACTCCTGAACTGGACTCTAAATCGAGTTGGGACGTTTGGCTCCGGTTCTCCATGTAGAGGAAGTAGTTTTCCACCTCTCATGGAAGCTTCCTTAAGGATAGGGCCAATCCCATGATTGTAGGGATCCCAACTCCCCTTCCACCATCTATATAATCTTGCCATTTCCCTTTGCAAGCTAGTCTCCGAGAGCCTTCATAGCCTAAAGAATGCTACAATAGTCCTTATAGTGCCAAATCAGTAGCAAGGAGATTGACGATCGAAGAGAGAGGCTTGTCCCCATTCTCGACAAGCTTTATCGAGACGTATTTCGCTGACGACCTGCTGAAGGAAGGTTTAGCGTCAGAGCCAGGTTGTATTTTCCTTTGTATGAATTAATGATAAGCGACTATTGGTTATGGTTCCACTCATATTGTTCATTATGATCATGAGTTGCGTCTTCTCTGACTGATACATAATTTCATATATCGGGTTTTACGCTTGTGTTTGTCATGTTTCTTGTGTGCAGGTGTTCGATCGCGGTGAGCAAGAGGATTGTGATCTGCTGGAGCAAGGAAACGGGAGTGCCATCTTCTCTAAAAACAACAGCGTTGGACTTGAGGTAGGCCTTCATCGCAATTTGGTCTATTGCAATTGGGAACTTGCACCTTAGCGTGATACGATTGTTGCTAGACCCGATCTGGGCTAGTAGGGATCGCCTCTGTCCGCAGAGGCGATTTACCTCTACAACAAATTGGCGACTCCGTTGGGGACCTAGCTTGTTGTTTGCTTTATAAACTACAGACGGAGCCTGAAGTTAGCCAGATAGCCTTCAAAACGCTCTTGCTTTGCATTAGCGAAAGTAGATGAATGCTGCTTCAGTCAATCTCTGGTCTAGTTTATGAACTAAACACTTGGAGTATTATCTTTTCTTTCGGTCGATTCTTGACTTTGCTTGCTTGATCAGCTCTTTTGGCTGGCTCTTTTCGTGATTCTGGCTTTTGGTTTGAGATTCAACATCACTGGTCTGTTCCTTGGATTTCTCTTTTTTGTTTTTCCATAGTAAACTTGGATGGCGCGCTTATTAGCCTGACAGTCACGCCAATTGGCGCTAGTTGCCAGTTTACTACCCGCGCCAATCCTGTTATGGCGCTAGTTTCCGCCTGACAGTCGCACCAATCCTGAAGGTGCTAGGGTTTACTCTGTTTTGAGCTTTCTGAGCTTGACCTGTGATTTTGGTTTCATTTCTTCGACTACCTGAGTGTTCTGGAGCCTTGTTTGACTGACTGTGACCTTCATCCTTTGGTTTTTTGCCCGTTTCTATCAATTTTACATTCTAGCCCTAGGGCATCTAGGTGCTATTGTGTGTCGAGCCTCCCTTGGGAGTTTGTGGTTTCTATATGTTTAGTCAACTTTGTGATTACTTCTTTGCATTCGTTTGGTGGTTGTCTATCGCTTTATTGCGTTATTTGAGTGATCATCTTCTTCTTCATTCGAATTCCGCCTTGTCTCGTTTTGGGCCTAGATTACATGGTTCATTTGAGTCTTTGGGATTCTTTTGGTTTTGAGAGATTGTTTTGTCAATTTGAGGTCTAATTGTGTGCTTGCATTGAGTGAAATTTGATTGTTTTTACTCTTTTACTTTCGCTTCTCAAATTGTTTGTTTCATTAGTTTTCATTTTGTTTAGTGCACTTTTCTCTTAAACATTGAAAATACAAAAAAATCTCTTTTGCTTTGGATTAGTTAGTGTGAATTAAATCTTTTCTCTGTTATTAGTGATTAGTAACTTGGAAAGAAAATCTTTTAGTTTCCATTAGCTGCATTAGAGACGTTATTTTTTGTTGTCTGGTCATTTTTTTATTGTGTGAAAAGCTCTCTCTCGTAATTAGCTTTCATTGAATGAAATGATATACTGTGGCATGTAGTGTGCATTTAGGAGATTTTGAGACATAACACTCGCTAGGGCCTGAAAATTGAAGCATAATTGAAGATAAACATTAAAATTTATTCAATTTACACTAAGGAAACATTGAAACATTAACGAAATATTTAGAGGTCTAGGCTAGAGACGCGTTCCAGCGTCTTTAAATATAGTAGTTGTTGTTCGCCTCTTGGCCTTAGACAACACTAGTACGGACTTGTGCTCCCCATACCGTCGCGTATATAAAGTGAGACCCCACTAGGTTTCTATCCTTTATCCATAGGAAGCCGAGTCTGCCGCCCTATACCTGTGATACACCGGACATAGCATTCGGGGAGATTGCCTGCACATACGTTAAGTCCTTGGTTGATTTCTCCTTCATTTTGAAACCAAGGTGTATATTGCAGTTCACGGTTATTTGGTACACCCTTTTCCTAACATTCCTGAGCAGTCATTTTGATCTTATACGACTCCTTAAATTTGAAAATATCACCAAGCGCTTGTCCTTTCACGCTTGCTTCAAAACTGAAAGAGATAGAGTCATCTTTTATCCGTTTCTCGACTCTTAAAACATGAAACGGTGAAGTTTCTAAGTTTCAATGTCGTAAATAAATCACCCGCGATCACACGCCCTGTTAGATCTTGCTTGTTGGTCGTTTGATTGTGTGCCTTGATTATTTTTTCAGCCCGTGTGTTGTGTTTGATCTTTTCCTTTGGTCATTATTATTACAGTGGCGGAACCCTCAGTTTCGTCTACTAGTAGTCCATATACGGACAATTCATCAGAGGTCTCACAATCCTCTGTTGAACATCAGCAGCCCATTGTTTCCGAGTTTCCCGACGGGGGACCGGTTCTGTTTGAGCTTCCCTTTGGAGGACTAGTTGAGTTCAATTGGCCCTTATCTGACCCTTGGTCTGGATTTGGAGTAGGGGAACATTTCCCCCCTCTTACATCAGGTTCGCCTTTTCTAGCTATTGTTATTCCTCCTAGTCCTCGCTGTCTATTACGAGATCTAGCGGCAGGTTCAGATATGAGTGCATCCAGCCATTCTCCTAGTGAGGAAATCCCCACGTCTGGTGAAGATTACCAGTTGTTCCCAGAAGACAACCCCGAATTATCTGTTATGTCTTCGTCCGGTCCTTCGCTACCAGCATGGTATAGATCTTTGAGTCAGATTATGACCACCGTCGCCTCTATGGGGATATCAACTCCTTCTACGAGGCTGGTTATTCCTTCATTGGGGATGTCTCCTAGAATGCCCATTACGTCATCCCCTCAGGTCACTTCTGTACCTACCAGGCCCATTGTCTGTGTGGCTGCATCGACACCTGTTGTTACCATTCAGTCCGTAAGGACCACATCACTTCCCGAAGACGTATATATAGCATCTTCTATGCCGGAGAACATCTCTCCTGAGGAGTATCGATTGTCCTTACAACAATCGAACCCCGAGGTTGGACAATCCTCTCAAGATCCCAACCGCTCGTATTTTTTACATTATGCACAGGATGGTACGCTCGTGTACGTTTTTCCATATCAATACGATGAGTACGGGAATCCTTTATGTTTACCCGCTCCAGAGGCTCACCTTCATGCTCAAGGTTTTCCGTCTAACTAGGCTGGGTAGCCTTATAACCCGCAAGGACAACCTTTTCAAGGTCAACCTTCAGGCCAGCCTGGCTATCCTTATGACCCGCAAGGACAACCCTTACAAGGCTACCCTTCGGGCCAGCAAGGGCCATTATACGGTCCACAAGGATAGTATTACAACCGTTCAGGTCAACCTATGTAGCCTCTCCCTCGAGTCCAACCTGGGCAACCTCAAGGACTTACAGGCCAACCGGGGTACCTACCAGGGCCGGTATATGGTCCTGGGGGGCAAGTCCAACCTTCCCAACCCATGCAACGTCAGTATCCTATTGGTTTGAATGTTGCACATCAGCCAGGATCATCTTATGGTCCTGCGGTAGGTTAAACCGGTTACCAGCCACCACCTGGCTCCATTCCACCACTAGGCCAACCGGCCCATCCGGTACAACCTTCACAACCAGCACAACCTATTCACCCGGGGCAACCTGTTCAACCAGGTCAGCCCGTTCAGCCTGGCCAGCCTGTTCAACTAGGCCAGCTTGCACATCCTGTCAACCCTGCTCAATAGCCGATTTACTCCATGCCGCAACCGAATCAATCGATGCACCCTAATTATTGTACTCAGCAGGGTCCCACCTATCAATAGCCCGCTCAACCTCAAGGTGGTTACTACCCTCATGGTCGATCTCGACCGACTTATAATCTGCCCCAAGGTTCCCATTATTACACTCAATAACTCGGCTACACCTATACTCAGCAGCCAAATCCACAGACTGCTCAAATGGGACCAACATATAATCGGGGTCCATACTCTGGTTATCAGACCCTGTACACTGGTTACCAGCAACCGAATTAGGTTGGTTATATGCCCTATACCCCTATGGTCAGAATCCTTCGGGACAGAACACATGGGGGCAGGGATATTCTCAAGTAGCGTGGAGTACAGGTACAGGTCCTTATTGAGGGCCTGGCATGTCGTTCAATCCACAATTATCGTTCTTGGTTACCTTGGAGTTACCAGACATTTCTAAATTAACCAATGATTCGATTCTTCACAATCCTTATTGGCCTCCGGTTTCGACCAAGGTACCCGACGACTACCCTAAGTTTGAAGGTAAAGCTGGAGAAGACCCCCAAGCTCATGTAATGACTTACCATCTTTGGTGTTCGTCTAATTCTTGGGTCGATGATTCAATTCGTTTACGCCTCTTCCAGCGCACTCTTACTGGTGCTGCCGCTAAGTGGTATATTGAACTACCCCATGGCATATTTCAAGATTTCAATACTTTAGCAATGGCTTTTCTCACCCACTTTTAGTTACCGGTTCGCTATGAAGTCGGGACGCATCTCCTAACTTCCTTGAAGCAGGATAAAGCAACCCACATATCCAAATATATTCATGAGTGGCGACGTCGTCGTAGGCTAATCAAGTTTGATATACCTGATGAACTACTAACTCATTGGTTCACCACATCCTTCGTTAACAAAATCGCTCAAGATATTGCTATGGGGGCATGTGTGACTGAGGAACAGGGCATTGCGCGTGTCCAGTATCTTGATCTAGTATACTCTCAGTCCGTCACGCTGTATGATATTTTGACTGATGCTCCATGCCCAGGAACCTCTAAAGCTCCACCTACCCCAGTGGTGGATGGTGTTATTGGTTCTGTGTCTCAAAATTCTCGAAAATCTTCGAATGGGAGGCAGAAGTCCAATTATTCCAACAATTCTGCTCTCCCCACTCGTCCAGATTTTGGCAAGACTGCGGAGGTCAACGCCATTCAAGCTAATCCTACGGAAAAATCCTCCAAAGGAAAGAAGAAGGGAAAAGGAAAATCCAAACCCGACGCCCCAAAACCAGAGTCTGCTAAACCTCGTACTAAGGATGGTTCTCAACATAAACCGAAGTACCCCTACCTTATTTGTGAAGGAGATCATTATACCAAGGATTGTCCCCGACGATCTGAAATTAGTCAACTTCTCAAAGGCTCCAAAGGGACTCCAGCAGTTCTCAAAGAACCATTACCATCTCAGCAGACCCAGATGGTTGAATAGCCGTCACTATCTGCACCATTTGGGTCTTAGGTCTTTATGATGAATGGTGCTGCACCTGTCTCAATTGCTACGCGTTTGAAGGATTATGCTGGATCACGTTAGGCAGCTGGGAAGGAAGTTATGGATGGTCCACCTCCTCCTCCTGTCTCTGGTCCTTTGGAAATTGAGAAGCCCACTACTGAACCTGTTGTGAGGCCACCTTCTAAAGGTGTTCTACGAAGGTCTTCCTACAATCCAAATGCCTGTGCCACTCAGCACTACAGTATTGTTGAGGATTTGGCATAGGCGCCTTTTGCTATGTCCGCATTGGAAGTCCTTCAAAGTTTCCCTTTGCAACAAAAAGCTCTTTTGTCTACGATCGGTGGAATCGATCCCACTAATTCTAGCCTTCTCACCTTCGACCTAGAAAGTTTTACCTCACGACTTCCGCATCAAATTTCTCTTGTGATCCAAGTCGGGATAAATGGTCTTAACATCCATAGGGCCATTGTGGATGAAGGTGCTTCTACCTGTGTCATGTTGTTTGCCTACTGGAAGGCCATTAGCTCTCCGACACTTTCATCATCTCCAAATTCCTTAGAGGCATTCGATGGTCGGGAATCGAAACCCCTGGGTGTTCTCGAGAGTTTTCTGATTACGTTACAGGGGAAGATAGTCAACGTAGAAGTAGAAGTGGTTGACACCAAGCTTAACTACAATCTGCTTCTCAGCCACAGTTGGATTCACGCCATGTTATGCGTGCCATCAACCCTCTTTCGACTTCTTAATTTTCCTCATGAGGGAAAAATCATTATTGTGGATCAGTTGTCTTTGTTCACCTCCACCTCTGAGAACAACGTTCCTTACGTGGATCAAATCCCCAATCTCCCTGACAGTGTAGGACCCGGTCTCTTTAAGGACCCCATCCTCATGGGTATTTTTCCCACACCACCACCACACATCGTTCAAGTTAATATGATCTCTAGGTCTGACGACCCATGGATCATCCCTTCGCTTGAACAGGTGACTGATTTTGGAGAATCGATGCCCTTAACTCCAGTAGAGATTAATTACTGCGAAATTGTCGCTCCATCCGATCCTCCTCCTTCTCAACCTGCTCCCTCGAGCATGGCTTTAGATATCTATTCCCAGTCCCCCTAGCTCGGCGAGGCCGACTCGGCTGATCCTCTTAAAGATATTTTCCCCTCTGACGAAGCCATTTTTGAAACAATGTCTCTTGAGGAGTTGCCTTGGAGCAATGGACATCATCATTCCTCCTTCATGCCTAGGGCAATGTCAAATTGTCTAGAGCGTTTTGCATCTCAGGTTCCTACTCCCCCTCTTCAGACGCCTATATTGACACATGAGGTCCTTTCGGAAGGAAACCTAAGCAACATTACTCAAACCACTCCAATCGAAATCTCTGTCAAATCGGGGATAGTTGATAACATACATGTGGGAGTAACTTGTTCTCCTGATGAGATACGAGTTTATACTGATATTTTCCGTGAATTCAGAGACGTTTTCACTTGGTCCTATGAGGAAATGCCTAGGATTGATCCCATCATAGTAGTGCACGAGATTCCTACCTATCCCGGTTCCAAACTCGTATGCCAATGCCTACACCCAGTGCATCCTCTCAAAGCCGCTGCCATTAAAGAAGAAGTTGAAAAAATTCTGAATGTGGGCTTCATTTACCCGATTCCCCTCATAGAATGGGTCTCAAATATTGTCCTTGTAGATAAGAAACAGGGTACTATAAGAGTCTGTGTTGATTACCGTGATATTAATCAGGCCTGTCCTAAGGAAAAATACTCCACTCCCTTCATAGATCAAATCATTGACGAATGTGCTGGGAGTGAGATTTATTCCCTGATGGACGACTTCTCCATGTATAATCAGATAAATATTTTACCTGCCGATCAACACAAGACTGCATTCATCTGTCCGTGGGGTACCTTTGCTTATAAAAAGCTCCCGTTCAGCTTGAAGAATGCTGGAGCTACTTTCCAGCGTGCTATGTATTATGCATTCCATGACATATGCCATATCGTTCAGCCTTATCTGGACGATCTGCCAGCTCACTCAACTCGGCGAGAGGACCATCCCGAACACCTCCGCCAGATTTTTCTTCATTGTCAACGCTATAATATTCGGCTTAACCCTCATAAATGCGTCTTTTGCGTAGATTCTGGCCGTCTTTTGGGGTTTATAGTCTCCAAGGACAGGATTCGCCTCGACCCTCTAAAGGTCGAGGCTATTGTTAACCTCCCATCACCCTCCTCGTTACACCAATTGCAGAGTCTGAAGGGAAAAGCTAATTTCCTCTGACGCTTCATCCCGAACTACGCGGAAGTGGCCAAAGGATTCACGCGTCTTTTAAAGCAACATGTTCCCTTTCGCTGGGACGAGATTTCTCAGCGATCCTTTAAGAAGCTTAAGAATTTACTGGTTAATGCTCCGTTGCTTCGTCCTCCAAACTATCACCGTGATTTCACTCTATATTTGGCCGCCGCGTTTAGCACCATAGCTATGGTTCTGGTGCAGGATGACGATGATGGAAATGAAAACGTTGTTTATTATCTATCACGAAATATTCTCGACATAGAAACATGTTACGCTCACGTCGAGAAATTGGCATTAGCCGCAGTGCAAGCTGTGCAGCGTTTCCGCCACTACATCCTGCTGCATACAGTAATCGTGGTTTCGGATTGCAACCCCATGACGTACATTCTATCTCAAAAATTACTGGGGGGGGAATACTCCAAATGGATCGTTATCTTCCAGGAGTTCGACTTGGAGTTTACCAATGCTAAGTCAACCAAATCACTGGTTTTCGCGGATCTCATTTGCTCCCTCCCGACAGACTCCACCCCATCTCACTCTGAGGAACATATCCCAGATGAAACCCTCTTCCTTATCAGTACTCGCGATCCATGGTACAACGATATTATTGTGTATCTTCAAACATCAACGTTCCGGTCTGAGTTGACCAAGGATGCCCGACGTCGGATTCGACATCAGTCTCAACCCTACCGTATTGTAGGAGATACTTTATACCGCATTGGAGTAGATTCGGTGCTCCACCGGTGCTTGACCCTGGAGGAGGCTGAAAGAGTCCTGAATGATTGTCACAGTGGTGCTTGTGGCAGTCACATGTCCGAATATGCCACCGCCAAAAAGATTCCGCGTGTGGGCTACTTCTAGCCGTCGATATTCAAAGACTGTTTTGTTGCAGTCCGAAAATGTCATGCTTGCTAGGTTTTTCAGCGTAAGATGTGCGCGCCACCTCTCCCTCTGCATCCTGCCATTACTGTCGGCCCTTTTGCAAAATGGGGCATAGATTTCATGACGTGTAACCCTCATTCGGCCGGGGGGCATGCATATATAATCGTCGTTGTCGACTACTTTACTAAGTGGGCCAAAGCGATGCCTACACTAGCTGTCGACGGTAAGACAGCTGCTCAGTTTATTTTCAAACAAATTATTGCACATTTTGGGGTCCCTCGGGCCATTTTTACCGATCATGGTACTCATTTTCGAGATTACATGATGGCCAAGCTAACATCAAGATTGGGCTTACGACATGATAACTCACCGCCATATTACCCCCAGGCAAATGGCCAGGTTGAGGCTGTGAACAAAGTTTTGGTCACAATGCTTCAATGGACAATTGGAATTCATAAGTCTAATTGGCACCTCCAATTGTTCTCAGCTCTATGGGCCTACCATACGTCAGCAAAGAGTGTGACCAGATTCACACCTTTCCAATTGGTGTATGGTCTGGAAGCAACTCTTCCGGTTGAGTGTGAAATTCCTTCGTTAAAGTTGGCTGTGGAACTTTTGCCCGACACTTATCCTGAAGAAGAGCGTCTCTTGTATTTGGAATGGTTGGATGAAACCCGCCGCTTGGCTGCTTCAGTCATTGAAGCACAGAAGAAGTGGTTCAAAGCCCACTTTGATCAATCTGTATCTCCGCGTTCCTTTGTCAAAGGGGACCTTGTCCTCCTATATGACCAAGCGCACGACAAACTTGGAGCAGGAAAGTTCCAACCCATGGGGCATGGGCCTTACATAGTAAAATGAGTATTGGAAAATGGGGCTTATGAGCTCATTGATTACGAAGGAGTTCCATTGGCGCAACCTAGAAATGGGTTGTACCTTAAAAAATACTACGCTTGAAGTTATTTTTTGGTGTGGTGTGTGTACATAGGAGTGTATATTCATTTGTGTGCATGTTTGGTGTGGTGTGCAATGTAAGCATCTTTCTGTTGATCGGGTCTTCCTGATTGTGCAGATGTCTATTACTCCATTTGTGGGTTTCGCAGATGGTGCTTCCCGCAGTACCAGGAATCTGTCCTCGGCAGCCTGGGTAATCTATGATCCTGCTGGTGAGTTGGTTAATTTGCAAGGTGTGTGTCTAGGGCCTACCAAAATAAATTTCGCGGAGTATAGTGTTGTTTTAGAATTATTGACTGAGGCCGTTAACCTCGGAATTCATGCATTACTTGTGTATCTGGACTCACATCTTGTAGAATTACAACTTAACGGTCATTATTTGGTAAGAAACCCATCCATTTTACGTCTGTATCTACGTATTCGTTTACTGGAAAGAAATTTTAATTATATAACATATCAACACATACCCAGGCATATGAATACATTAACGGATGCAGTAGCTAATTTGGTTTTAGATAGACATTTGTGCAACTTATAAACAAGAACATCATCACATGTAAAAGGATTCGTCCAGAAATAGATATATAGATATATGTGTCGAATAGTTTGCAGTACATCACATAAATTCAAAAAATATACATGTTTGTCTGATAAAATCCGGAGACAACATGTCTCTCAAAAAATATGCATATGAAAGCCCTAAATAAGCTAATCAGCATGGTGCTCGTGGTAGCACGCCACTGCATGCACCAATCACCTCAACAGTCTGTGAAGGCGACTAGGCACCCCCATAGTGTGTTGCTGGTAAGCTAATGGGACGTCTGCCAGCCATGAATAGTCCGAAATTCCTCGGGAAATTCCCTCCAGGTTCTGGATCAGCTCGCTCCCTTCACCACCCTCAGCTTAAGGGTCATGTATGAGATGGGTCCTTCGCGCAATGGGCGACATGCCCGCGGGCCTCTCTGGGCCAACGTCTGCATTCACATTAAATTATTGTTAGAATGGACATGTATTACCAAAAAAATCATAAATACATAAAAATCAAAAAGAGAATCATACCCAGCTCCTCATCCTAGTCCTTCCCCTTTGGGAGTGGAATATCGGGATCTCCAGTGAAATCGGTCCCAGCATAAGGCCAATCCTCAACCACAATCGGTTGACGCCGTAACCACCCAAAGAACTCGGGTCTCCAAGACATCTGTTGACCTCCCTCTGACCTGGGCATAAGCGCTTCCCAGCGAGCCATCCTTGGCTCTCTTGGTACCAACTCAACAACTATTGCCCCTTGGCCTTGGAAAATGGGTAGTCATTCCAGGATGAATGACACCAAAATGGAACCATAGCCAAACTGCTTTAGTTTGGCTTGCTTGCATCTTGTAAGTTGCCTCTTGATATTGCTTGTTACTGCTGTAGCCCAATCGAGTAGTGTAGGATTCATACACTCAGAGGCTAGTATGAGTTGGGCCTTGGTTGCCTCATGTGGAGCTTGCGATCTTGCAGCTCGTGTAATGGTATGAAGCACTACCCTGAGTGCTAGGTCGTAAACGGTGTGGATGTCCACCTTCCTGCTTCCCGATCATGTTCGTGCCCCTGGGCACACTCTTGCCATTACCATCTCCATTTTCTCTCCGGAAGGTCTGCTGCCAGTTATGATTGGCACTGGACCTCTGCGCAACAATCCGGTTATAAAGTAAACATTAGAGACCTCAAGAGCTAATACTTGGTCTCGAAGTTTGAACCCTTCCTCATTTTCATCCCATATGCTAACCAAGTACTGTAGCAGCTCAGGTTGAGCTTGTAAACATGGCGTAGGGAAGAATTTTTTGAGTCCACAATTCTTGAGTGCATTCATACAGGCTTCATTTTCCATAGCCATTTCATCTTCCTCCCCATGTTCCCTCTCCTTCCATTCGATAACCATTGTGCCCGAATACTTGTATCAACATGATTAAAAATGCCTTGTTAGATCTCTGTTTCATTCGAAAATCCACATGGATAGCTCAAATTTTGAAAACTTAAAGCAGAAAATCGCGTTGCACCATTGGCGCGACCCCTTTGTGAGCAAATGTCCATTGGCGTGGGTCCGTGCCCGATACCCGCGCCAATGGAGCGAGCCCTAAAATTTTAAAAGGTTCCCCCCAGAGGTCTAATGCATAATGAAAAATTATAAAAAATGGATTAAAATGGAGCTTAAGGGAACACCTTTTACCTGGAATAGACGAGGATCTAAATGATGTCCCGGATTAGTCTCAATCACCGCCGCAAGTTTGCACACAAACAAGACCACTGTTGCTCTCCAAGTGAGGTAAAAAGTAAAAGTAAATTGGTTTTACCATTTGGAGCTTATTTATAAATTTTTAAGTAAAAAATTAGGTTTTAAATGTCATTTTTCTCAATATTTTAATATATTTTTGTCGAAAAATGGATTTTACACTTGCTTTTCTGTGCAGCGATAGGTTTCTTCGCAACTTCGACGGTGCTACGAGTTGTATTTTATACTTTTTTGGACTCGGTAAAAACATGAAAAAGTCATTTTGGAGTCATCTTTCAGCTCTTTTCTGACTCTCTAAACATGAAAATATTGCTGAGTCCCTTGTCGTTTCGATCTCGTTAAAGTGGACATGAAACAACATCTACCCAGTATACGTTTACCCCTTTTTCGGGCTGGGATGGATCACTTACAAAAAAGGAATACCCTAGCCTATCGTGACTAGGAGGTTTTCTTAGACATAGTTTTCTACCTTTTCGGATCTGAGGAACTATTTACGAAAAGGGACCATTGTATTTTACTTTTCTGCTGTCTTTTCAAATTCTCTAAACATGAAAAGACGAAGAGTTCTTCCTTTGTCAGACTCGTTAAACCATGATGACATCGGATCCAGTCGTAATGACGATGTTCAAGTTTCTCCTTCCTAGGGCTCGTTAAATGTACTAGGATGGATTCGTCTGAAGGACGGACTTATATTACAAGCATATGCTATCCCCTTCAAGCTTTTTTTCAAAAATAATTGGGGTACTCGCCAGAAATGGTGGGGAAAAATGGAACCAGCATCATTGTCGTGTCGGCAGTATGTCGCTCTTGAACATGGCACTTGTCTACATTTGTGTCGGGTTGGGAACATCTCACCTCATTATCTGATTGCCTCCATGGGTTTGGGTAATCCCTTTTGACCTCTCATCTGCTCTTTGTCCCGTCATCATGACCTCTGATCTTTTGATGTCAAATACTGCCAAATCCACTGTCGTGCTGCTGATATGTTCAAGAGAAGTTGACCTCTGCAAGTTTCAACCTTCCTCTAATTCTCATCTGATCTTGATTCACAAAGACATTATGTTCCTCTGTCTCATGTCGATGATGTGGGAAACACTATGGCCCACCTTCGATCAAGGTCACTTCCTATCGACTTCAGCCCATTATCCAGGAAGTTGATCTAGAGACTCCCTTCTGGTACCTTGGAGCTTGCATGCCTCAATGGCAGGTTCTTCGCGTTCGACATGAGGTTTTCATCATTTGCCTCTGATCAAGTGATTCTATGGGTGTTCAATGCCAGCTCACTGATTCACATGCCGTAGATTGTACCTATAGTACCTTGAGGGCCATTGTCATTATTGGTGGTACCTCTCGCGTTTGTTAACAACTTTCATCATTGGCTGGTAATTAGGTGATGTTCTTGCATGTTCGACTTCAGCTCACTTATTCACATGCTTGAACTTGTACTTTGTTTAGGTCGAGATGGAGCACAAGACCTTGGATTTTTTCTGTTAGAATCCAGGCTACGATTTTTGTGGATTATTCTGATTGGTTACATGACTCACTGATTGGATGGCTGTGACCATACCTGAGTCTAGTTATCGGTCCTTACTGGATGGCTGCGTCCATGCCTTGGATCTGGATTCTTGTATACTCTGTTATGGATGGCTGCACCCATACCACATATATATCATGTATTTGAGATATCAGTTGTACTTCTCTACGCAGGTTTTCCGACGACAGTGTTTTCAGTTGGACACGTTCTCGTAAAGCATTTCACCTCTCTCTCTCTTTCGGGCCTCATGCTTTAGGGGGTATCTGTTACACAACAATTTTTCACCGTCCCTGAAATTTCCTGTCCCACACATTGGAGGGCTTATTCCATGACCTGTGAGCCGTGACATGATCTGAAAACACTTTCATGCCATTCCCCTAGACATGGAATTTCATTCCTCTGAAAATAACTCCTTGTGAAAAACCCTAAAAATAGCTTTTTTATCCTTGGCGCGATTGCTCAGTGTCATACCCGCGCCAATGGAGGAAATCCTCCAAAGAGGGTGTGCCAACTAGCGCACTTTCTCAGTTTTGTACCCGCGCTAGGCTTAATAAGGAGTGTTTTTAAAAAATAAATGGCGGAAGATTGACTCCAACAAACTCCTGAACTAGACTCTAAATCGAGTTGGGACATTTGGCTCTAGTTCTCCATGTAGAGGAAGTAGTTTTCCACCTCTCATGGAAGCTTCCTTGAGGATAGGGCCAATCCCATGATTGTAGGGATCCCAACTCCCCTTCCACCATCTATATAAGATTGCCATTTCCCTTTGCAAGCTAACTTCAAAGAGCCTGACAACTTCAAATGAATGCCTGTAATAGTCCTCATAGTGCCAACCGCAGCAAGCTCGGGAGATTGATGATCAAGAGAGAGGCCGTGTCCCCAGCTCGACAAGCTACCGAGTTAGAGCACAGACGACCCGCCTTGGAGTTTCCGGTCTGCCAGAGCTGTGCTGGATTGGCCTTTGCAGCATCGTTAATGATGCGCGACTACAGCAGGTTCCACTCGTATTGTTCATTATGATCATGAGTTGTGTCTTCTCTGACTGATACATAATTGCATATATTGGGTTTTACGCTTGTGTTTGTCGTGTTTCTTGTGTGTGCAGGTGTTCGATCGCGGCGAGCGAGAGGATTGTGATCTGTTGGAGCAAGGAAACGGGAGCGCCATATTCTCTACAAACAACAGCGTTGGACTTGAGGTAGGCCTTCATCGCAATTTGGTCTATTGCAATTAGGAACTTGCACCTTAGAGTGATACGATTGTTGCTATACCCGATCTGGGCTAGTAGGGATCGCCTCTGTTCGCAGAGGGGATTTACCTCTACAACACTTAGGCAATCAGAAACAGAGTGGTAAAGTTAGAGGTGCCAGACATAGTGAGAGTGAGAGACATAAGTCTATGATTTGGTCTTTCTGGGAGTGAGATATTGGCCATGCCTTGGTAGAGTAGTAGAACAGTGAAACATTATCCTAAGGGAAATGAAGGCAGTGAGATTTCTCATAACTCACAAGATTCATCAATTTTTTTTCTAGAAATATAGGACAAGCATTTAGTCATCTAAACAGGTAAAAATTACTAATGACTAATAGTGGCTCCACTTGGGGAAGGCATCTCCTTTTCAGGAGGTGTCCAGAATTTCAAATCTCTTGGTTTATGAAGACCAGTGCCTCATCCATTGGGCAGATTTTTCTCTTTTTCTTTTGATGCTGCTTTCCCTGAAGTAGTGATTTTGATAATTTGAAAATATGATTAACTCAAATTCATCTCTACCTACCCAACCTCCTTTCCTAACATTTTCTCTTCCTTGGGTGCACTTGAACTAGAAAACCCATTGACATCCTTTTCTTTTTGAAAACAAAAGCTAGCTATCTACTTCTACACTTATTTCTTCCAAGAGTTCTTATTATGCTAGTGAACTCTTCTTATTCTCTACCTAGACTATTTGACTGTCAAGATTAAGCAGTATGACAAAATTCATTCTCTAAGCTATTGACAAGAAATTTAAAACATGATTAGAACCAGGATTAGACAATCTGATTCATCATGAGTTGTGGCATTGAGACAAGCTGCACACAAACATTATTTTCATAAGAAAACAAAACTATAAGGTGTGAGGGCTATGTTTCATCATTTGCTAATCATCTCTATCCTTCTCCTTGGTTCAATTTTAAACATGTGGAACCAGTATCTTTCATTCCTAATCTATTTTCTTTTGACAAGTCAAGCTTAAATGATTTGACTAGCATTCTTCCACTAACTTATCAATAATAAATTTAAAATGTGTTCAGCCATGATTATGCTAGATGAGTAAACAAGACATTCTTTTTGAACCAGTAGTGGCATTTAGGCTTGCACACTTTCAGTACTACTATTTTTTGGGTATGGGGTTGTACCTTCTCTTTAAATCTGCCTTCTTTTCTATTTTTTCTATGCTTTTTTGTTTTTTCTATTTATGGCCTTTTATCAAACAAGGGTATGTACAATGAACGAAGGCCTAAAGCTAAGGATTTTTACAGTAATGGTGTTTGAGCATCTTTTCTTAAAAAGGATCTCCTAACATTCTTTGTCCATTCAGCTCTTGTAAACATAAATCATAGTTACCTTCATTTGAAAACATGGTATAAGGATTTTTCCAAGAGTTTTCAAACAATCCATGTTCCCCTTGGTGTTTCTTCTTTGATTCTTGATTCCAAAATTTGTTTCTATCCAAGATCTTCCTTAAGTAGAAAAGGTATTCTTTATCATATTTAAAACAAATGATGAAGTCATCAATGTATACAATAGTGAAGAAATTGAAAACTGGAGCCATAGTTCTTCGGAAGGTGTTTCCAGCACTCCTTAGCCCAGGAAGCATTTGGTTAAATATGTAATTGATCCCAGGAAACTTGAAAAATTCTTTAAGCTAATTGATTTGAAGTGGTATCATCTGATGGTAACTTGAAACACTATCATGCAATTACATCTGGTTAGAAACCCCTAACCTTTGTAAATCATGATCTATCTTGGGAAAAAGGTATTTGTCCTTTAGGAAGGGTTGATCTAGGTACCTGAAGTCTATACACAGCCTATGTCCCTTTGCATTCTTTCTAAGTGACATTAATTTCTCAAGGTTTTTATGATATTTTTTGAAAAGAGGGCTTCTTAGAACAATGTCTGTGTCACAAGGTTTTAAACTAGCCTCCCTATACACACAAGCATTCTAAAAACTTTTGCACAGTCTTGCATTTCTTTTTTTTGTGTGTAGTGATAAAATTTTAGATAACTTAATCATTTTGGGTTTTTCAAAATTATCCTTACTATACTTCTCTACATCAGCTTTAGCAGAGATTTCTTTGGGATCCATAGCAATATTTGTGGGAGTTGGCAACTCTTCTGAAGGGAAAAATTTTTTGGATGATGAAGCATCTAGGTAAGGCAGAAACATAAGACTATCTGGATCCAAATTCCCAAATTTTTTTGTTCTGTGAGGGTATTTTAGTACTTCTCGATTGGAAAAAGGAAAAATTTCTATCTTTGAGGTTTGTCCTTTATTTGAGCAACCTGTTTCAGATTCTAAACTGATTTTTGGTTTTGAAATTTCATTTTCAATTTGCAGAAAGTCAAGTTTATTTTTATCATCATTTGGTTGTTTAGGGTCGTGATAGTTCTGACTGTCGAGCTCATCATAGAGGGACTGATTTGATTGTTGTAGTGTGCCTAGATCTTTGCCATTTTCATTTACTTGTTGATCAAGTTAATTTTCATTATACAAGATGAACGAGTCTAAGTTTGAATGAATGGAATAGATAGGGGTGTTTTCCGGTCTATCTAGGCTACTTACCATATACTTCATGTGAGACTCTCGGTACAGTATCCTTGTTTGGTTAAAAGTCGAGATGGTAGCATAAGACATGTCAAGTTGGAGGTTTCCGAGAAGCTTGGCTCCCCAAGATCCGGACAAAATCATGGCATATTTGGGGGGAATGTCAGCCACTAATATGTCCATAACCAGGCTCTTAGCAGGGATTTGTGTCAGATTGACACATAAATCCTTGATTAGGCCCAAGCACTTAACTCTGCTTGAATCGAAGGAGTGCAGATATTTGTAGGGCCTGGTTATTTCTAGGCCTAATCTCTCCATCACTACTTTTGGCATGAGGTTGTGAGAGGCACCAGAGTCTAGCATGGCATTATGTAGGATTTTGTCATGTATGTTTAGGATATCATAGAAAGAGGGAATGGATCCTTCTTGGTATTTTCCATATACTTCGGGTCCAAACAACAACTCTGGTTTGTCATCTATCATATTCAGATTATTGGTATCATTTCCTATGTTTAGAACTTTAAGAACTTGAGATTTGTACATATCCCGGGCTACCAATTCAGTGAGAGGTATGGTTATTTTGATTTTAGAAATCTCTCCTTCAAAACTGAAAGGTACTTGGGTTTTAGAAATATTTACATCAGTTTTATCAAACATAAATAATTCTACATTTTAAATTTGTTGATTTTGAATTGGGGCTTTGGTCACTAAAATTTTTTCAGGGCCACTAGCAGAGGTACTAGGGCAGCTTGTGTCACCACTTGGTTGGCTAGTTTTGTCTTTGTTAGGATTAGTTTTCTTAGGCATGGTGTTGCTATTTTCTACTGTTCTTTTAAGAATTTTTTCGGGGGTTTTCCTAACAGCAGTGTCTAAGTTGTTTTTCTTGGAGTTGTCTAGGTTTTTCTTGCTCCTAAGGTCAAATTGCCTATGGACTTACATTATGACGTTTTCCAATACCAACTCGTAGTCTTCAAAATCTTCATGGCTTGTTTCATTTAGATTTGAGGAGAAGAAACCTTGTTCTTCTTCTGTGAGAAAAACATCACCCTCGTTATTGGAGCCTATTAAGTTTACATGATTCTCATCTGGCTGTTCAATATCTCTTTCCCCTTCATCTACATAGTTATCTTGGAAGGGTGGCCTGATTTGTTGATCATTTTCTGTTTGTCTGATTTGAGGTGGATCCCTTATGAAGTTCTGATTCTGGTTCCTGTTTTGGGGATTTATTTGGTTCTCCCTAGGGGGTGTTCTTTCGTTTAATCTTATTCTCTCCATCGTTCTCTCCATGGTTCTAAAAATGTTGTCAATCTTGGAATCAGATGAGGAGGTTGAGGGTATGGTTTCATCTTTGTAGGTTACCCTCTTTTCTGATATTATCCTAGGTATTTTTTCAATTAAGTTGGCCTCTACACTTATAGCTCCCTTTTGCATGTCTTCTAAAGTTAGGGGTTCTCTTTCTCTTAGCTGATAGGCCATGTCGAGCTCAAAACCTTCCGAAAATATAGCTAAGGATAGGCCTAGTGGGGGTTTCATGTTTGGTGGTAGTGCGTTGTAAACACTATTGAACCTAGTGCAATAGTCTTGGACGCTTTCCCCTGTGTTTCTTTTAAGATTGACATATTATGAGAGGATCTGGAGAGGGTTTTTCATAATATCCCATTTGTTTATGAAATTTTGGTAAAGGGAAGGGAGATCATGTATGCTGTTGGAAGTCATGTTCTTAAACCATTTTTTAGCTTCTCCTCCTAGGATTTGGGCGAACATCCTCATCTTCATGGTTTCCTCTTCTAATTCCATGTAGTCAAAAGAATCATTTATTATATCTACATGATGTTGGGCAGTGGTAGATTCAACCCCAGTAAAGTGAGGGATTTTGGACTGATAGTCATTAGGAAAAGGTACCAAAGGTTGCGGTAAAACCAGGGGAGCATACCAAGCTGCCATGATAAGAGCTAATGGTGGATTTAAAAGCAGAGGGTTAGTGAGGGGAGGTGTAGGATGAAGCGGGGTGGTTTTCACAATGGTAATATGGATGGGTGTAGTGGAGGTGCTTGGAAAAACAGACTGATTCTGAGCAGATTTGGTATGGAAAGAGCTGAAGTGGTGGAGAAGATTAAAATCAGGTGGGGTGGAAGGAGAGGCTTCTCTACTAGAAATCTATTGCAAATATATGGGCTCGAGGTCAGTATGGTCAATCTCACTGTGTGACTTGGTTCTTAAAAGGTTTCTCGTATGGTGCAAGTCAAATTGAGACTCTTGCAAGGCTGTGAGTTGTTCAGGGACAAAGCTTGCTTTGTGAATGGTCCTAACAGCAGTTAAGTTTCGAGTTTCAAAAGTTTTCCACAAAATCCTTTCTAGGTCATCAACTATAGTAGGAGGGTTTGGGTCCGGATGAGATGTGGTATTGATTCTTCGCGAAGCTAGATTTCAAACTCAAAATTTAGAGAGGTTGAAAGTTTTTGAACTTTTTTGAAAAGTTTACCTCTCTTGGTTTTTTCTAAACTCATACAATGTGTGACTACATTTCTAAACTTCTCGGGGTTGTTTTGACACAATCCCAAGGGATTTTATGGATACTAGCGAAGTGAGAAGGCCTACTAGAGGCAAGTGGAGTCGCCAGGTGGATGTTTTTAGTTTTTTTTTAGGATGTATGTCTATGGTCCACCACCAATAACTAAAAAAAACCAATCTAGGAATATTTTGGGGGTTTCTGAGTTCTCTTAAGTAACTCTAAGATTTCTATGAGGTACTATAGCCGGGTCATCATTTTGCTAGGATGGTGAAACAAATAGGTTATCCTCTATGGCTGACAGCTTGAGTTCTCTATGATTTGACAAGGGTTTCTGAAGTCCTAAGGGATACTTAGATTTTCACTGACTCAGAGTTTCCATTATGATCACTATTGTGTTAGTGATAGTGACGAGGTGATTACAAATCACAGGATTTTTAAAGTTTAACTGAGGGTTAAATGAGTCTATAAGAGTTTCTTATGCTACTATGTACTCAGTCCCACCATGATCGCCATTATGTTAGGGTCTCGTGATTTAGCAGATTGGTAGACCAAATGCACAGGGTAAAATCAAACCAGTCTTTAGAGTCCTAAGACCAAGCCTTCCTGGACTTAGAGAGGGCTCTCTCTATTATGCGAAGGATGTGAACTTGTTCGCTTTAAGTGTTTGATTTTAGGCTAGTTGTTAAGTGTAGGTTTGTTGTTTGTTTTGGTTGGGGTAAGATGATCAAGTAGGATAGGTGGAGTGAGAGGTTATCAAATCAATTGGGCTATGGAGTCTATGAAGTCATTGATATCTCAATAATGAATCGAGGTACATCACAGGGAAAATCTAGTGTAGTTAATGGATCTTTAAAGTTTATGTGTGAGGTGAAATGAAAATTAAGTTTGGGAACCAAGGTAGGGCAAAGGGTAGTTAAGAATCCTTTGTCAAATACCTATGAATGGAGAGATCTTAAATAATGATAAGAAAAGATACTAGTCATGAGATAGGGCACATAATTTACTCAATGACAATACTTTTAAACAAATACACATTCAAGATATACAATCCAGCAAAACAAATAAGGTAAGACAACTTATCTAACTTCAATGATTCTACTTTCAAGATTTGAAAACATATAATAGAAAAATAACATCAATAAATGAAGAGGGAACACCTAAACATCATTCATTAAACTATAAATAACTTTGAGGCAAACTGATAAGCATATATAAAGGGCAAGATCGAAACAAGACCTCTTTGGCTTAACCTAATCAATTAATACATCAAAGAGAGATCTCAAGACAGAGTTTAGATAGCATAAAACAAGCAGGGCTTACCATGAATCATGTTTGTAAACTAGCATATTAATCCAATAATGAAATAGACAAGCTTAGGTGGGCCTAAGGAGCAACTAAGAATTCCTTAAACTAACCCAGCAGAGGAAAACATGAAGACAATAGAAAACAGGAGGACTGAGGTGCCTCAAACACCATTTCTCATCCTATACTCTTCTGAGCTATTGAAATATAGAAAGATGGAAATATGATAAACAAGAAAAACATGAAAAAATAAGAGATAAATCACCATTAACTAAACTCAGGAATCCTGCAAGCAAGCCTTCATCATTATCAACCAAGGCAAATCATCCACAAGCTCCACAACACTAAATTGTTCTTCAACTTCCAAAAACCATGTATTTCTCTTAAACACATCAAAAACCCACTATTACAATGAATCATCATGCCTTATATAAAAATCAAGGAGGAAGAAAGCCTAATAGAGCATCTATAAGTCTATTGGCTAATCAGAAGTATCTCTATTGTCCTTGAGGCCATTTTTAGCAATTAAATTGACCTTTAGGCTCTGAAAAACCTACAAAAACTTTCCAAACACACATTTTGACTTGTCAACCACAGGTGCGTAGCACTATGTGTCAAATTTGAATTTGCATGCCAGGAGCGTAGCATAAGAACTGAAAAATGGGTCTTACAAAATTTTTTTGAAGGTCTTCCCAATGTCGGATAAGGCTCCATGATGGTTTTTTGGAAAGCCCTTGAAGTCTACTTCCCATATCTATCCTTGGTTTTCTGATTTGACCTCTGAAACCTGTCCAAAAAGTGAAAATTCCAAGACTAGTAGGAGCACAACACATGTCCTGAAAAGCAGGCAGAATGGTGAAACATTGGGTGGTTTTGACCCTTTTGGAGGACCAAAACAACTCCAATTGATCTGAAAATTGGTGAGAATTCTCCTCTCATGATGAGGAATCCAAAAATGTAAGACTTTCTTCCTGGAGATGCCCTGAAAAAGAGCATAGCACCAGCTGTGCTGCGTTCCTGGCTCCAAAATTTTCAAAAATAAAACTTGTCCAATTTCTCCCAAATTTGGTGGATAAGTGCCTCATGGGTCCTAGGAGACCTGTAGAGAATATTGAGCCAAAATACCAAGGCTAGATTGGTCCTTTTCCTCCTTTAGTGCTTGAATCTCAATTTTGGCCCTTTTGAGTTCTTGCCTTGCAAATTGGTCTCTTTGAGCATAATTCTTAGCCATTCTTCTTTGTAGATCCAAGTCTCTATTGGCCTTCTCCAACTTGGCTTCAAGGTCTATGTTATCCCTCTCAAGCCATGATTCCTTATCATGTTCAATTTCTAGTGCAAGGATTTCTTAGAGACAAATTTGTTCCGCTTGGGCTGATTCTTCTTCTCTCTGCTTTGCCAATGCTTTCCTTAGACCCATAGTTCTAGGTCTCCTTCTAGTTTGACCTTCCTCATCACTACTCTCCTCATAAGTGCCCATGAATTCTGACAACTTCACCTGTGTTCTTTGAGCCTCTTTCTGGTACCTGAGTGTTCTTGTTTCATGGATGGCTTGTTAGGCACTCATTTTCTTGTTTTGCATCTGATAGAAGTGAATTACATCCTTTTCTCTTTTTAATTCAGCCTCCAAGTCCTTGATCTGTGCATTCCTATCTTGGAGGAGGGAGTTTGAAATTCTTGCTTCATTATCATCATCACTGTCTATGTGAATGAGTTCAAAATCATTTTTTTTCATGATCTTCCTCTTATTCTTTCACTTTTTACTTACCTTTGTCCAATGGTTGAGCTGAAGTAGATGACAAGGTCCCTTTCCTATTAGAGGCAGCAAACACTTGCCTTGATCCTCTTTGGTAAGTGAGAGTACAAGTTCCAACAAGTTTCATTTGAATACCTTGATCATTGGCGACCTTAGGGTTGTTTGTCTTCTCATTGATGATCACTGTATGTGTGTCTTCCTCACTTTTCCCTTTACTACCTTCTTGAGATGCATTTTCATTTTCTCTCATGCTAGTATCATTGTCAAGATTTTCATGATTGTTATCCCCTATATTTGCAACATTAGAGGAGTCTTCATCATTTCTTTGTACATCTATACCTTCATGACTATCCTCCTCTTCATGATTTGGCCCACTGTCCTTACTTTCAAATGATGCCTCTTTATCACTGCTTCCATTTTTTGTGGGGTCACTGTTGGAGGCACTTTCATTAGTCTCTCCTTAACTTTGATTTTCAATTTCTTCCTCATTATGTGAGTTTTCTTCACTTTTCTGCCCACTGTCTTATTGTTCTTGTCCACTACAATTACCTTCAAACTCTATCTCTTCTTGACTGCTATCTTCATCTTTGTCACTGCTCCTTTTATCACTTCTATTGGGCTCACTGTTTTCTTCTTTACCTTCATCATTTTGCTCATCAAAATATGCCTCTGTCCTTGCACTGTCATTTATTTTCTCATCCTCATCTATCTTACTGCCTTTGCTTTCTTTTTCACTTTTTGTTTCACTGCCTTTGTCACTACTTTATTCTTCATCAACACTTTCTTCTTTGGCTTCTTCCTCATCACTTTCTTCTTTGCCTTTTTCCTCATCACTCTCTTCATGAATGCCATGTTCATCTTGGTCACTATTTTCTTCCTCTTTGTCATCACTATCTTCTTTCTTACCTTCTTCATCATTTAGCCCACTGCTTTTATCACTATCTTCTTTACTGCTTTCATCTTCCTCCTCTTCATTGTCCTTGGTATCTTCTCCATAATTTTCACTTTATTCACTTTCATTTTCCTCCTCTTCATCACTTGTTTCTTCTCCTTGACTATCATTTTAATCTTGACTGTAATGTTCCTCCTTGTCACTGCTTTGTTCATGTTCTGAGGTTTTAGGAGAAGGTGAAAGAGGGAGGTTTGATTGTGGAGAGGATTCATGTGAAGAGGATTAATCATGGTAAGTGGAGGGTGATGGAGGTGTGGGAGGAGGAAGTTGAGATGATGATTGTAAAATTTGCAGAGGAAGAGGCTGTGGGTTTGTGAAAACATCATGGGCGATGAAAAATTCCCATGAAATGCCTTGTTGCTCTAATTGGTGTAATATAATCATTTTGATGAGGGAATGGTGGAAAAGACTTGACATCTATTGTGAGGGAGGCCTCTGTTAGTATGAATCCTTTGTCGAAGTGTACGAAAAAGGACCACTTTAGCTACGCATAACTAATAGCCCTAACAACGAAAGTGGCTGCCAATATCTTCAGATCTGCGATTAGTTAGACAAGAAAATAGCTGCAAAACACCAGATCTATGTATGGAAAGACATTAAGCAGTAAAATAAAGGGTTTGCTCCATGCATCCAACAGACAAGACAAGAACACGATTTTGAAAGAATTTTTATATTACAGGGCACCTGGGAGGAAAAAAAGAAGGTGTATCCAGCTCTCCTCAATGGGATGGGTTCTTGATAGTCCTCAGCACTTCAGATCTAAGCTTTCTCTCTCTTGTAGGTGTAGAAAACCCAATGCAAAAATGAAGCTCAATGGGAGAAAATGATGAAAAATGAGACCAAGTGTATAGATCCAGAGTGATCTAATAGGCAACAAAAGGTGAAGAATGATGGGGAAAACCCTCCTATTTATAACAAAATATTGGGTCATTCTAGATCTGGGTGCATGATTAAAATAATGTTAACCAAATCTAGATCCACCTTTTATGGAATATTTTATTATATTTGTTGGAGGGAAAGGGTCTTTGACTTGGGTCAAATCCCTTGATTAGTCAAAAATAAATAAATAAATGATTTATTTATCTTTTTAAGGAAGTTGTTGGAAGATAATCAAATAAATAATGATTTATTTAATTATTTGTGGGTGATTTGGTCATATTTAACAAGGAATATTATCTAAATAAGATTTAAATAATTATTCCTAGAAAATAATAAGATAAATAAAGGTTTATCTAATTAATTTCTTTGTTTTTGGGTTAAACATGACCGGGAATAATAATTAAATTATGGTTTAATTAATTATTCCATGAGGAAAATCAAACAAATATAGGTTTGTTTAATATTTCCTTTTGGGGTTTCCTAATTTAACATAGTGAAAGCAGTTTTACTTAGGGTAAAACCGGTCTTACATGGTGTACTTGGGTCCATCTAATGATAAAAGGTTAGATGACCAAAAAATGGTGTAACAGATTGCCCCCCAGCGTGCGAGTGTCAGGAGCAAATCGTATGACCGAAGTATGTTGTAAGAACACAATCACTAGACAACAAAAGGGATGTCAGAGAGAGAAATGTAAGGTAGATAGTGTGCTGAAGGACTAGACCCTGAGGAGACGAGACTCGCAGGTGCAACAAGTCTCTTTTTATGAGAGGGTACCTGTGCTGAAGGCGGCGGGGGAGGCATACCCATGCCCGCCGAGACAAAGTACAAAAGAATAGTGTGTCCAGTAAACAAGGGACCGAACCATAAAATACAGCTGGCATAATCATGAGCCAGATAAAAATACAATGAGGAATCCCACATACATGATGTGCCTAGGATAACAGCCAGGACTGGTACAATAATATCTGAGTACATGAGATACAAATACAACTGAAATGCCCCCTGCACATGGGGAAGGGCTCACAAAATCTGACTGATAGATGCAAATCGAAGAGGCGCTGCAAGTGGCTATGGCCAACATCATAAAATATCTGGAGCTGCATCGAAGGCTGCATAGAAGAGGTCATCCGGGCATGTGGGGGGCTACCTGCAGGGCCACCCCCTCATGAGGGTTGAAACATCTCACACACACCCGGGAATCATCAAGAGCTGCTGCTGGATCACTGGACCATCAAGTATACGAATCTCGATCATGCTGAAGGAGCTGGAGAAACAATCAAGCTAAAGGGAAAGGAGATATCCCTTTGCCTGATCTGAGGCACCGAACAAGAATGGAAGCTGGAACCAAGGTACACCGCGTTCTAGACCTGGCTTCTGGAATAAATGAGTTGATTTCGACAGAAGGAGGTCTGCCATAGTTGAGGAAATGAGAGACCCTCAACTAAGGCCCGAGAGAAAAGAGTAGAGCGACGAACAGACTGACACTAATGATGATAGTGAAGGGGAAAGGACTGAGTAGCTAATGGATGACTTCCCTTGCTAGAGCATAAAAGGGCATGAATGACATGGCAGCGACTGACACGACATCATCAGGGATGGGGGACAGTGAAACTGAAGGTCATAATGTGCGACACAAGAGAGAGACCAATCAATGATGGATGGAGGGCTATAGTGGGGTACAAAGGGACTCAGTATAGACTCCATGGAGGGAATGATGACTCAACTTGGATGCTCTAAACAAGGGCGACTCGATGGTGCTGCCACAAAGTAAGGGCCCCCAATGGGGGGACCGTGGAAGCATGAGTACATGATGGGCACTCATGACGAAAATCGACACGAACGAGGACAAGTAAGGGGGCAAGATGGTGCCCCAAGTACAAGTGTCGTAAATGAGGAAATTCGATTTTTAGGAGGGGTGAAGTGACCCTTCGTGGAAAAAATGTGTCCTATTGGAGTGTCATATCTCAAAAAAATAACAGATACCCATTTGAGGGTTCGGTGAGAGCTTTCCAACGGTGCAGACGGTTCGTCAAACGGGGCTACGGTGTGTTCACAGCAGTCGAAAGAAGAAACATGGGTTCTCTTTTAATAAGGCAGTTTTCCCTCCAAAATCACTCATTTTCTATTGTTGCTGTGGTGAATGTAGAGAGGAGAGAAGGCCCTAAATCTTGCGGTGAACGTAGCGGACAAACCAACCGTTGGAATTGCGATCCGTCAGGTGCAGGTAAGAGGTCTAACTTTTCTCTTGCATTTTGATGGTTTACATTTTCAGTTTAAGGCCCAAAATCCCAAAAACAACCCCTCCTGCATCTCTACGGCCGGGTTGCACTTTTTGGGGAAAAAATTGCGACCTAGGACGCAGGTATCAGGGAAAAAAATGCGACCTGGTCCAAAAAAGAGCATAAAACTGCGACCTGGGAGATGAGGGGGTTTTGGTGCTTTTTTATGGCTGGAAGTTGGGTTTTGGTGTTTGGTTATGGTTTTCCCAATCTGTATGCTGAAAAAAATGATATGTTTGTGCAGGTATGGCAGAGTTACGGGTCAACTGGAGAGAGAGAGATCTGGGGAAACTATGGACAGAGATCCAGGCGGATCAGGGCGTCCGCCGTGTTTTGGCCAGATTTGGGGTTCTCAAGTTTTTGGAGAACCCGTTGATGAGAGCAGGGGAACCGTTACTGGCCCGGATAATCAGTTACTGGGATCCAGATCAAGAGATCTTTGTAGTGCAGGGGCACAGGATCGAGCTGACGGTCCAGGACGTGTACTTCCTGACTGGTCTCCCGCCACTTGGGATGGTGGGAAACACACAGCCAGTGTTGCCGCAGGGGCGACATATCATGGAGTTCGTGGAACGCCATTGTCGACCGGGTCTCCAAGTCAAGGGGACTCGAATACCGATCGGGGATCTAGAGAGGCTAGAAACCCGTGCAGTGGCCGCAGCGGTGCTGCGAATCCTGGGCATCCAGGCGTTCCATCACATCACTGGGGGGCAGATGATGATAATGGAAAGTGTGTTGGGTGGGACCTACTATGGGTGGGCCCAGATGTTGTTGGTGTCGCTAAAGCGACAGTTGTCACTATGTAGGCGGCAGGTGAACCATGACTGCTCATATGGGACTTTGTTGTGCACCTTCTTCTTTGAGAAGATCCTGACCTTGAGGCCTCGTGTACAGCTTCCAGATGGGGGCCCGAGAGAGCCCAGGATGCGCCGTTGGGGACGGCTACTGTGTAGAGGAGGAGGAGGGGCGGTCGGGCGGGTGTTTCGACCGGAGTTTTTTGCCCATTGGGATCAGATGCCGTTGTACATAGACGACTATCCCTATAGTGGGATGAGCTACTATGGGGATCCAGATCTGCCACTTCCGCCTGGTCGAGTCTGGGGGCCCGATGGTAAGTGACAAATTGCTATTCTTGGGTGGGCATGTTAAAGTTTTTGAATAGTAATTGATGGTACTGATTCATGTACTTTTTGTATGCAGATATAGCACCGGTAAAACCGGCCGGATATATGGGACGACCGGTAGCGTCTGGAGCTACAGGTCCAAGTGGGTCGAGAGCGGCGCAGAATGAGGATGCAGCCGCCCTGCTGGAGGACATCCACCGTAGATGCAAAAGGTTGTTGACCAGAGTATCAGAGCGTGGGTGGCAGGACTTAGACGACCAGTTCATAGAGCCATGTGTTGGTCTACCCTCGGAGTGGCGAGGTGTCATGCGGCGCATGGCGATGGCCGGTTAGGCTATGCGCGATCTACATGCTGCAGGGGCAGAGCCATTGGCCCGGGAGCCTCCAGAGAGTGATTAGGGGTAGGGGCATGTGGTGCCCCCTATTATGTATGGGGGGGCAGGTGGTGCCCCCAGTTTTGGGTTTTGGTTTGTAACATGCTATGGGCATGTCGTATGTATCAGAGTAGATGGACTCTAAACACATGTTTTTGCGACACATATTATGGATATGCATCGTTTTTTGATGGTTATTTTAATGTTATTGTCTTGTATGAAATGTGTGTGATAAATGCCAATCTAGAACATGGTTTGAAATACTATCTACATAGTGATTCTGTTCTCGAGGTACATGGTTGAAAGTTATGGTTTCAAACGCACGTATTAAGATTTTCACTCGTAAATAGCGTCTAAACAGCACATGGTTATGCACACGATAAACACCATTTAGTTGCATTACAAGAAGCAGGGAATCCAAACGAACGTGCAGATGGAGGATGCGATGAAAGGGGGCATCGGCTAAGAGACCACGCACTGCATCATATTCGGCCTGATTGTTGGTGGCAGAACCAATGCATACCCCGTTAGAAAGAACAAGGGCATGCAAGGGGGTGAAGATGGCCCAACCTGCCGAGGCTAGATTCCTGGAGTAGCGACTTGCACCATCGGCGTAGCCGATAAAGGGTGTGGACGGGGGGTCCTGCAGAATGGTGTGACAAGACAATAAATAAGGGGATGAAAGGAAATGACGGCAGTGTGAGTGTACAGAAGTCATCGGGTGACAACCGCAGGAGGGAGTGTAAGGGGCAGGATGACCAAGACTCAGACAAGGTGGTGTATGAGGACTATCGGAAACATGGTGAGGACTCGGGCTGCGGAGGTCAACAGAGACACAAGTGGAGTGATCTCGGGTATGAGGAGGAACAGGGTGATCAAGGGACACAACAGGGGAGGATGCAGACGGGCTAGGCTCCGAGTGTCTCGCAGAGGAAGATAGGTAAAGGATGGTTACAGTAGACTCCGTCATTTGAACATCAGGGGGGGGAATGTCAATGGGAGCGGGGGGATCCTCAGGTTGACCTGAAGCATACTACGCGAGGATAGGAGAGGCAGATTGATTTTGTTCAACCTCATACTCGCGGATCACCTCTAAAGAGGCGCGGTAATGCGTCAGGTGAGGACAATGGTGGGAGTAATGGCCATGGATGCCGCACAAAGCACAGGGTTTGTTGGTGCAGAGATTCTTGGGGTTCTTGGTTACGGAAGAAGAAGGAGTGGAGGCTTCAAGGACCGTAGACTCAGGGAACGCGACTTTCACCATGGGCTGAATACGGGGTAACTTAGGAAAAGCATGGGTGGCATGACCGGTGACATCACATAATGCACAAGGCTTCGCAGGCGGAGGAGGAGCTGAGTCAGTCGTGGTGGGCTTGTCTTTGGGTGTCCCCTTGCGGGCTTTTCCTTTCTTCCCGGGAGCCGTCACAACAGGGGAAGGGTCCTGTGGAGGTGCTGGGGGCACAGTGGCAATGGAGGAAGCGAGGGGGACCGGTTGAACCGGTGTCAAAGCCATGTAAGGTTTGGGGTGACCAGGAGGGGTGGCGGCTGGGGGATCAAGGTACCAGACCGGAATGCCCAAGGTCAAGTTAGGGAGGGAGAGGGTGGCCATGACGGGGACAGAATATACTCCGGGAGGGGGAGCTAGGAAAGGGATCTGCCCAGCAGGGTAATGACCAGGAGGGACGGCTTCGAGATGGTTAAGGCCAGGAGGAACCGATCCGGGAGGATAAAGGGGTTCAGGGATACCAGCTATAGGGGTAGGGCCAGAAGGAGGAGGTCCGGCTGGCTGAGATGAATGGCTAGGAGTGGGTTGCGGAGGGCGAGGAGGAGGTTGCTGACTAGCCGAGGCAGGCCGCTTACGGGCAGCCTGGGACGATTGCATCATGCAAACATTCGATGAGCTGGGATCGGTGACAGGAGGGGGGGGAAGGTTAGGGAAAGTTCCAAGCAGGGAGGAATCTTTGTAAACGTCGGGGGAGACACTGGTCAAGGAATCGACGGTTTGCTTGTTGGCTACAAAAGAGATGGTCGTCTTAGGGGAGGCCTGAGATTTTGGCTCATGATATGTCAACTGGTCAATGGTGACTATCTCTCCATTATGGGGGAAAGACATCTTGCGAAAGACCGCGGATGGGACAGCAGACATAGCATAGGTGTAGCTTCGCCCCAATAGAATGTTGTAATCTAGCGGGGCGTCGATGACTTCGACGTCAACGCAAATAGTCTTACCGGCGAGGGTGATAGGAAAATTACGAAACAGGCCAATGGGCTGGGAGGCATGGCCATCCCACGCTCGAAGGGTGATCGTGGAAGGGGCCAGCTCAGGAGATCCGAGTTGTTTCCAAACCGAAGCAGACATCACGCATGTGGATGCCCCTTCATCAACGATACATCGGGACACGTTGGCGTTCCGGATTTTGATTGGGATTTGGAAAGCGACGGAAGGAGGGAGAGGAGGATGGTCTGATTGAATGGCGTCGAAAACAATAATTTGGTCATCAGCAGGATCTACAGCGCCCACGGCAGATAGTAGAGCCTTCTTTTGGGAAGGGCACAACTGGAGGAGCTCCAGTGTGGAAATGGCGGCAGGAGATTGCGCTAAATCATATACTATGCTGTACGAATGGGCGGCTCGACTGGGAGCAGCGTTTCGACGTAGTGGGCCCTTCGGTATCTTGGAATGAATCTCAAATTTTGGTTGAGGTATATGTAAGGGGTCACTGGGCGATGAAAGAGGCTCTGGAGAACCTGAAGAAGGAGGCTCGGGGGCAGACTGAGCAGGAGGCTTGGGGTACTGGCGAGACCGAGTTTGAAGGTGAAGATCGACGGACGGGTTAGGATCAGAGTGCATCATAAGGATCTGGTAATCAGAGGAACCAGAAAGGGAAGGGGGGGCAGCTACCTGGCTGTCGGGCGGTTGGGTAGCCACGAATCCTTGCCGAGGGAAAGGATCAGTAAACACAGTTGGCTGGGTAGTGGCCACATTAGGAGGAGCATGAGGGGAGGCGTGCTGTCCACGCAATGTGGCTTGAGACTCCCACATCTGCCGCATCTGGGGTAATAGGGGACAATCGTGGGTGTAATGACCATAAACACCGCAACACGAACAAGGCTTGCTTGTGCGAAGCGGCCTGTCCGGCTTGGGCTGAATGCCCTGTTGCTGGTTGCCAGTGTTAGGGTCCACACCAGAATTGGGTCCTCGGGTACCAGGGGAAGATTGGTTTTGGTTGCCTCTCCGCCTTCTTTGAGAAGAAGGGGGATTAGTCGCGCCCTGTTGTGCAAATACTTGCCCTGGAGGGGGCTGTAGGTGCTGGTGCTGGGGTTGAGGAGGCAAGGGAGGAGGAAGCGCATATGCTGGAGGAGCTGGCGCACCAGGCTGTGGATAAGGGTAATGGGTAGGTTGGGCAACATTGAGGTAAGCAGGAGGTTGGGCAAAAGGAGGAGGCATGCCGTATCCTGGATACATGCTACTGGGAGGGGGGAGAGTTCTGGAGGAGCTGGCCCCTCCCTGAGGGGGACCATAGCCCATAGGAGGTTGAGCGTATGGATGGGAAAGGGTTCCAACGATACCGTCGATGGAATGAGATGCCCCCGGGGTGTTAGCGCCACCGGGCCTGGGGAGGTCAGGAAGAACTGTATAAAAATAACCAGATTGAGCATAGATCAGGTCATATTTCAAGGCGATTTGGAGGGCGGCTTCTTCAGTTTGAGGAAAATGAGAGGCAACATCTTTGCCGATGGGAGCGGGAAGGGTGCGAAGGAACCAGTCCATGTAAACCCGATCTTCGAAAGGAGGGGCTCGACATAAGCTCCGTCTTCTTCGCCATTCCTGAACATGGGCGGAAAGGCGTGTTGAAGAGGCTTGCTTAAAGGAAGTCAAGAGCTCCGTGCCAGTATCGTATCAGAGAGGGAGCTGGAAGTACGACAAAAAGGCTTGGGCAAGAGTCTCAAAGGTGGTATGGGTAGAGGTGGCTTGTTCAACATACCATTTAGAAGCTTCGCCGGTAAGCGTGCGTTGGAACAAATGAAGACGGATGGAGTCATCGGTAATGGAATTGGAGGAACACCACATGTGGAAAGATCGGACATGATTGGTTGGATCTTCTCCATTAAGGCCCTCAAACTTAGGGATGTCGGAGGGGAGCTTGGTAGGCATAGCGGGCCAGTTAGCATTGTGGTGAATGGGGTCATTGATCAACTGATGGAAATCGGGGAGGCTGAGGCCTGCAATGTACGGTAGCACAGGGGTAGTCGGGGTAGTTCCTGTGGCGGTTCCGCTAGGAGTAGGGCCGGCATTGGGGCCGGGAGAACCGCTAGCGTTAGGCCCTGGACTGGACATAGTGAAGGTGACAGGGGGAGAACCAGGAGGAGGAGGACCCGATGAATCAGGAGAGGAGTCGGAGTGCGGACTCGAAGGTGGACTGGCTCGACGATGGCAGTGCGGAGCAGGTCGATCAATCGGAAACTGAGGATGAAGGCCAAGAAGTCTCCGGGAAAGGCGCCTTGGGGGCGCAATAATGACAGGAAGAAGGAAACCGACAGGGGCAGAAAGGGACATAATCAATTACAGTCAAGGGTAGAAATGGTGCAGTGACAATTGATTTTAGAGTCTTTTCCAGGCGGTGTTAACCAGGCGCTTCTTCGCTTAGGGTCAGTGTGTGGCATGCGTTAATTTTAATTTTTAAACCCTTTCTGTTTTGAGAGAAAGAAAAAAGTGTGCTGCGTAGCTGAAAATAAACCTACAGAGAACAGAATATAATGCTGAAATAACAGAAAAAGAACAGCTACTTGTGCATCTATCTAACCCAAGAAGGTGGGTCTCTCAAAACTATGCTGAAAAGAAAGGGAAAAAATATGTAAAACACACCGAAAAGGGGCCAATAGATCTAAGGTCAAAGGGGACAGGGATCTAGAGGACAAAGCTGCTGAAAAGAGGTGCAGATCACAGCCAAGAGACAGAGGCAAGGAGGCTGGAAAAAGGAAGGAAATCAGCAAAAAACCGGAGGGGGCAAGGCGGAGGCCTTCAAAGGGGGTCCAAACAAAATGACAGGAGGTGATTTGAAAGGAAGAAAGGCTGATTTCAAAGGATCTGAAAGGGAGGTAACAGATCTGGAAAAAGGAGGCTGAAGCTCTGAAAAACAGACGACTGAAACAACTTAAAACTCTTCCACAAAAAGTGGAGGGTACTAAAGCCCTAAGGGGCTAGGTTCCCACTTAGATGAGCAAAAACAGATCAGAACTTGGTCAAAACAGGCTGATACAGAGGCTGGAGGACCCTGACAGAAGCTGCAGAAAAACCCAGAAAAATTGCAGAAAAATTGCTGAAAAAAGGGCAGGTCATAGTTTCTGACCTGATTTCAGTGCAGGTCACAGGAAACAGGATAAAAAGTGCGACCTGGAGGTCCAGGTCGCAAGTTTAGGGCCAAAAAGTGCGACCCCTAGTTTCGGTTGTCTCGGCGGCAGATTTTCAGAAAAGTTGCCGTCTCAGTTGCGGCTGGTGTCGCTTACCTGCGCAATAGGGCCAGAAACACACGGAAGTTAGAAATTTTAATGTTTTAGGGTTTTATGTGAGAAAAAAACCATAAAAGTAGGAAAAACAAACAGCTGAAAAGAAACCCTAGGGTCTGAAGTAGCTGGATATGCAGGAATATAAAAAACGACAGCGGTCGTAATTTAAAACCCGTGTGGAGTCGCCATTTGTTAGTATGAATCCTTTGTCGAAGTGTACGAAAAAGGACCACTTTAGCTACTCATAACTAATAGCCCTAACAACAAAAGTGGCTGCCAATATCTTCAGATCTGCGATTAGTTAGACAAGAAAATAGCTGCAAAACACCAGATCTATGTATGGAAAGACATTAAGCAGTAAAATAAAGGGTTTACTCCATGCATCCAACAGATAAGACAAGAACACAATTTTTTGAAAGAATTTTTATATTACAGGGCACCTGGGAGGAAAACAAGAAGGTGTATCCAGCTCTCCTCAATGGGATGGGTTCTTTGTAGTCCTCAGCACTTCAGATCTAAACTTTCTCTCTCTTGTAGGTGTAGAAAACCCAATGCAAAAATGAAGCTCAATGGGAGCAAATGATGAAAAATGAGACCAAGTGTATAGATCCAGAGTGATCTAATAGGCAACAAAAGGTGAAGAATGATGGGGAAAACCCTCCTATTTATAACAAAATATTGGGTCACTCTAGATCTTGGTGCATGATTAAAATAATGTTAACCAAATCTAGATCCACCTTTTATGGAATATTTTATTATATTTGTTGGAGGGAAAAAGTATTTGACTTGGGTCAAATCCCTTTATTTGTCAAAAATAAATAAATAAATGATTTATTTATCTTTTTAAGGAAGTGGTTGAAAGATAATCGAATAAATAATGATTTATTTAATTATTTGTGGGTGATTTGGTCATATTTAATAAGGAATATTATCTAAATAAGATTTAAATAATTATTCCTAGAAAATAATAAGATAAATAAAGGTTTATCTAATTAATTTCTTTGTTTTTGGGTTAAACATGATTGGGAATAATAATTAAATTATGGTTTAATTAATTATTCCATGAGAAAAATCAAACAAATATAGGTTTGTTTAATATTTCCTTTTGGGGTTTCCTGTTTTAACATAGTGAAAGCAGTTTTACTTAGGGTAAAACTGGTCTTACATGGTGTACTTGGGTCCATCTAATGATAATAGGTTAGATGATCAAAAAATGGTGTAACAGCCTCTTTTTCACAATGGATTCCATTTTATCAATACTTTTACAAAGGTAGTAGGGTGAATGTAGTAGCTTGGACCTAGTGAAATGCATAAGTAGTCTTATGTGGTAGGAATAGACTCTGGAAAACCTACCCTCACAGGTGAAGTATTTCATAATGATTTTCATTAAAGGAGAATATCTGTCCAACAAATGAGAAAAGGGGAAAATGGTCTTGCAATCATCTTGGCAATTTGGTTTTAAGAAGGGCTGATAATGGCTTAGGTCCAGATACACCTGTTTGAACCATTTCTCTCCCATGCAAGGTACTCCAATGGCCATAGAGATTGCATTGGTGGTTAGCTCAAAATTCACTCTAGCTAGCTGTGCTTTGTGGTCATGGAGATTAAGGACAAAAATTTTGGTCAACTGAGGGTGACTTTGGACTCTCTGCACTTTCTCACAGAATTCATAACATCCTACTTCTTGGAAATATGAAACTATAGTAGGAGAGGCTGTCAATTCTTTAGTGTTTATAGGTTCAAACCTATTTTCTTTCCCACCCTTCCTCTGCTATTCTCTAGGCCTTTGGCCTCTCTCGCCACTATCAAGGCTGCCTTCTCTAGGCATTTTGTCTTTACCCTTGTCTTTGAAAACAAAACCTGATCTGCTTGGGAGATGATATGGAGAGGGAAATTGAGGTGAGAATGAGATAGGTGGTGACTGCAAATGAAGGGGAAGGAAGAATGAAGGAAAACAATTTGGGCCTCAGTGTGCTCTTAGCATGTAAATGGGTAGGTGCCTTTTGAACAAGGTAGTTGTTAGCAGGGAATTAGGTGTTTTCCTCCTTCCTTAGGGTTTTTCCACATTACATTTAAGTTTACCCTTCATATTCCTCTATATTTTTACCTTTAGAAAGTATGAAAAAGGTAGGGAAAAACTCTAAATACCTCTCAAAATTTCACAGCTAAAGCAAATACAGGAGCACAATGTCGGCAAGGTTTGAATAGACAGTTGGGTGCCTCATGCATGACCTGTCGAGTTCTCCTGGCAACCCTGCATGCACAGGATCACATCAATTGTAGCACTGGGCATCTGCATGAGGTTCCGTGTCTTCTTGGTAGCCGCTGAATGCACGAGAGCGGAATGTGGGCACCTTTTCACGAGGTGTCAGGTCTTCTTGGTAGCCGCTGAATGCACAGGAGCGTAGTGCAAGCACCTCTGCATGAGGTGTTGGGTCTTCCCGGGCCTAGTTGAACGTCCCAGCGTGTAGCGCAAGTGAGCCTAAACGCAGGTTGGCCAGGCTTGTACAGCTGGGCACATAGCACGGCAGAGCTTGCATGCAGCCTGGTCCAGTTGGGCAAACGTGAACAGCTGGTTGCCTCTGTACGTAGGTGGGTCAGGCGGCCTCTGCACGATGCTATTTATACAGGTGCGCAATGCTGTTACACAGGCGCGTAGCGCTCTTTGGAGAAAATCATAGGAAGCATGCACAGGAGCGTAGCACGGCCTCTCAGGAGCACAACACAACAATTGTTTTGCCCGAAAATGCTGCTAGAAACCCTAAAAACCCGAAAAGCCCTTAAATTCTTTTGCAAATAACCAAATGATGTTTGAGAGAAGTTGCTTATGTTTCTTTTTATACCTTTGAAGAAAAATAAAAACCCACTATGACTAAGGTTTACTTTTTGTTTTCTTTTACTTTCACTGATATTTCTTTTCTCTTGTGTAGGAGGTGACTTTAAACATAAAAATGGTCTTTGTGTGTTTTCTTTTAAAAAGTGATTTCATTCTCTCCTTGGCCACTGATTTTTCAGAAGCATGATGAATCTCTCCTATGCAACAACCTTAGCATTTTTGGTTAATTTTATTATTACCTTCTTTTGGCCATTTCTGCTTGCTAGTGGTGTCATAAAAGCAATGTTTTTGATCCTTACACTTCCTTTGGAGTTTGGCACTTTTAAACCCTCAACAGTAGCACTTAGGCTCTATTTGATTTCTTATTTGACTTTTAGATTCTTGCTCTCTTTTTGTGATTATTTTGTAGACCTATGACTGTGCTTGAGGAGTTTAAGCAACCTTCACACTGATACTCTCTACAACTTGTCCTTTGTTATAGTGAAAAATGTTGTTTTGACAAGCCATGGAGGTGACCATCTGACATCATCCTTGAAAACTGTGCTTTCCATCATTAAGGATGTCTCTCAAAATAAATCTTTAATTTATGTTATTTGATGTCATTGAATCTTTGTCTTTGTGATCTCTTGCATGGATCTCTTACTGGGAAACACCTATTGTGCCAATTAGTTACAAAACCACTGATACTCTTCAGAATTTATCCCTTTGGCGCAGTGAAACAATGCTGCCTTAAACAACCTATAAGTCATTCCCTAACATCATTTTTTAATCTCTGCCTTCTGTCACCAAGGAGGCCTCTCACTTTGATTTCTTGCTTCAATGAATCTTTAATCCATGCACAATTGTGTTTATGTACCTTTTTCTTCATGATCCTTTGTATGGGTTCTTTACTGGGCAGCACCTTATAGCCAATTGGTCATGAAACCACTGATACTCTTTGTAAACTCAGGAATGTTGTTTCTCTTCTGTTGTGGATGTCATTAGTGAGTTAGGCTTCTCACTTTGCATCTATTCTGCTGATAACCATCATAAAGCATTCTTGCAGAAATGCTTTATCATGGGCAAATTGTCCTTTTGCAGACTCTATGCTCTAATCTAGGAGGTCCTTGCTTGAAAGTATTTTGAAACCCTTTGGAGATTCATGATCTCACCTTATTTTCATTTGATTTTACCTTTGAGCACATGCAAAAATAGTGATTTTTATGAAACCAAAACAATGCATAACCTAGGAGACCCTATAATGACCTATTGGGATATATTTTGGATTAGGTGTTTGAATGAAAACTGGAATCAGGGTTTGGAGATGTAACCAGGGTTTTGACAACTCTTTATGCATTTCCATCTAAGAAACTAAAATCTTTTATTTATCTAAAAAGCCTAGAAAGGGAATTTAAAATCACCATTTCTTGAGGCACTTGGTGAATAGGGGAAAAGGTTTGGGTTACTTGGTAAACCAAGGTGTAGAAGTAGAAGGCTTAGGCAATCAGAAACAGAGTGGTAAAGTCAGAGGCGGCTGACATAGTGAGAATGAGAGACATAATTCTATGATTTGGTCTTCTGGGAGTGAGAGATTGGCCATGCCTTGGTAGAGTAGTAGAACAGTGAAAAATTATCCTAAGGGAAATTAAGGCAGTGAGATTTCTCAGAACTCACAAGATTCATGAATTTTGTTTCTAGAAATCTAAGACGAGCATTTAGTCATCTAAACAGGTAAAAATTACTGATGACTAACATAATGTTTGCTACCACAATGTCCATTACCACTATCTTGGCAGGGACTTATGTAAGACCAACAACAACATCTTTTATTAAACCAATGCACTGAAATCTTTTTGAATCAAAGGAAAAAAAATCCTTATATGGTCTAGTAATTTCCAATCCCATCCTTTCCATGATTACTTTGGGCATAAGATTATGAGAGGCTCCTGAATCCAACATGGCATTATGCAATGTAATGTCATGAATACTAAGGCTAACATAAAAAGGAGTCACCTCTTCATTTTGATCATCCTCTAATCTTAGACCCAAGTATATGGTTGGATGATGTTCTTGAACATTTAGGATATCAACAGCTCCTAGTTGGGAATTCAACATTTTTACAATCTTACTTCTATATTCATTTACCTTAAGAATTTCTACAAAAGGTACTGGGATTTTGATCTTAGAGACCTCACTCTCCAAATCGAAAACAAAAGCATATTTTTCAGTCTTTTTAGTAGGAGGAGGAGGTGGTGTATATTTCCTAACCTTATCAGCCTTGGGGGCATATTTCTTGTGTTGTGTTTTGTTTGCAGTAATTGGCACATTTATGTTTATGAGGTTGTACTATTTCTGCATCTCAAATATTGCATGTTGATAGCCAAATGGTTCCTCACCCTTTTTTACTTTATGATTTGACTCATCATGTTCCTCCTTAGTTAAAAACATCCCTGACATTTTTTCATATAAGAAATGAATTGAGTCTTCTTGTATTTGAGGCTGATATTCTTCATCTACTAAGTTTTTTTGAAAAGGAGGCCTTACTTGAGGGTCAGGTAGCTAATTTATGTTTTCCCTTGGCCTCTGCTGGTTTTGAGGTCTTTTGAACTGAGGATTTCTAAACTGAGGTTCATGTTGTGAAGGAGGAGCAAAGGCATTCCCAAGGGTAAGCCTATCCATCCGTTTTTCCAATGTCTTCATCATGGAATCAAATTTTTCATCTGAGGTGGAAGGCTTATCTTCTTCTTTCAATTTAGTCTTTCCCATCTTAGACTTTTTTGCTGCTGTCATATTGACCTCCACCTTCACTGCATCATTTTTCATTTCAGCAAGTGAAAGGGATTATGTTTCTCTTAGCAGGATAGAAAAGTTATAATCAAAAGCTTCAGCATATCTCAGCTGAGCTTCTCCTGGTGGAGGCTTTAGATGGGTAAGGATGGAGTCATAAACTTTGTTAAATATTTTTGAAAAGTTTTGAACAGTTTCATCAACAGTTCTCTTCAAACTATTATAGTCAGTGAGGGCTTGTACAGGGTTGGTTCTATTTCCCCACTTCCTCAAGAATATATCTTCAAATTCATTCCAATTATGTAGGCTTCCTAAAGCAAGGGCTTTGAACCACTTTCTAGCTTCACCAGTAAAGCTCTGAGCAAACAATATCATCTTGACATCCTCATGGTCAACCTCCTCCCTGTATATAAAGTCATTAAACTGGTCTACATGCTCTTCAACTTTAATCTCTTCATCACGTCCCCAAGTTTTTATTCTAGCAGAATATTTGCGAGGAAGGGAATTTAGGATAGCGGGAAGAACAAGAGGGGTATACCTAGTTGGTGCAACATCAGGTGCAGGTGGCACATTTCCTGCCATGATGACTGGAACTGTTGTATTTTTAGGGAAAACAGTAGTAGAGGAAGAGGAACTATTAGGAGGAGGGTTGTTTGGTCTTTGTTGTCTAGTCACAATTGAACTCCAATCAGGAGGAGGGACATCGGTTTTACTTCTTAACAAAATTTTAAATGGGTCTAGTTCCTTCAACCTATCCAAAGATTCTTTCTCTAACAGTAACTCTGAAGTGACTACTTCCCAAAAATCGTCTTTATATTTTTGTGTCAGTATGGATGAGGTATCAATAACTCTTCTATGTAGGTCTAAGACAATTTCAGTCAATTCCTTTTCACTTTCAGACCTAAACAAGACTTCCTCAATTTTATCATCAAAATTTTTATCTTCAAGACTTATTAAAACTTCAGAGGACAAGGATTTTGTATGTAATCGAGTACCTGATATTGCAGAAATTCCTTAACTGCCTTTGGAGATGGTGTTTGGATTGTCCACAATGGTAGGTGGATCTTTGTCAGGATTAATCCTCGTGTATATCCTTCTCAAAGCCACCTTTGATCATATGAATTTTGAATGGAGTCACCAAGGTAGATGCAACCTCGAACAACTTTCTGAGCTCCTACTACCTTCAGAAGTTCAGCTTCAAAATTTTGGGAAAGTATAATCTTTGACTCTCGGCAGACGCACCGAAATGTTATCACAAAATTGCACTTGATTGGCTGCTAATCAGATAACTCTATGTAACTATTTCATACCAGCTTGTGACTGAAGCTTAGCCTCTTCAGTCTGAGAGGGCTCTCTCAAAGGGGTTAATGATATTTGATAATGATGAAACTAGATGGCTAACTCTATTTGGAAAATAACTTGATTGTGATGTTTGTAGGTTGAAAAGAGTACAAGTCTGCAACCATTGGGCTTATGGAGTCAAAAAATCAGTAGTTTTAGTGGTAAGGTCTCTTGACATGGAAGTTGAGGCAGGTAATAGTTTTTAGCAAAGGTAAATCACACATGAAACATAGAGCAACACAACCATTTTATCAATAAAGGAAGTTAGAGCATACACATATGAATTCTGAGTAATAAATATGAAATCATCTACAAGTAGTATACATAAAAATATAGATAAGGAAAACAATAAAAACTCCATGAGAATCTCAGGTCTATCAAGAAAAATTCCTCTGTATTACTGATATTAGTCAAGTTACATAAAGATGCAGTAGTGCAAAAAATCTCCCAACCCTTTATAATTTTGAATATATGCCCTTTAGTAGACTTTTTTACATCAGAGATGATCTACCTCTTGGATAGATTGATCAAAATCTTCCTATGATACCTTGCATAACAGGAAAACATGTGCTTTAATGAGAAAATGACAACTACACTATAAAACAATCCTTTTCCTAATAGGACTCAAACTGCTACTTATTACATCAACTACCATATCTCTTAAAATAGTTACACATCTGACAAATAATGCTTCACATGTTCGAATAGGCTTTGATAGAACTCATCACTACTTGACATCTTAATTATCCTCCTCAACTTATGGAAACAAACCCTATTTTTTAGGAAAACAGGGGTCTATCTTCAACGAAGTATTCAACTGATAAGATGTCTCCCTTTCATGGTCTTCAAGTCATTAATGATTGCTAGAAATGTCCCTTGACCTATTGAATATGTCCACCTGTCCAAAAATACTCTTAAACCTGCTCAGAAACCTTCAAAACAACTCGCTATGAAAGTATGGCAGTTTCGTAGCGTGCTTTCATAACGTCCAAAAAATGACCTAAGTTGCACTTAAAATTTATGCTTCTTTGCTCTTGCATGGTGTTCATCATAACTTGAAACATCATTAATACCATTTCCTCTTCTTTAATGCTGCCAAAAGTGGTTTTAGAAGCCAAAATAAAGCTACAGAAATTTTCGTAGCATTTTCTTGGCTTCAGGCCTAGGAAACACTACGAAACTGTGGAAAACTGTGCAATTTCCATATTTTTACCTTGTTTCAAAAAGGTACCTTCCAGTTGTACAAATTTTGTTTTCAACATTCCCTTGACCTCTTAAAACATAAACAAACTCATCTTAATAGCCTTGAGGTGTTTCTTCTTCATTAATGATGAGTTGAGCTATGGGTTCTGTTGTAGCTCCTAGAGACAGCCTAGAGTTGCTATAGACCAGTGCCTAGGACATCTTAGCATAGCAGGAGGCGTATGATAAAACTGGGTTGTCAATCCAAAGGCTCTCCTACTATCTCTTGTTAAACAAGAATATTGATTGAAAATGGGACCAGTAATCACAGAAATTGTCACAGGGAAACTAATGTTGCAGAGGCACAATGCAAAGCTCAAATATTAAAACATCAGACAGCTAAGAGACAATTTACTGTAAAGAGGGCCGGTTCAAATAATATGCCACATAAATCAAATCTCAGAAAGTGCATGTAGGGAAAGAAACATAAGAGGATATTAGTTAACTTTGGTCTGATACCCGGATACACAATAGAACCACATATGGGCTTAGCATTCTAAGAATCCATACATGACAATGGCGTTTTAAAAGCACCCTCCCTAAGAAACTAATATAGCAGAAAAGTGGATGAAATGAATATGAAATAGTATATCATGCCTGAGCCTATTTAAAGTGCTAGACTGATCCAAATACGGGCATCAACTAGGATGAATCCTTATCTAAAATTAGTGAGCCACTCGCATTCCAGTAACATGATACGAGAAGATGCATGAAATGGAAAATTGTATTAAACATGTAAGAGAAGTTTACATACTATGAGATATTAAAGACCAGAATCCTCTAAATAGGCAGAACTCCTCCTCACTGAGACCCTACGGGCTCTGAGCCTCAATACAAAAGCTTTACAAAATGTATACCAAAATGGCTTTCACAGCACAATTTTCTGATCAAAGTCTGGAGCCCTATTTTTCTCCTTGGATCTTTCTTATATAGACTCCTTCTTCACTCAGCGAGAAGATATTTTTTGGGAAAAATATCTCCCTTGCATGACCAAAATTTGTTAAAGTTCCTTATCAGAATAACAAAATTCATGATGAGGAACAAAGGCCTCTCATCATGAACAGTCAGGCACTCGGCCGTTTTTAAAACAGAAAATTAAACAATAGGCTGGTAAAAGGTAAAATGTTGGTGGTGGGACGTTCACTGATGAGCTGGCGATCTGGTTGGCATACAATGTGCACCTTGTCTGACAAGACATCCATTCAGTTTATTTCCTCCTGCAGGCATGCTTCATATTCTGTTAATGGTCGGAGTGTAGAAGGAGTAGTGGAGTCCCAGCATGATGGAAGCCCTGCTTCTGTGATTTCGGCTCATACTCTATCAAAACGGTCTGCGCTGTCTGCAAGTTGCTATAAGGCCCTTGAAGCTTTGTCTGTGAAGACTTGCCGCTGCAAATAGGGACTGTGTAATCCTGGCGGCCTTCCCCTCTTTATAACCTTGCAAAACAATGGACTAGATTATGAAATTCATGCATGCGGGGGGTGATTATGGAGGACTGGAGAACAATGGCGCGACGGTGGTCGAACAGTGTTTTCTGCATAAAAACGGTGAAAAAGGCAATGGTACGGTGTATGATAGGGTTTGGTGGGGAAATGCATTGTGGGCCGTTCGATCATGGTCTAGTGGTGGGGATCGACGGTGGAGAATGGTCCGTGGAATAACTTATGCACATGACGGAATACATATGAAACATTGAAATTTTAACGTAAAATGTGAAATCTTCAGACTTTGGTGGGAATGCAAAGGAAACACATGAAATGCAATGGAAATGCGCATGAGGGGTACGGGAATGAACGTACGAGGTGGGACCCAATACGGAAAGCGCAAATCGCAAAGGCAGAAAGTGCGATGATGGAAAGTGGCACAAACAGAAAACTCTGCTTTGCGCTTTTGCGATGGGGAGGATCTGCGATGGGTACAATTTGCGATGATCGCAAATTGCAAAGGCGGAAAGTGCGATGGCAGAAAGTGGCACAAACAAAAAACTGTGCTTTGCGCTTTTGCGATGGGGAGGATCTGCGATGGGTGCGATTTGCGATGATCGCAAATCACAAAGGTGGAAAGTGCGATGGCGGAAAGTGGCACAAACAGAAAACTGCGCTTTGCGCTTTTGCGATGGATGTGATTTGTGATGGATGCGATTAGCGCCCAGGCCATAAGCACGCGGTCTTGGGCATGGGGGGGATGTTTGAAGGGCTTGGCCGAAAGGGGCTAGGCCTTAGATAATTTGAGAAGCGGATTTTTGGCCCTTTTTAAATGTATTTCTAGATTGGGAAAGGGTAACGATAGAGAGGAAAAAGGGGACTTTGGCCAATAAGGGGGGGGGGGGAAGGGGAAAAATGGGGAGTTTTGCAGAGATACAAGGGGTAAATAGAGGCCTTTGAAGCACATATTTTTAGGGATCAGTGAGGCTTATTGACTCCAGAAAAGCAAAGGGAGAGGGATTAAAGAGCAAGGAATCATGAAAGGCTTCAAGGATGATGGATTTTCAGGAGGAATCCATTCTTTGAAAGCTTAAAGATAGTCTTGACCCATTGTTTGCTTGCCAAAAATTAGTAAGGGGCTAAGATGATCAACATTGGCTCCACCTGGGGACGGCATGTTCATCCTTGGGCGTGTCGAGAACTCGCAGACCACCTGATCATCTTTTATGAAGACTCTGTTCTTCAGCACTTCTACTTCTATCCTTATTACTCCATGAGACCAGATTAAACTATTGGTATCATATTTTTCTCTACCTAAACTACATCTGCTAGGATTAAACTGTCTAACAGATTTCTTCACTACACTCTAAGACTGAAATTGAAAAACAGTCAAGCCAAGATTAGACTATCTGGCTTGCTGGACTTTGTAGCAATTAAAACAACTAACTACATGCTCACAGACTGAGCTTTATTGGACTTTTCCTACCTACCCTACTCTAACAGGAATATTTACAGACTAGCTCACAAACAATGTCTTCCAATGCAACCAGTCCATCAAGTGATCCCATGACTGGTCCTTCTTTCCCAACTCCTTGAGCAGGCTAGAAAAGCAGGGCATCTCCCACTCTTTTTGTTCCATAATAACAACTTTAAAAAAATTTCTTTCTGCTTGCAACATGCTGCCCAAACAGACCCTTGATCCTTCTTCAAATGTTTCCAGGAAATGTACATAAGGATCATGAAATGATACCTGGTTATGAATATCTGGCAGGCAGGCTTCAACCAGGATTTTGTCTTCTTCCACTAGATGGAGAAGAAAACTCTCTTGAGAAAGAGTGTCTCCTTCGTCTTCTGAACTGGAGGAATCATCGTATATTGCAGCTGAGTCCTCTTGGAGCTCTGATATGTTCTGCTCTAATGTGCTGAGCTCCATGAAAAGATCTATGTATTCTTGAGTAGTGGTTTGTTCCATTGCTTCCTCTTTTTCAAGAGAAGGCTCATTATTTTCATCTTGCTCAAGAATCTCTTCTTTGCTCTCTTCCTCATCCTCTAAAAAGGAAGGCTGCTGGTTGCCAATCTCATTGATGACACATGGTAAAGCAGAATGAATATTGAAAGAATCTTCATCTGCTATTGTACTGACGCAGCTCTCCCCATCAGTGTCGTAAATAGGTTGGCTCGACCAAGTCAACCATTCAGGACGCTCAGCGGGTCTTTCTTCATCCTGATCCTCAGAGGAGCTTTCCGGATCTGTATCATCAAACTTAGGAGATGAAGGAGCGTGTATTTTATAAAATATTTCTGAGGTGGACTGCTAATTTAATATCTGATCAATCTCCTCTTCTATCAAAAGAGGGGTTTTCCTCTCATCATGGATAGAAGAACAACAGTCCTCTTTTTCTTGTGTTAGCTGATTTGGAGGCGGGGTGTTTACTTGAGCCTCTTCTTCCCCATCAGATTCTGCCTCTTCTATGTGGTATCTTGTTTCCTCAAGGCAGCGCTCCCTATTAACTTTTGCTATTAGGTCGTGATACTCTCTGATCAGCATAATACAAGATATAGGTAAGCAATCAGGCAGTTCCTGCTCGCTTTCCTCCTCATCTTCCATGGGCTTCAAAGCATCATACGTGTCTTGCTCATTATCCACGTCTTGAGTTTGTTCTTGTTCTGGAAGAGGTAGGGGCTGTTCTAAATAATCCTCATCTGCATTGATATTAGCCGTATACATCTCCTGCACTCTATCAAATGTTTTCATTAATTCATATAATTGATCATACAAAGCATCTAGCTTTGTATCCGTATCCATGTTTGGATCTGTATTTCTGCAAATATGATCACTGGATCCTTTCAACCAGTTCAGAGTCTTCTACCAGTGGAGTCATTTGGGATTTTTGAAATATGGTGTCGCCAGGTGGATGATTTAAGATCTTACTATCCACCACAGTGATTTACCAAATCAAAGCCATTTGTCTCTTCCCCAGCGGAGTCGAGACTGCAAGTAAATTATTCTGATAATTGAATGTGGAGTCGCCAAGGTGAGGGATCTACAACTCTTCAACTCTCTGTTCTCACCTGATCAGAGAGTGAATATGATTTGTTGAGGCCTAGGGATTCTGATTTTCTTAACTTCGGTCCCCGACAATGGCGCCAAAAAGATGTTGTAGCTCCTAGAGATAGCCTAGAGTTGCTATAGACCAGTGCCTAGGACATCTTAGCATAGCAGGAGGCATATGATAAAACTGGGTTGTCAATCCAAAGGCTCTCCTACTATCTCTTGTTAAACAAGAATATTGATTGAAAATGGGACCAACAATCACAGAAACTATCACAGGGAAAGTAATGTTGCAGAGGCCCAATGAAAAGCTCAAATATTAAAACATCAGACAACTAAGAGACAATTTACTGTAAAGAGGGCCGGTTCAAATAATATGCCACATAAATCAAATCTCAAAAAGTGCATGTAGGGAAAGAAACATAAGAGGATATTAGTTAACTTTGGTCTGATACCCGGATACACAATAGAACCACATATGGGCTTAGCATTCTAAGAATCCATACATGACAATGGCATTTTAAAAGCACCCTCCCTAAACAACTAATATAGCAGAAAAGTGGATGAAATGAATACGAAACAGTATATCATGCCTGAGCCTATTTAAAGCGCTAGATTGATCCAAATACGGGCATCAACTAGGATGAATCCTTATCTAAAATCAGTGAGCCACTCGCATTCCAGTAACATGATACGAGAAGATGCATGAATAAAATTGTATTAAACATGTAAGAGAAGTTTACATACTATGAGATATTAAAGACCAGAATCCTCTAAACAGGCAGAACTCCTCCTCACTGAGACCCTACGGGCTCTGAGCCTCAATACAAAAGCTTTACAAAATGTATACCAAAATGGCTTTCACAGCACAATTTTCTGATCAAAGTCTGGAGCCCTATTTTTCTCCTTGGATCTTTCTTATATAGACTCCTTCTTCACTCAGTGAGAAGATATTTTTTGGGAAAAATATCTCCCTCGCATGACCAAAATTTGTTAAAGGTCCTTACTAGAATAACAAAATTCATGATGAGGAACAAAGGCCTCTCATCATGAACAGTCAGGCACTCGGCCGTTTTTAAAACAGAAAATTAAACAATAGGCTGGTAAAAGGTAAAATGCTGGTGGTGGGACGTTCGCTGATGAGCTGGCGATCTGGTTGGCGTACAATGTGTACCTTGTCTGACAAGAAATCCATTCGGTTTCTTTCCTCCTGCAGGCATGCTTCATATTCTGTTAATGGTCGGAGTGTAGAAGGAGTAGTGGAGTCCCAACATGATGGAAGCCCTGCTTCTGTGATTTCGGCTCATACACTATCAAAACGGTCCGCGTTGTCTGCAAGTTGCTATAAGGCCCTTGAAGCTTTGTCTGTGAAGACTTGCCACTGCAAATAGGGACTGTGTAATCCTGGCGGCCTTCCCCTCTTTATAACCTTGCAAAACAATGGACTTGATTATGAAATTCATGCATGCGGGGGGTGATTATGGAGGACTGGAGAACAATGGCGCGGCGGTGGTCGAACAGTGTTTTCTGTGTAAAAACGGTGAAAAAGGCAATGGTATGGTGTATGATAGGGTTTGGTGGGGAAATGCATCGTGGGCCGTTCGATCATGGTCTAGTGGTGGGGATCGACGCTGGAGAATGGTCCGTGGAATAACTTATGCACATGACGGAATACATATGAAACATTGAAATTTTAACGTAAAATGTGAAATCTTCAGACTTTGGTGGGAATGCAAAGGAAACACATGAAATGCAACGGAAATGCACATGAGGGGTACGGGAATGAACGTACGAGGTGGGACCCAATACGGAAAGCGCAAATCGCAAAGGCGGAAAGTGCGATGGCGGAAAGTGGAAAAAACAGAAAACTACGCTTTGCACTTTTGCGATGGGGCGGATCTGCGATGGGTGCAATTTGCGATGATCGCAAATCGCAAAGGTGGAAAGTGCAATGGCAGAAAGTGGCACAAACAGAAAACTGCGCTTTGCGCTTTTGCGATGGAAGTGATTTGCGATGGATGTGATTAGCGCCCAGGCCATAAGCGCGCGGTCTTGGGCATGGGGGGGAGGTTTGCAGGGCTTGGCCGAAAGGGGCTAGGCCTTAGATAATTTCAGAAGCGTATTTTTGGCCTTTTTTAAATGTATTTCCAGATTGGGAAAGGGTAACGATAGAGAGGAAAAAGGGGACTTTGGCCAATAAAGGGGGGGGAAAGGGGAAAAATGGGGAGTTTTGCAGAGATACAAGTGGTAAGTAGAGGCCTTTGAAGCACATATTTTTAGGGATCAGTGAGGCTTATTGACTCCAGAAAAGCAGAGGGAGAGGGATTAAAGAGCAAGGAATCATGAAAGGCTTCAAGGATGATGGCTTTTCAGGAGGAATCCATTATTTGAAAGCTTAAAGATAGTCTTGACCCCTTGTTTGCTTGCCAAAAATTAGTAAGGGGCTAAGATGATCAACAGGTTCCTCAACTACAGTCATCTTTAAACCCTTCTTCTCTAGCTCCTCATGGATCAATTCTAACTGCTCTTGGAGGTCTGTAACTTGGTCCTTCAGCCTTTTGTTGGTAGATTTCAAGTGAAAGTTCATTATTTTGACATGCTTCACCTCTTCCTTCATTGGCATAGTCCATTTGATTAATTTTTGTGTGTTATCTAAGGTCTTTGATACACTGTCAACTTTCTTTTCCCAAATCTCTTTCATCTTCTCAAACTGAAATTTTTGGAAATTATGCTTCCTTGCATCTTTCTTCATGACTGCTATTTCATGATTTTCTATCTTCAACTGTTCCTTTAAGACCTCAATCTTTGTTTTTTCAATAATTTTCTCATTTCATTTCCTTTTCTTGATGACTGGATCTTCTTTTGTAGGTGATGAAAGGTCAATAATGCTTTGTGGTGCCTGGACAGTGTTAGTGGCTGGATGAACTTCTTTACTGCTTTCCAAAAGTTCTCTAGCATGTCTTTTCAAAGGTTTCCTAGCCTGAAACATAAAACCTTCATCCTCACCTTCAAACTCTAACTTATTTTCTGATTTAGCTTTCTTGAGCTTCTTTCCTCCCTCATCTATATCCTCAGCCTAGACTATAGTAGTCTCTTCAATATCAGCAACATGTAGTATGTCTTCTAAATTTGCCATAGCCACTGTTTGGCTCATTGTAATCCTTTTGCTGTCATGTTTACTCACATTTGGCTCTTTTTTTGAAGGTGAAACAGTAGGTGTATCAATTTTCTGCAACTTTTCTATTTCCATGATTATTGGTTCATTTTGATCTGCCCCTATTGGTTCACTTTGTTCTGCTACTAAAGGTGATGATATACATATAGGTTTAGGAGTTATTTTAGGGGTAATGGTATCCACTCCAAAACCACTAACAAACAAAAAATAATACCAGTCTCTGCCTAGTCTTTGTAACTCATCTAAAACCAACAATTTTATTAAACCATGATGAAAAAGTGAGGTTTTACTTCCTTCAGATTTAGCTTGAACTTTATCTGCCATTTTTTATAAGCTTCCAAATGTCCATAACACGCCATGTGGCACATTTTTATTCGGTTTAGGGCTGACCGAATACATTTAACTGTTCGAAAATTTTCACCTGTTGCGACAACAACCTCCCTGATGCGGGGAAAAATTATCGCTCCACGTGGCCATAAAGGTGGAATTTGTAGAACAATTTGTAGGTGAGTGCGAATTGTAGTACAATTGGGATAAAAACTTCTATGGAACATAACTTAGTCATTTTATTACCTTTTTGAGTGCAGAAAGAGTCTAACTAGGGTTTTTTGATTTTTCAGGAGCCATTGGAGACATTGTTTCAACATTTTGAGCAATGTAACTTGATGTAAACACATTTTTGAGAATTATGAAAGAGGTCAACATTGGAAGCTAAACGAGGAGATGTAGCCCAGGAGGGGTGAACTCCTTCATAATTTTTTGTCTTGTGTATACTGTTATGGTACTAATGTCTTCTTTATTTTCTGCAAATCGAAGTGGAAAAGCATGCTTATGTGTTAATGAAATTGACATAATTGGATAAAAACCTAAGTATTTCACTTGCAATTTTCACCATAAAATCTCAAGTTTTCATATACAAATCAATTTGGTATCATAGCTTTGGTTATTATTTATTTTGAGGGTCTAATTTTGTTGCAAGTGTTTCTGATTCTTAAAAGGTTGAAGCTCAAAGGAGAAGGAAATCTTGTGGTTGCAAGTCCTCAATTTAGGTCAAGGAGGGCACATTTTCCCCAATATCCACCACATATTTCACCTCGAGTTTCACTAGAAGCTTCACCAGTCATGGCACATGAAGGAGAGCCTGATAATATGTCCGAGGATGAGAAGGATTTCAAAAAATAATTCTTTGAAATGACACAAATGGTGAAATTTCTCCATGAAGAGAGGAATACAAGGTTGTAATAATGTGAGAGCTCCAATCCTCCACAGGGAGATGGAGATAAGCCTTCAAAAGGAGATGGAGGAGATGGGGACAAGCCTCTAAAAGGGAATGGAGGGAATGGAGGGAATGGTGAAAAACCACATTTAACACCACCTTTGTCTTCACCACCATCCTCACCACTATCTCCACCTTCATCATCTTCTACATCAAACCCTTCACAAAAGCCTCCACATTCCCCAAAGGGACATGGTAAAAATCTGCTTTTAAAACTTGACATTAAGTTTGAATTTCCTATGTATAAGGTAGGGGAAAATGCTAAGAAATTAGATAATTGGGTTCGTCATCTTGAAGTTTATTTCAATATACAAAGTATCAAGGATGATGAGACCAAGATTCAACTTGCTTCATTAATATTGGAAAGTGAAACACTTATCTGGTGGGAATCCAAGACGCAAGAGTACATGAAGATGTTGGAAATATGATGCAGGATGTTGTCCTTGATGGCAACCCTCTAAATGAAGATGAAGACATTTGACTGGTGACATGTGTTGTCCTTGATGGCAATCCACCTGATGAAGTTATGCTTGACTTGATGGACTTAGTAAATGATGTAAATCCGATGTGATATGATGTTTGTTGACAATATGATGCTAAGTGTTGTCCTTGAAAGTCAACCCACTTGATGAAGATGATGACAACTTACTTGATGAAGTTGTGCTTGATAGAATATGTCCTTGATGAAGGAAATATGATGTATCTACAGTATAAACAGAAGGAAATGAAGAAAGGAATTCATCATGTGCTAATTCTATGATGAAAAAGAGTATGTCTCTAGGTATACGCGGATTGGCCTAAGGGAAGTCGCGTATGCACGCGGAAAAGAACATGCCAAGTCGCGTATGGGCTAAAGCGCTCAAAAAGTGCAAAACCAAGGGTAACCACCATGGTATTGACCCATTGTATTGGGTAATGATCCGCCTAATTGACCCGTCCAGGGAAGCTAGCTTATGGTATTGTTTTGGTCCATGGTATTGAAAAAGGGGCTCATGGTATTAAAAAGGGTAAACCTATATAAGGAGAAGAAAATCATCAGGCAAATCATAAGTGTGGGAGCAAGATGTCTCATCTTGATGAATACTTCTTCCGTGAAGTATATCCTCGTATGGAAAGGGTAAAGGTTTGATGATAGATCTGAATCTATGAAGCACTTATGAAGAAATGATGAAGCGGGATCTTTAGATCTGAAATGTACTTGTATTTGCTAGATCTGTTTATGGAGTGATTAGATCTGTGATGAGGCGAACATCTGTCTGATGTAAAGGGTTGAATCTGATCTAAATATCTGATCTGAAGAAGTATGCTGCTCTGTAATAAATGAAGATCTATACGCTACTTCGCCGCGGAGGAAGCGCGTATATACGCGGCTTCGCTGAAGTAAAAGCGTGTATGCGCAATGAAATATACACTGAGGTATACGCTGGTTTGTGTGGACGGAAGCGCGTATATACGTGACATCAGTGAAGGGAAAGCGCGTATGCAAACTAGGGTTTGCTGAAGCAAGGGGTATGAAATATCTGATCTGTTCTGCTGTGTTTCTGCTATCTGATCTGTGTTGATAAGTATCTGTTGGTGATGTATGTTTGTGCTTAAAAGTATGGAAAGGGTCCAGTCTAAAAATATGATGAAATGTGGCCTGCAAGTGTTGTTCTATTGAATTTGTTGGATCCAGTGTGAAAATTGATGAAACGTGGTCCAAGGTGGTGTTGAGGGTTGTAGCCTTCAGTCAGGGGGTTGTAGCTCCCTTCCAGGTGAGGCTGGTAAACGAGATCGGGGGGTCGTAGCTCCCTTCCAGGAGAGGCTGGTAAACGAGTCGGGGGGTCGTAGCTCCCTTCCAGGAGAGGCTGGTAAACGAGTCAGGGGGTCGTAGCTCCCTTCCAGGAGAGGCTGGTAAACGAGCGCAGGTGGGTGCCTGCGTGCCGGTCAAGTCTGCGCCAGCACATATGTTGTAAGATGTTTTCTCTATAATAAAATATTGAAGGCTGAGCAACTGCAGCGGTGGTTTTCTCCCGATTTGGGTTTCCACCTAAAAATCCCGGTGTTCATGTGTGATGCTTTGTGTGATGGTTTATTCTGTTCTTACTGCACATGTTTACTGTTTATTGAACATCTGATGAATGAATGATGGATTAATAGAAGTGAAGATTTAATGACATTTCTAGATCTCTGTGTATACGCTAGTTTAATAAAGGGGATCCGCGTATATACGCTAGTTTACTGAAGGAAAGTAGCGTATGGGTTTTAAGGAATGAAAAAGTAAAAAGATTTGATTATGCAGTAAATACTGATTCAGCCCCCCCTCTCAGTATTTTTCCCAACAATTGGTATCAGAGCGTGGTCCTTCTGCAGAAGCTTGATCGCTTGAAGGAGATCCGTTATAATGGGAAAGAAGCAAAAGAAGAAGCCCACTCGGAGAAAGGAAATATTTCAGAGAACATGGATACCAGAAATCAAAGAAGATGAATCAGATAGTGATTGGGGTCATGATTGTCTCATTGGTACAATGACTAGTGAAGAATATGTTGTCAACCTAGAAGAAGCTGTCAAGATTAAAGATGAAGAAAATTATGACCAAGCTCTACAAGTGCTCATGGAAAAGAAGCAAAAGAAGAAGGATACTCAATGTAAGGAGATGTCTCAGAAAACATGTGCAACAGAAAATGAAGAAGAGAAAACAGGTATTGATAATTGTTCTTGTGATTCACTTTCTTATGCATGCAATGATAAAGAAAGAGAAAATAATGCTTTGGATCTAGAGGAAGCTATTAAGATCAAAGTTGAAGAACAACATAGAGAAATTGATATCTACAAAGAGTTAATTTCTAGAATGAAAGAACAGATGAACAAGTATCAAAAGTTGTATGACAATGTAACCGATCAATGTAAGGGACTTGAAGCAGAAAACGTTTCTCTAAAAACATACCTGGAAAAATCAAAAGGGAAGAATAAAGGTCTTGAAGTTGGAATCATCACTCTACAAGAAAAACTTAAAGCATCAAGTAAGAAGAGTGAGGAACCTCTACAACCATTTGAATATGAAGAACTTGGAGCAAAAATCTGGTCTGTCATGGAAGAATCTCTACAAGAAGATCTTGAAGAATCAAACAAGAAGAATGCAAGACTTGAAGCAGAAATCGTCTCCCTCAAAGAAGATCTCGAAGCATCAAACAAGAAGAATGAAGAACTCTTACAAACTTTTGAAGAACAAGGAAAAGGGTTGAGAGAAGAAATTCTAAATCTGAATCATCAAGTAGAAGATGGAAGAAGGAAAGAAGAAAGCATGACAAAGAAATGTCAAGACTTGGAGGTTGAGGTAAATATTCTCAAAGGTAAATTAGAAGAAAAGGTTAAAATTTTAAGGTTTCATGATAGTACTAATATCTTGGACAATATTCTGAGTAATCAAAGGTCTCCTGCTATCAAACATGGTCTTGGTTTCCATGAAACTATTAAAGGTGAATCTAGCTGACAAGGAAGTGCTAAAAATTCAGAGGTAGTCAATGCAAAACCTGAAGTGTTGAAAGAGACAAAAGGTCAATCAACAATGATGAAATCTCAAAGGAAAGCATTCAATAATGTTGAATGTTTCAAATGTCATAATTATGGGCATGTTGCAGCAAATTGCAGGAGCAGATCATTTCAGCCTCAATCAAACAGTTCCTACATAGAAAGGTACTCTGGTTTCTTCAAAGGATATTGTTTTTCATGTAACAAGTATGGACATAAAGCAGCCGATTGTAAAAGGAGGAAGAATAGAAATACTCATTATGATTCTTATGTTTATTTCTCTGGCCACATGAGATGTTATGCTTGTAACAAGTATGGACATGTAGAAAAAGAATGCAGGATGAACAGATCTGGGAAAGTGGACAACTTTCAGCACACAGTTGGAAAGATCAAGCAAATTTGGAAAAAGAAGGAAGACCAATCAGAAACGTAGGGAATTCTGACCCTACTGCAGTCATCCGCTTCTGAAGCTTACTTCTCTGATTGACTGCAGGAATGATGTGGGATACATTAGGAGATTTAGTAATGTATCGTCATAGGGGGAGCAATGCATGATGACTCTCATGGTTGATTTGATTATTCTGGTTATATGTATTTCTGACAGTGCATCTGGTGTGAAGAAAAGACAGGAACAGAAGGTAAATTTGCAGAAGGAGATGAAGGTGTGAAATTTTCTATATTACACTTTCCATACGCGGGTTATATGAAACAAAGTCGCGTATATACGCGAGTTCCAGCTGACACAGCCGCGTATGCATTGATGATAAGAGAATTTATCTGATAGCTGAAGATCTGGAGCAAAGGTCCAGGGGGAGCATCAGTCTGACTGCTGATGATTGCACTGTTAGCATTATTCTGGTTATACTCATGATAATGAAATGATACATGGGTTCTTGTGTTGAAGATTATGGATGAAGCCTGGTTGTTTTACGATGAAGAGCATTTGTTGTTGAGATGAAAATCCTATAATTCAGAGATGAGGACAGATCATGCAGAGATTGTTGCTGATGACTTGCTGTTGAAGGTGCTTCAGATTGCACAAGCTAAGGAAGAGCACTGGTTTAGGGGGAGCAGCAGGTTGAATACTAATGATTGCATTGTTGGCAATATGACTGCTTATTCTTTGGTTTTTGTGATACTCATGCTCAAATAATGATCACTTGGTACATGGTTTTTTATGATGAGATTTTGAGCCCTGGTTGCTGATAAGTACCTTTTGTGCTCACACATGGATGAGTTGGATGTCGTGTGATTCAGAAATAAGAATAGATCATGCAGAGTTTGTTACTATGGTTGAGATCTTTTGCCTACATATGTTACTTCATGTTAAATCTTAAAGGTCATGGTGATGTAGGATGATGGTGGACCACATGAATGATTGCTTGACACTTGTGTGAAGATGTTGTTCTATCTCTCTTGGAAAGATTGTATTTATGCTGCAAAGAATCTGAAGGCTTGGTTACTATTGTGCTGATGCTACAACGGTTGGATGACGCTTGAAGAAGCAACTACACTGTTCTATCTATCTGTAGTCCAGGCGAGCAGTCAAATATCTCAGAAAGAAGCTGAACACTGTCTTTTCCTCACAGAGATTCAGATCTGGTTGAAATTTAGAAGATGGCTTGGGATACGCGGGTTTCCTGAAACACAGTCGCGTATGTACGCGAGTTCATGCACAGAAAAACGCGTATGTCTGATTGCTGACAATTTTTGGTTGGTTCAGCTCTCTTCAGCACATCTGCAGTGCTGTTTGGTATCTCTGATGCTGTTTTGCATCTCTGGTGGTGTTCCAGTTCTCATATTTCCATTTCTAATGATTTGATGAAGATGTTTTGATGATTTGTTGGTGAAAGGTTTCAGGATGCACAAACTAAGGGGGAGCCTTAGTCATATGAAAAGGATGCATGGATGCACAGATTCAGGGGGAGCATTAGCATTGCTGAGTATAATGCATTGTTGGCATTATGATGGTTCTGAAATATGTTCTCTTTCTTGAGGACTTTCTGGTGTTGGTTATGAAAAGTCTTATTTGTATTTTTGATGAAGAGGTCATGTAGAGACCCATGTTGTAAAACTGTAATATTCAGTCATGTAAGGACTTGTCAAATTTGTAAACCCACTTGGTTGGGTAGCTGAATTGAAATGGTGTAAACTCACTTGGTTGAGTAGCTGAGTCAATTTTTGTAAACCCACTTGGTTGGGTAGCTGAGTTGATATGTGTAAACCCACTTGGTTGGGTAGTTGAGTCTCATATGTAAATCCACTTGGTTGGATAATTGATATAAGTATGAGTCTTTGGTGATAGGAAGTTCATAGAGTCATGTACTTCATTGAAAATATGTTTTAAAGTTTCAGCTTGAACTCAGGGGGAGCTTGGTCACTTCAGTATACGTCAGATCTGCAGAACGCTTCTTCTACATGAGGAGAAAAGGGGGTGAGTGTGTTGGTTTTGATCCACCCGTTGCCCTTGATGTCAAAGGGGGAGAGTGACATGGTGTTTGAATGATGCCAAAAATGGAGAGAGTGACATGGAAAATAGGGAGAGTAACATGGTGTCATTGTATTCTTAATGTATCTATCTGTTGTGGTAACCAAACACCATCATGGTTGCCATCAAGTCCAAAGGGGGAGATTGTTGGAAATATGATGCAGGATGTTGTCCTTGATGGCAACCCTCTAAATGAAGATGAAGACATTTGACTGGTGACATGTGTTGTCCTTGATGGCAATCCACCTGATGAAGTTATGCTTGACTTGATGGACTTAGTAAATGATGTAAATCCGATGTGATATGATGTTTGTTGACAATATGATGCTAAGTGTTGTCCTTGAAAGGAAACCCACTTGATGAAGATGATGACAACTTACTTGATGAAGTTGTGCTTGATAGAATATGTCCTTGATGAAGGAAATCTAATGTATCTACAGTATAAACAGAAGGCAATGAAGAAAGGAATTCATCATGTGCTAATTCTATGATGAAAAAGAGTATGTCTCTAGGTATACGCGGATTGGCCTAAGGGAAGTCGCGTATGCACGTGGAAAAGAACGTGCCAAGTCACATATGGGCTAAAGCGCTCAAAAAGTGCAAAACCAAGGGTAACCACCATGGTATTGACCCATTGTATTGGGTAATGATCCGCCTAATTGACCTCGTCCAGATAGTTTTGGGCTTATGGTATTGTTTTGGTCCATGGTATTGAAAAAGGGGCTCATGGTATTGAAAAAGGGTAAACCTATATAAGGAGAAGAAAATCATTGTGCAAATCATAAGTGTGGGAGCAAGATGTCTGAACTTGAATGAATACTTCTCTGTGAAGTATATCTGTATGGAAAGGGTAAAGGTTTGATGATAGATCTGAATCTATGAAGCACTTATGAAGAAATGATGAAGCGGGATCTTTAGATCTGAAATGTACTTGTATTTGCTAGATCTGTTTATGGAGTGATTAGATTTGTGATGAGGCGAACATATGTCTGATGTAAAGGGCTGAATCTGATCTAAATTTCTGATCCAAGAAGTATGTCGCTTCAGAACAATCGAAGATCTATACGCTACTTCGCCGCGGAGTAAGCGCGTATATACGCAGCTTCAGCGAAGAGAAAGCGCGTATGCGCAATAAAATATACACTGAGGTATACGCTGGTTTGTGTGGACGGAAGCGCGTATATACGCGACATCAGTGAAGGGAAAGCGCGTATGCAAACTAGGGTTTGCCGAAGCAAGGGGTATGAAATATCTGATCCGTTCACGAGCCATGACCGATCTGTGTTGATATGTATCTGTTGGTGATGTATGTTTGTGCTTAAAAGTATGGAAAGGGTCCAGTATGAAAATATGATGAAATGTGGCCTGCAAGTGGTGTTCTATTGAAGTTGTTGGATCCAGTGTGAAAATTGATGAAACTTGGTCCAAGGTGGTGCTGAAGGTTGTAGCCTTTAGTGAGGGGGTTGTAGCTCCCTTCCAGGTGAGGCTGGTAAACGAGATCAGGGGGTCGTAGCTCCCTTCCAGGAGAGGCTGGTAAAATTGTCAGGGGGTCGTAGCTCCCTTCCAGGAGAGGCTGGTAAACGAGTCAGGGAGTCGTAGCTCCCTTCCAGGAGAGGCTGGTAAACGAGCGAAGGTGGGTGCCTGCGTGCTGGTCAAGTCTGCGCCAGCACATATGTTGTAAGATGTTTTCTCTATAATAAAATATTGAAGGCTGAGCAACTGCAGCGGTGGTTTTCTCCCGATTTGGGTTTCCACCTAAAAATCCTGGTATTCATGTGTGATGCTATGTGTGATGGTTTATTCTGTTCTTACTGCACATGTTTACTGTTTATTGAACATCTGATGAATGAATGATGGATTAATATAAGTGAAGATTTAATGACATATCTAGATCTCTGTGTATACGCTAGTTTAATAAAGGGGATCCGCGTATATACGCTAGTTTACTGAAGGAAAGTAGCGTATGGGTTTTAAGGAATGAAAAAGTAAAAAGATTTGATTATGCAGTAAATATTGATTCACCGCCCCCTCTCAGTATTTTTCCCAACAGAAGAAACATGGTAAGGTCTTATCCTCTTGCAATGATTTTGTTTCTGCATTAAGAGAAGAAAATTTTATCAATTAGCACACATGCATAAAGCTATCATGGATTGGAAAAATTTTAGGCAAGGGAAGGGTCAAAGTGTGCAAAGTTATACCCAAGAGTTTAGAAGGAGAGCATTGAGATTATGTTTAGATTTATCATCTCAAGACACTTTACTCAAATACATTGGAGGTTTGCATAGCTATTTGAGACATACTGTTCTCATGTTTAACCATACAAATTTAGATGAAGTTTGTGTACATGCCACACATCTAGAAGAAAGAGGGAAACATGTTTCTGATGAGAAAAATGAGAGTTCCTTTGAGTCTGGAGAAAAAAGAAAGGGCAAGTTTAAGGGAAAAGGAAAAAATAATGCGGCCATCAAGATGGAGAAAGAAAAAATTACGTTCAAGAATTGTTCTAAAGAGGGGTGTGATGAAGATAATTGTTGGAAATTTCATCCAGAAATGAGACACAAAAAGTTTAAAAACAAGGAGAAAGAGAAGACAATTGCAACTACACAACATGATTTAGGTTTTGATTCTGGGGATGAAATGAAGATCACAATCATGGGTTTGAAAGGTAAGGACATTTCAAGTACTATTTCTTCAAATTGTCTCAATTAAAATCAAAATTAAAAAACAAGAATAAAGCTTTTCCACATTTGAGTTATTTTAAAACATACCAAGATAGACACATTGTTTGATAGTGGTTCACAAGAAAATCTTATCTCAGAAGACATTATCAATAATTTGAATTTAGATACCATTCCTCATCCTAAACCTTATCCTTTAGGTTGGGTATGTGAGAATGAAAAATTGTAGGTGACAAGGAAGTGCATACTTAGGTTTGAAATCATTGAAAACTTTCTTGATGACGTTTAACTTGATGTAATTATGCTTGATATATGTGGTATTGTTTTGGGAAGCCCATATCTTTATGATATGAGAGCCATATTTCATAGCCATGAGAATAAATATATAATTTTATCAGGAATGGTATTGCGTACATTTTTAGAGCGCATAGCAAGAAATTGAGTTTGTTTCTTGTTAATGTTGGAAAAGTGAAGAGAATTATTAATGCTAATTAGAATTTTGCATTGTTAATGTTCAAGCATAAAGATGTTGAGGAACCTAAAGCCTTTCAAGGCTATGAATAAAATGTGAAATATGATTTCATTGAGGTTTCTATTTCATGTGATAAGATGTTTCAGGAGTCTAACATGTTGCCTCCAAAAATAGGCAAACAACATGAAGTGAATTTGCAGCAGGATGCATCATTGTTGAACATTGGCATGGGCAAGATGCTAGTGTTAAAGAATGCAGGGGTCAAAAAGAAAATGAAAAAAACAATTTGAAAATGAGGACATTGGCTCCAAAAGTTCTTCTTGTGGGTTTCATAATTTTTTGGCTTTGAATAAGGATGGTGCATGGTGATGATGATCACATCTGGTAAACAATCGAGCCAAGTGCATGATTAGACATAGTAAGGATCGTCATGGCGACACTGTTCAAAGTGAAGTGAATTTGAAATTGGATAAGTTTCCTTTGATTGAAGACCGAGGAGGGAATGTTCAAATTCCTTCAAGATTAGTTTTATGTTATGAAAATCTTGAAAAATTGTAGCAATATGTCATTGTTGACAACAAGACAAGGACTCCAAAATTAGGGAAAGTGATGTAATTTCATGACAATCTAAAAGTGAAAAATTCAAGAAAAGTTCAGTGGATTGAGACTGGAATGGTGAGGGATTTTTACCCTCATCTATTTGTTGACTAATAAAGAGATTTGGGAGGTCCAAAATCTTCTAGTGGGGAGGAATGATACGGTGGACCAATTTAATGCTCAAAATTGAAAGTGCTTGGATTGGCTCAAAACCAGCACTAAAGTGAAGATCTCATTGCACTGAACCAACAAAAATCATTTCACTCAAACCAAAATAAGATGATCATGATATTGCATTTTGATCGAATTGGAAAACAACTAAAAATTAAGAAGTTGCAGAGATGCCTAGTCAGCAGTCTGTACGTCTATTAGGAAATGACTGGACAAGGTGTGTGTTTTTTATCAGCCTATGACATGATGATAAGTGGCATCTGTTTACTGGTTCGAAGTTGGTGTGATTTCATTGGTGTATTGGTTGATTTTTTGGACTAATCAGAGAGAGCCATGTGGTCCAATCATTTGCTACCATGTGGCCTCCTAATGACTAAGAAAATTTTGGTTTGAGGCTAAGTTGCATCCACTAGGTTCAAATGCGTGACCAAAAACCTTCTAGCCAAGCCCTCCACCTACCCACCTATGGTGTTCCTTGCTATACTATGGGCGAAATCATATTTAAATTTTCAAAGGCTTTGAAGGGGGGGTGAGGACCTAGGTTAACCCTGGACCCCGGTAACCCCAAGCAAGCCAAGTGGTAGGAAGATAGAGTCCGGAGTTATCCTTGGCCCCAAATATATATCATATGCAAAACCCAAAGTATTAAGCCATGTATTAGACTGACAAAGTATGCATCATCCAAAACCATATAACCTATTCATTACCCAAAGTATATGAAAAAAATTATATACAATGACGGGTTTTATTAATAGTTATCAGCAACGATCAAGTCAGCATATGAACGGTTAACGTGGGCAGTTAAACTTAAATGTTATGGGTTGTTAAACCATCGACAATCCCAGAGTTTTCACATGCTATTTTTTAATGCATGGTCATGATTTAGAGCTATGGTGGGATTTGTGAATTCAACCGTGGTGTAGAACCCAACCATATTCCAACCACAGTCCGAAGCCAGGGTTGATTTGAAAATTTGGTGCAAATTTGAATGTTAACTGGGAACTTTACCAGAGTTAAGGTATAGTTGGGTTATGGTATGGCGGGCCATCTAACCAGTTGGGTATATTAACCATACCACCACCTCAACTGCAGTTCCAAGAGGGGTTTAATCCATCGGCGAAGGTCAGTCCAACAAACATCGCATCCAATGACCCATAATGCACCAAGTGTTGCCTTTTTATTTGGTTTGGGGCCGACCGAGTGCATTTAAGTATTTGAAAATTTGCACCTGGTGCTATGACAATGCCACCGGTGCAAGGAAAAATTGTCTCTCTACGTGTTCGCAAAAGGCAGAAATTGCAGAACAATTTGCAAGTGAGTATGAATTGCAGGAAAATTAGCAGAAAAACTTGTATGGAACATAACTCAGTTATTTTTTTACCTTTTTGAGTGCAGAAAGAGCCCAACTTGGGATTTTTGACTGTTATAGAGCCATTAGAGACATTATTTCAACATTTTTAAGCACTGTAACTTGATGTAAACACATTTTTGAGCATTATAAAAGAGGCCCAACATTGGAAGCTGAACTAGAAGATGTAGCCCAAGAGGGGTGAACTCCTTCATCATTTAATGTCTTGTGTATATTCTTATGGTACTGGTGTCTTCTTTATTTTATGAAAATATGAGTTTAAAAGGATGTTTATGTGTTAATGAAATTGGAATAATTGGATAAAAACCCTAAACATTTCACTTGCATTTTTCACCATAAAATCTCAAGTTTTCATATACAGATCAGTTTGGTATCAGAGCTTTGGTTATTGTTTATTTTGAGGGTTTAATTTTTTTTGCAATTTTTTCTGATGCTTAGAATGTTTAAGCTCAAAAGAGGAGAAGGAAATCTTGTGGTTCCAAGTCCTCAAGTTAGGTCAAGGAGATCACATTTTCCACAATCTCCACCAAAAATTTCACTGGAAGCTTCACGAGTCATGGCACATGAAGGAGATCTTGATAATATGTCATAGGATGAGAAGGACTTCAGAAAATAATTATTTGACATGACACAAATGGTGAAAGTTCTCTATGAAGAGAGGAGAACAAGGTTGCAACAATGTGAGAGCTCTAATCCTCTAAAGGGAGATGGAGATAAGCCTCCAAAAGGAGATGGAGGAGATGGGGACAAACCTCCAAAAGGGAATGGAGGGAATGGTGAAAAACAACCTTTAACACCACCTTTCTCTTAACCTCCATCCTCACCACCATCTTCACCTTCATCATCTTCTACATCAACCCCTTCACAAACACCTCCACATTCTCCAAAGGGACATGGTAAAACTCCACTTTTAAAACTTGACATAAAGTTTGAATTGGCTATGTATAATGGAGAGGTAAATTCTAAGAAATTATATAGTTGGGTTTGTCAACTTGAAGTGTATTGCAGGATACAAAGGATAAGGATAATGAAACCAAGATTCAACTTTCTTCATTAAGGTTGGAAAATGAAACACTTGTTTGGTGGGAAGCTAAGACTCAAGAGGACATGAAGAAACATGGTAAGGTCTTATCCTCTTGAAATGATTTTGTTGCTGCATTAAGAGAATAAAATTTTATTCATTAGCATACATGCAAAAATCTATCATGGTTTAGAAAAACTTTAGGTAAGGAAAGGGTCAAAGTGTGCAAAGTTATACCTAAGAATTTAGAAGGAGAACATTGATATTGGGTGTAGATTTATCATCTCAAGACACTTTACTCAAATACATTGGAGGTTTGCATAACTATTTGAGACATACTGTTGTCATGTTTAACCCTACAAATTTAGATGAAGTTTTTGTACATGCCACACATCTAGAAGCAAGAGGGAAACATGCTCTTCATGGGAAAAATGAGAGTTTATTTGAGTCTGGAGAAAAAGGAAAGGGTAAGTTTAAGGGAAAAGGAAAAAATAATGCTGCCATCAAGATGAAGAAAGAAAAATTTACATTCAAGAACTATGCCAAAGAGGGCCAAAGAGGGCCATGATGAAGATCATTGTTGGAAACTTCATCCAGAAATGAGACCCAAAAAGTTTAAAAGCAAGGATAAAGAGAAGACAACTGCAACTACACAACATGATTTAGGTTATGATTCTGGGTATTAAACACATATCACAACCATGGGTTTGAAAGGTAAAGACGTTGCAATTACTAGTTCTTCAAATTGTCTCAATGAAACTCAAAATGAAAAACCAAGAATAGAGATTTTTCACATTAGAGTTATTTCAAAACATACCAAGATAGACACACTGTTTGATAGCGGTTCATGAGAAAATATTATCTTAGAAGACATTGTCAAGAAGTTAAATCTAGAGACCATTCCTCATCCTAAACCTTATCCTTTAGGTAAGGTATGTGATAATGCAAAATTGCAGGTGACAAGGAAGTGCATACTTAGATTTGAAATCACTTCAAACTTTCTTGATGAAGTTGAAATTGATGTAGTTCCGCTTGATATATGTGGTACTGTTTTGGGAAGTCCATATCTTTATGATAGTAGAGCCATATTTCATCTCCATGAGAATAAATATAATTTTTTCAGTAATGAGATTGAGTACATTGTTAGAGTGTATAGCAAGAAATCGAGTTTGTCTCTTAATGTTGGAAGAATCATGAGAATTGTTAATGCTAGTCAAAATTTTGCATTGTTAATGTTCAAGCATAAAGATGTTGAGGAACCTAAATCATTTCAAGGCTATGAATCAAATGTGAAATATAATTTCATTTAATTTTCTAATTCATGCGATAAGATGTTTCAGGAGTCTAACATGTTGCCTCTAAAAAGAGGTAAACAACATGAAGTGACTTTGCAGCAGGATGCATCATTATTGAACATTGGCGTGAACAAGATGCCAGTGTAAAAGAATGAAGGGGTCAAAAATAAAATTCAAAATATATTTTATAAAGAGGAGATTGGTTCTAAAACTTCTTCTTGTGGTTTTCATAATGTTTTTCCTTTGAAGACAGATGGTGCATGGCGATGGCGATAAAATTTGGTAAAGAGTTGAGCCAAGTGCAAGGCTAGACATAGTAAGCATCACCATGGCGACAATGTTCAAAGTGAAGTGAATTTGAAATTGCACAAGTTTCCTTCGATTGAAGACCGAGGAGGGAATGCTCAGATTCCTTCTGTTGTACCTCTGAGATAATTATTGGTTAATTAATTATGCGAGAGCATCTAAAATATATATATTTTTTTAAGTTTTTGGATGACCAATATTTGGAACTTATAAAAGTAGGTGTTTATATCTTAAATAAAACTTAAATATCTGGAAAAGGGCTGATATTTACTCTTAACAGTTATTTAGATTTAAAAATGGGTGTAAGGCATAATTGTAAGAGGTTATGATTCTCTGAATAACCAAATATAATATCTGTTAAATCATATAGAAAGATGCAAGTAAACAATGTTTACAACCCAAAAAGATGTATTTAATTTCATGAATAAGTGAGAATTTATTCATGTAGAGGAGTTATAAAGATGGACAGTCTCATAATCTTATCTCTGTAATAATTTATAACTTCACATGCAATTTAAAATAACTTGACATTCATCGAATCTTATTCAATTTATTCACAAAAAAATCAACACATGAAGAAACAACAAAATGGAAATGAATAACTTAAGAAGAACTCACAAGATGACAAACTGTTTTGAAGCAAATCCAGAATCCTTTCATAAATATGAAACCAGTTCAGATTGATTACAGTTATGCTTTTAGAAGCTCAACCAAGGGTTCAACCCTTTGCAATTCGACTTTGGAAGTATTTATACAAATTCTTTACAAAAAATATAGATTCAAATATCTAGATCTGTTTTGAAAAATATCTAAAATTGCTTACAAAAATAATGCAAGAAAATAGTAAAATAAAACTACTGAAATGGTTGGCACTACTTTCGAGGATTCTGGTGCTGATCTAGCCTAATTGTGTTGCTGACCCTGCTGACTCATGGTTTCAGTAATTTGCATAATTCTTCCCACCTAATTTCATCTAGAATATTGTACTTGAGTATTTTTCTAAATGTTTCATCTACCTCAGTATATCTTTGGAAGGTAGGTTTAACTAGGAATAGATGACTATACTCATGCTTGATAAGTAAATCATAACTAAGGCCCTCCATGAAATATTTTCCTTTAATTTAACCTTTTATCTTTGCAAATTTGGATTTATATTTGGTAATTGAATAAATATTATGCCGATAATCATTAAGATCAATTAATTTATCTCCTATCCATGTTAACCCAGACAATCCTTTTTGATGTAAAACAGAAAAAATTTCTATGGAATTTCTAGATTCTTGATTCTAAATTATGACACTTGTTTTCCAGTTCCAGCATAAGAGTTCTCTTAATAATAATCCTTCTTACTTATAGAATGGCCTATTTTTTGTCTTCTATATTAAATTATTCTAATTCTTCTTTGGTTTTATAATTTAGAATTTGAATAAGTGTTGTGGCTCTTCCTGGTTTCATGCCCAATTCCTTCTTTACATATGTAATTACTTCTTTAGATTTCTTAACCAGCTCATGTTGTTCAAAGTTAATTTGAATTGATGGCTAGATTCTAGTGATGGCCTCATTGATTTCTATCCAGATGTTTTCTTTGTCTTGTGATATGGTATCACCAAAAATGGATTTATTTTCTAAGGTATCAATTTTTTGAGCCAATTTGTGTGTTTTCTGTAATTCTTCTAGATAGGTACTATTTGTTTTCAACTTCTTCTCTTGGAATTTAGCAAGATGAACCTTCAAATTTTCAATTTCTTATCCTTTAATGGAAAATTCATCCATTTCCTTTAATACTTATTGTGTTGAATCTGTACCTGTTGATGTAGTTGCTTCTCCTGCTACTGTACCTGCAGGTGGAACTGTTGCAGGTGCAAAGGTTGCTACCAGAATTACTGATAGAGCACCAGTTTTCTCAGGGCCTGCCTGCTCTTTTTCCTTCATAAGTGTTTCAAGGTCTTTTCCATCCTGGAAATTTGTGCATTTTGCTCAATTATAATCCTAAACATGTATTCCCTTTCCTTCCCTAACTCTCCCATTTCTTTTGTTTGTGGATCTTCTATTGTTGGGATTTTGAGTTGTTTTCTCAAAGAAGCTATATCTGCATTTTTACCTTTGATGATATTCTTGTCTGTTTTTACATCAGTGGGATTATATCCCAATTTTATCACTAATCTTATAAATATTTTATCTTTGTGTCCTTGGATAGAGAAGAAATCCTCTCTATTTTCAGTTGAGATTGTAAATTTTTGACTGAGGTTTGTAATATTGATGATGTCATAGCTAAGTTTGTTGAGAGAATAAAATATCATCTCACTAGACTGTTTTTGAAGATCTATCTGGTCAATAGGATGAATCAAATCTGCATCAAAAGAGAAAACTGACTTGGTGTAATCATGTGTTGTGCTTGGATTGGTGACCTTTGGCTCTAGGAAAGCAATTTTCAATCTTCCTTTTTCTGTATCAAAGGCTGAAAGTAATCTATGCTGTGAAGAGGATGTCGACTTATATAACTGAGTATAAGTAGAAGCTTTCAAAGCTTCATTCTTCTTTCTTATTTCCTTGTAAATTGAAAATATTCTTATCTCCTTTGGATTATGTTGCATTTCCCTTGTCTGTGATGAGGATGCATCTTGTGAGGCTGAAGGAGATCCAATCACTATTTCTGCTCTTGTAGGGGATTGAGATACAAATGGCCCTGTCATGACAATTGGATGCTGTTGTGTAGCATATTCTTATTGTGATTCATATGTGTCATTTGTCTTATGCCTTTTAGTGTATATCTTGAACTTCTTCCCTGAAATCTCTGTGACAATAGGGGAATCACTTTCCCTCTATCTTTTATCCTGCTTCTCTTTAGACACGGGAGTGTGAGATATGGTAACCGATATATTCTGTTCTTCTACTTCGTGAAGGGTATTTTCTAACCATTCATTCCTGTTCATTTATTTTTATATTTCAGGTCTAGGAGTGTGTGAATATGGGGTAGTTTTATGCTCTACCCTCAATTTGGAAATAACTCCTAGTGGGTCATAAGAGCAGGTGTAGCTAAGATTGAAATTCATAAGCTTTAACAATACATTGGCTTCCCTCCCTATTGATCTAGTATTACAGATTAAAGGTCTTATGTGACTCTTGATTTTGAATTGAGCATTTTTCCTTGCTGATACAAAATGAAGTTGATCCATGTTATTATTTTTCCTAATGTACTCTAGAGAAAAAATTCGAAGAGGGACATATCTAGGAAATCTGTATGGTGGTATCTCACAGCCATATGCCCTGATTTCTGTATAATTTTGGTATAAGTACCAATCTCCTATTTTAGTTTCTTCAATCAATTTTAGGATTCTTTTAATTTCTGTCCCAATCCTGGGCTCTGCATCACTATTTAGTAGAATTATGACCACATGTAAAAATTGATCCACAAAGTCACTGAATGTATATTCAATGCTATTATTTCTTCCTAATGGTGTCCACTGAATTACTAATTTTGGATTTCCTTGACTCTCCATATTTTGCAGGGGAAAAGAAAATCTATTTGATTGATAAATATAAACAAATATACTAAAATAGAGGCATATTTGAACACTCCTTCTATAGTAAACCTTATAAGTTTCTCATGAATGGAATCTGCCAGGTATTGACTATAATTGAAAATCATAGGTTTTTCCTTTGATGTAAAAACTGACAAGAAACCTATTATGGCCTCATCAAACCATTGGTCAAAATGATAACCTAACAGGCACACAATAATGGATATGATTTTTTTAGTCATGTCTGGGAACATATATGACTGATAAGGTGGATTGGTTTTAGGCATTTGAGCATCTTTTGGCAACAATATTTCAAATATTTTGGTTCTTTGAGGAAAATCCAATTTATTATAGATATCCATGAGGGATTATGGAGAAAATGATACAATGATTTAGGGTTTTGGACTTGCAGCATTCTATGATTAAACAATGATAGTGAACAAGATCTCTTGGTTTTGGGAAATAATGGCTCTATGGCTTGGGAAATACCTAATATGACACCATAAGAGAAAATCTAGGAAATAAAATTTTAGGGGAAAGATGAATTATGGGAGAGATGATTGCTAGAGGTTTAATTCATTAGTTTTATCCAAGAATTTTTTCTTTAACCAATTTTATAGTTCGAGTCAATCGAACTCACAATTAGTTTCTGCAATTTTGTAATGTTGATCTTCCAAACGTTCATGATCTAAGAGAATAGGAGGAGGGAGCATAGGGTTCTTAGAACTATGAGATTTCTTTTTGGAAGACATAGATGCAGAGGAAAAAGAGGAACTATATTACTCAAAATTTCCTTTGATGTGTGAAAAATTTATAAAAATATTCAATAAGCTTCCTTCTGACAGAATCTCGCCTCGGTTGCTGTAACACATGCAATGATAGAGTCCTTCAGATGGTGACAAATAGTAGCAATAGCAGGATGAATTATCAGTTAGACAGTTTTTTGAAGTTTTTTTAATCCAATAAACTAAAAACCTTGGAAAACTGTGGTTTTATTGGTGCATTTGTCAATTATAAAGGAGCAGGGGAGTGTAATTAATGTGTAATGGATGATTTGGCATGGAAAAATGTGATTGGTGGATACAAATTCCACTTGGTGGGACGAGAGTGGTAGCATAAGTTTTTGCAGGAGCAGAGTTAACAACTCTTTGAATGAGTCGAGGCAGTTTTCGGAGGGGGGGGGGGGGATGGTTTACGGTATTGGAGAAGGGGGGTGTGAAATGAACGGAGGGAGGGCACGTGGCAGAAGTGGTATGTAGGGAGAAAAATTTTTGCACCCCCCGTTGAATAAATGTCAGGTGGGCTAGGGGGTGCGAAAAGCATATGGTTCGTCTGCTTTGCTTGGCACGGATCACGATGCTCTTAAACATAGCGGCGTTAGAGTCGAAGAAACGAAAAAAACTTGTCAGATTCTTAATATTTTAAACACCTTTTTATAATTTGGATAATCACAGTTATTACATAATTAAATGTAATTTAAACAAGAAGAAGAGGACATTGAAATTTTCTCACCAATACAATGGGGAAAACATATTTTTCTAATTTTTTCATAGATATATTTTTCCTTACCTAACATTTTATTCTATCCCCTTTTATTTTTATTTTCATTTTTTCATTCCTTTCCTTTTCTTTGATTATTTTTCTATTTTTTATTTTTTGCCTAACATTTTTTAATTTTTAATTTTTCTTCTACAAACTGGGGATTGTTTCCTCTTGTAGGATGTAGATCCAAGTGCCTTCTCCTCGGGCTAATGGAGTATTTTTTGAAAACAATCACACTTTTCTGAAAAATGAAACAAACCGGTAATACACAATGATGGATAATTGATGCTATTTTAGTACTATATATAATGTTTCAAATATTTTCCATTGACTGGAAATGAAGAATATTGGCACTCCAAGTTCTGTAAGATAAAGATATTGTTGCTTTTAACTTCTGCAATGTTGAAATACCCCAACCAAAGATTATCAAACTTTCCATGTTTCCCTTTATCCTCTCTTCTAGTATCCCATTTTAGTACTAATTCCCCTTATTTGAAGTTTCTTTCTCTGGATTTCCTGTCAAATAAGATTTTAATTTTGTTTTGATATTTTCCAATCTTATATTGAACTTCATCTCTGTTTTCATTCAATTCAATGACCTTATTTATTCTTCTAGAAAAATCATCATGTTCTTCATCTGTTTCTTGTAATAATTTCAAAAAAGGAAAGGCTAACTGTGTGGGAAAAATGGCTTCAATACCATAAACAAGTTGAAATGGTGATTTACTTGTTGATATTTTTTGTGAAATTCTGTTTGCCTAAACAACATACTTGAGATGGCTATAACAATTTCTCTTCTGATTAGTAAGTACTTTCTTGATTACTTTAACTAGAATTTTATTTGAAGATTCTACCAATCCATTTCCTTGAGGGTAATATGGGGTAGAGCGATGTAATAAAATTTGGTACTTCTAACAAAACTCAATCATTAATACTACTGAAATCTTGTGCATTGTCTGTAATTATCTACCTTGGGCAACCAAATCTAGACAATATATTTTCTTCAATGAATTTAATAACAATGGTGTTAATAACATTTTTTACTGGGATGTCTTCTACCCATTTTGTGAAATAGTATGTGGCAGTGAAAATCCATCTATGTTGATTGTTATATGCTGGGTGAATCTTGCCAATAAAATTGTAATGTTCCAAATTTTATGGAACATTAATTTTTGTTAAAGAGATTAATAAAATGGGTAGGGGACCCATTCTTTGCATCATTAGAGAATAAAAATCCTCTAAGTATGAAAGAGGATCTTATTTGGAGCTGGGTTTCACACTTCCATGTGTGAAAGGAGGTTTTTGCATACATGCTTGGCCAAGGTTGACCAAGTCAAACTGCGTTGGCATGAGTTGGAAAGAACAAGTGGACAACGTAGGGAGGAAGTTTCTAGATAAGAGGAAACCCTAATTCGAAGTAGGGTCCATGGAGAGAGGCTCACTTGTTTAAAATAGGAGCAAGGTAGCCATTGAGACTATCTTTGATCATTTTTACATTCAAGTCTAGAGACTTGTTGCTGCCTCTTGCTGTTCAGCAGAGCTGCAGTGCCCTCGGGCACGAGGGAGTCCTCTTGAGGATTTCCTCTCCTTCTTGAGTAGCTCATGAAGGATTGCACCCATCCTCCATATTCAGGCATTCAGGCCATAGCCTTAACCATCTACATCAGCGTAGTTTCTGCAGCAGATATTGTGCAGTGTTGCTGGGTGTTGCTGGGGAGGTTTCCACACACCATCCGGAGCTAGTTTTTCAGTGGAGAGAGGTCCTATTAATTGGGAGATCAGAAAAGGTGGTTCTTGAGCATATCCCACCATATTTTGCATCAGGCCAACCAATTTCCATCAGATGCAGTGCAGTCCCTCTCTTAGACAACGTTTTTCTTGGTGCATAATTGTTGTGAGGGATTAGCATATTTTGGAAGAGAAGTCTTGGGTGAAAGGATCAGCCTTTCACTTGAGATTTTCATCGGAGAAGGGATCTTTATATACAACAGCTATTTCAGCCTTCTCCATCCATTTCCAGCTCTTGAGTTGCTACTTCCCAGCAACTCCGGCATTTCTGCAAAATGCCATTTTTGTATAGATTTCAGCCAATCCTTTTAGAGGATTGATGTTATGTATTTTCAGGGGTTGATATCTTGCTCTTCCCTTCTTATTTGAGCCCATATTTCTATATCATTTTTATTTCTATCATTTATGCAGAAATTTCCCCTATAACTACTCAGTCATGATCTAGAGCTTTATTTATGCAGCCATGTATTTCATATTTACATGTACAGTTTTCTTGAGGCTTCTAGTGCCTTGCTTGAGTGATCATTTCCTCAAGGAGTTGTATATTTTATTGCTGCTATGATATAATGTGATGACCATTGAGTTCTCTGGCATTTCATGTGTATATGATTCACTACTATTTACCATTTGATGTATTTTTTATTGTTGTAGCTGCAATGTTGGGGTTATCTTAAGAGATTCCCAATCTTGTTGCATTGTCACTATTGGGGATATTGTCCTTTGACAATCACTCTATAGACAGAGTTTGGTGGTGGGCTAGGTAGCCTCTAGAGCTCATACTTTGTTTAAAGGTGACAAATACAGTAAATTCCCCTTCAGTCTATCTCTGGAATAGATTTTCTTGTCGATTGACAATGTTTCTAAAAAAGGAACATTACAGTGGTATCAGAGCATCGAACTGGCACATCCTGTGAGTTCGTTTTCAGAGGAGAATGATAAAGAAGATGAGACTGATCTCATATAATTTTGAAATAAAGAAGAGCTTGCCTGAGGAGGAGGAGAAGAAAATGGGAGAAGAGGAAGATCCATGCACTTCCTATTCTCTTGAAGACCAGCATGGGAGATGCTTGGATTTCCGGATCTTAAGCAAGTACCTAGGTGACTATGAACCCCATTCTGCAGCATTCAGGAGAGCTACAATGTTCTCACAGTCTATTAAGCAGATGGAGGAGAGAATGCCCTATGGAAAAAGGAGAAATCAAAGGAAATAGGCTTCTATTATCTACATTTGATGAGGTTACTTCAGCTAGAGCTTGGGAGAAGAAGTTGGAGGCATTTTTATTGTTGCATCCAGGGACAGAGAAAGAAGCAGTGGTGATGGAAGCACTGCACAAGGAGGATAAAACATCTGTTTGGTGGTTCAAACCCTTGGTCCATTCAAGGGTGAGTTATTTTGGAGACTTTGCTCAAGGGTTCATCCAAACCTTTGATGGAAAGAGGACAAAGGAAGAGAAATCCATTCCACCATGGGAGGAGAATTGCACCAACGCTGCTACATCTTTGGAGGAGAAGCCTTCTACATCTATGGATGAGGAAGCAATTGGAGGAAAAGCCATTGTAGCCACACAAGGAGGTCCCAAGATCCACCAAGGTATGAGTAAAGTTCCACTTTCTATTTCAGCAAATAATCTTAAGGATGGTGGAATTTCATATGAGTAGGTCCCAGGATCAAATCACATGGCCACTTTAGGGCCTCATGTTTGCACTGCACTGTGCAAAGGTTTCAAGGAGGAGAAGAACCCTCATCCTCATACATCTTTGATGATTTGCATTCAGCCTTCAAGGTGGGAGTGTAAACTTTTGGAGGATGAAGTAAACCATGACACCTCCATGGATAATCATGAAACAAATTGTGAACCGGAGGAAGAGACAACTGCTACATCATTGGAGGAATTAGCAATGCTGTTGAATATGGGTGGAGAGGAGCCATTGCCTCCATCACATTTGGATCCTCATAGATCCATCATGGTCATGGGAGAGAGGCCTTTCCTAAGAGGTCTCCAAGGAGCTGCATTTCAAACTCTCATGAAATGCAAAAAGCAAGAATTGGTTTGGGAGAATGGTAGCCCTCATGGGAGGAGTACCAAAGAAGAGGAGAGATGGCAGGATGTTTACATCATTGGGTGGAAAGGAGAAGGGATACATATTGATGATATGAAATATATATATCAGTCATGATACCTTCATCACATGAGTCATATGATGTGAGTATGAGGAGGCATCAAGCACTAGAGTTGCTTGAGATTGATGGGAGAGAGCACAAGCATATTTGAGCTCATTTGATTGATGGTGTTGCAGGAGTAGAGGAGGGAACTATCATAGTGCAAGGGGATCACTCCTTAGCTGGGATTTATTAGGAGGAATTTCCCTCTTGGGAGAAGCTTCATATTTGTAGCAACATCACTAGAGTTGTTCTTGACAAGGAGCATGTCAAGGAAGAAATATTGGCACGGGCAGGAGCCTTTTTGCATGAGCTCACAACACTGTCATTTGGGAAGAGGATCACATGAATAGATCCATATATCATCTCACTTCCAACCTATGGTAAGAGTCTTGTGTGTACCTTTGCTAATTTACATGCTCTTATCATTATGATGTAGTGCCAGGCTTTTCAAAGGGGCAGATTTTTCATGTTGCTCCATGAGAAAAATTGGGCCAAACTATGTGATGGAGACAACCATCTTTCACATGGCCTTGGGAAAGTGTTACCTTATATTTATGTTCAGCACTTATTTTCAGCCACTTACCATGCATTATCAGATGTAAGAACATACATTGTTATCCATAAGTTGAAAACAACTTGCCATATCATTTCTCAAAGCAGCAGTTTGGGAAACTGCGTTGTGACTACTTGAGAGATTGTTGGTACACCCTTGCATAACATGAAACCTTCAGTAATTGCCTCATTTTATTGCTGATTATTGTCTCCTTGGATGATATTTCTGTTATATTAATGGAGGACATGATCAGAGGAGAGACACATGGATGAATGTGTCCTTGATGAGGAAGGACTCCCATATTTTCTGCATTGCATGTTCTAAAGGGAACATGAGAGGAGGCATGGCTACAGCCACATATTTGCTTAGTTGTGGGGTAATCCATGGGCTTGGTAATGTTATCCATCCATTGTATGTATATGGGCAGGTTTTTGAACTTATGTTGCTGATTCACTCATCTATTTACTATTTAGTAGTAGATGTGATATTTGTTGTTGTGCAATGCTTGCCATGTTATTTTGTGCAGATGCAGTGGATGAGGTTGCATTATAACCATATGAGGAATTTTTTTCACTTTTTGCACATGATATAACCTACAGAAAACATGTCATGGGGGCATTCTATGGTGATCTTGTCCTATTCATCATACATGACATGGCTTGGGCTAGTTGTTTTTTCATTGATGGAGGAGAGATTCTTGGGGAATTACTCTTCATTTTCCATTTGAGGGAAATAAATTTGCAGCCCAGGATCAGAATAAACTCCACACTTGTCACAAGTGGGGGAGAGGACATCATGGGGGCAATTTATAGTTCTTTCCATGATAATATTTCAGCCCACCTTCATTTCCGGAGCTCAAGGTGGAGGGAGATTTTCCATGAGTTGTCTTGTTGGGAGGCAACTTATTTTTATGATTGATGGCTTGGGGATGAGAGATTCATATGGGGGATGAAAAGTCTCATTATATATCAGATCTCATGCCTCAAGGAGGCCCTTGGAAAACTCTTAGTTCCTTCATGGATATTTGTTCCTACATGATAGCTATTTGGGAATGTTCACCCCAAGGCTAGATTGCATTTGTTGGAGGGACAGTTTGGAGACTTGATTGCTGACATGGCATCATTTTCCTTGAGGAGATCATCACATAAGGATGCTACAGGAGGAAGGGTAGAAATAAACTCGGTTCATCCTTGCAATTGCTTGAGGGCAAGCAATATTTTGAGAGGGGAGGACTCTAATGTTCCAAATTTTATGGAACATTAATTTTTCTTAAAGAGATTAATAAAATGGGTAGGGGACCCATTATTTGCATCATTAGAGAATAAAAATCCTCTAAGTATGAAAGAGGATCATATTTGGAGCTGGGTTTCACACCTCCATGTGCGAAAGGAGGTTTTTGCATACATGCTTGGCCAAGATTGACCAAGTCAAACTACGTTGGCATGAGTTGGAAAGCACAAGTGGACAACATAGGGAGGAAGTTTCTAGATGAGAGGAAACCCTAATTCGAAGTAGGGTCCATGGAGAGAGGCTCACTTGTTTAAAAGAGGATCAAGGCAGCCATTGATACTATCTTTGATCATTTTTACATTCAAGTCTAGAGACTTGTTGCTGCCTCTTGCTGTTCAACAGAGTTGCAGTGCCCTCAGGCACGAGGGAGTCCTCTTGAGGACTTCCTCTCCTTTTTGAGTAGCTCATGAAGGATTTCACCCATCCTCCATATTCAGGCATTTAGGCCATAGCTTCAGCCATCTACATCAACGCAGTTTCTACAACAGATATTGTGCAGTGTTGCTGGGTGTTGTTGGGGAGGTTTCCACACACCATCCGGAGCTAGTTTTTCAGTGGAGAGAGGTTATATTCATTGGGAGATCACAAAAGGTGGTTCTTTAGCATATCCCACCATCTTTGGCATCAAGCCAACCAATTTCCATCATAGGCAGCGTATTCCCTCTCTTAGACAACGTTTTTCTTGGTGCATAATTGCTGTGAGGGATTAGCAGATTTTGGAGGGGAAGTCTTGGGTGAAAGGATCAACCTTTCACTTGAGATTTTCATTGGAGAAGGGCTCTTCATCTACAGAAGCTATTTAAGCCTTCTCCATCCATTTCTAGCTCTTGAGTTGCTACTGCCCAGCAACTCCGGCATTTCTACAAAATGCCATTTTTGTATAGATTTCAGCCAATCCTTTTAGAGGATTGATGTTATGTATTTTCAGGGGTTGAGATCTTGCTCTCCCTTATTATTTGAGCCCAAATTGCTATATCATTTGTATTTATATCATTTATCCAGCAGTTTCCCCTATAACTTCGCAGTCATGGTCTAGAGCTTTATTTATGCAGCTATGTATTTCATATTTACATGTACAGGTTTCTTGAGGCTTCTAGTGCCTTGCTTGAGTGATCATTTCCTCAAGGAGTTGTATATTTTATTGCTGCTATGATCTAATGTGATGACCATTAATTTCTCTGGCGTTTCATGTGTATATGATTCACTGCTATTTACCATTTGATGTATTTGTTATTGTTGTAGCTACAATGTTGGGGTTATCTTAAGAGATTCCCAATCTTGTTGCATTGTCCCTATTGGGGATATTTTCCTTTGAAAATCACTCTATAGACAGAGTCTGATGGTGGGCTAGGTAGCCTCTGGAGCTCATCCTTTGTTTAAAGGTGACAAATCCAGTAAATGCCCCTTCAGTCTATCTCTGGAATAGATTTTCTTGTCGATTGACAATGTTTCTGAAAAAGGAACATTAAAAAAATCTATTCTCCATTATAAAAAAGGTGCTTCTACTAGGACTGGAACAAGAGGAAGTGATGGTAATCTCTGTCTTCCATAAAAAATCTGACAAGGTGTACAACTTCTGACTTTTTCTCCCTCTTGTGCAAACAACTTGGGCCAATAGAAACTTGCTTTAAGAATATTGTATGCTATTTCTTTCCAAGAATAATGACATCCAAAAATACCTACATGAAATTGATCTATAACTTCCTCTGTCTCTTCTTCAGTTAAACATAACAAGAGGATATTCAAAAGATCCTTCCAACATAGATTTGCATTGATAATGCAATATTTGACAGTTTTTAACTTGAGTATTTTACACTGATTCTTTGTAAAGTCTGATGGAAATTCATGATTGTGAAGAAAATTTACAATATCAGTGTACCATTAAGATAAGAGAAATTTCTCATCAATATGTAATGGAAAAAGAGGTTATTCAATTATAGATAAAGGTTCTTGTGGATTCTCATTTATTGAAGTTTGAGAAGGTTCTTGACTTGAAATGGGAGGCTAACTTGTTATGCTATGCAAGCACCTCCCACTCAATTAAAACAAATTAAGATCTTGATTATACATGCATGTGCATAATTGCATACTTGAATCAGGTGTATGTATTTTAACTGTTTTAAGGCTTTATGTGTGAGGAATTAAACATTTGATTTTACTAATTAAAATCATGTACAACAAGCATAAATTGCAGCAAATTAACCATCAACACATAATAGTAAATTTAATAAAGGATTTCACTTGAATGTCTTGGGCTACGTCTCCTTGAGCCTTCGTCAATTGACTTGGCTCTTTGGGATTAAGATGGATAATTTATTTTACAAGTTTCTACTTAACTCCAATGGTTGTTTGAATTGTACCAATGGGTTTAGAATACCATCATACCCCTATATTGACTACTAAGCTTCTAGAAATGGACCTAGGCTCCCTTGGGCTTGACCTTTTCTATCGGTGTCCTTAAGCTTCCCTAAGCTTCTCTATGGAACAAACTCTCTTAGAACTCATTTTATGCCCCTAAAACCTTTTATAATATTTCCAACACATATCAGTCATCCAAAATAGAATTTTTATTTTCTTAGAATGAGCTCTGGCTCCCCAATCTAGGCCTCCCACACCTGGTGGCCCTAGGCTCCCCGAAACTTCCATGTGGATTATTCGGCCCTAGAAGTCTCCAAATGGCTCTAAAAACTCCTCCAATGGACTCATAATTTCCAAAATAGTCAGAAATGACTATTCACTTGATGAAATTGGCCTCTAGCTGCTTTGGTTATGCCTCCAACACCTAGTGGCACCCTGTGGCTCTAGGCTCACTGAAAAATTATATGTAGCATATCGGTATTTATAAGTCTCAAAATACTTATGAAAAACCCATAATTGGATTCATAAGGTTAAATATAGTCAGAAATGACTATTGGTTTCCTGATAATGGCCTCTGTCTGCCCTGGCTAGGACTCATTCTCCTGTTGGCTCCTAGTGGCCCTTGGAACTTCTCTGAAGAAAACTCATGCTCATAAGTCCTCATATGGATTTGAAAACCTCACCAATGGCTCTAGAATGTCAAATATAGTGAAAAATGACTATTGGTTTCCTGAGAATGGCCTCTGGCTGCCCTGGCTAGGCCTCATTCTGTTGTTGGCTCCTGGTGGTCCTAGTGGCCCTTGGAACTTCTATGAAGAAAAATGATGATTAGAAGTCCTAAGATGGCTTTGAAAACCTCACCAATGGCTCCATAATTCTACAATTAGCTAATAATGACTCTTCATTCACTTAGAATGGTCGAATATTGAGTCTCCTACTCATTTTCCTAGTTACACCTAGAAAAGCTCCACTAAAACTAGAGGACTCCACTTAACTGGAGTCAAATTAACTTCTCTGCTAGAAATGGCGTGCTTTGCCAATTAACCCACCGAATTAAACTGAAACATTAAATTTTAGGGTTGGGCACATGTCCCCCAAACCTCGTAGTTAAAAAACTGCAACTGTCGGCGGAACCATAGGCGAAAACTATAGTTTGATAAGGGTTGAAATCCGGTTGTGGTGGATGGTTAACGAAAACCGCGTGGCGGTTTAATTCTAATTGTTGCATGTGACAAATCACACGGTAATTCTGGCATACTGAACGGTCAGAGTTTTCATTTTTTGTTGGAGTTTACGTTGGCTGCGACGGTTGGCATTAATGTAACATTGCCATGTGAACAATACACGGGGAACTACTGGCGGTTTAGGACCGTCGGTGGTTTCCCAAACCCACAAATGCATTTACAACAAACAATAAGTTTAACTTGCAAATGATAAATTTAAGATCTAATGTGTAGTGCAGACGGTAAGACATCCACGTGCTCGTAGGGAGGTCTCACATTCGAGCGCTGGGGACCCTCAAAGAATTGACAATACTTAATATTATCGAGAATTGAAGGTTTGTATTTTACCTTAATTTGGTATTGTGTCTGCATTTTATCAGGAGTCTTAAAAGAACTAGTTGAAACAACCAAAGAGTCTACATGAATCGTTTCATTCCTCGGAATAAATGTGATGTTAAATGCTTGAAAGAAATTATAAACTGTATCCCATACCTCATTCCTATAAGATATAATTCTAGGATGTTTGGTTTGAAATTTATTTCTTACTTGTTTAACAATGAGCTCTGAATAACTGAAAACAACTAGTTTCTATATTTTTAGACCTTTAGCTAATTCTAATCCTAAAAGAAAAGATTCATATTCTGCTACATTGTTGGTAACATCAAACTCTAACTTATAATATTGGGTAATGTTTTCTTTGTCTGGGGAAATAAGAACAATGCCAACTCCAACTCCATCCTTTGATAATGCTCCATCAAAATATAATTTCCAAATATAAGTTTTTTGAGTTTTTGGTTTATCCACAATCGGTTCTATGTGAAGCTGAGTATTTTGAAAATCATTAGATGCTAGCGTAAAACATCCAAAATATTGATCAACAACATAGATAAGATGATTCCTAACATGATCATCCCTACAAATAGTATTTATGAATCTCACTTCTCTGTATAATCTAAGATGTTCTCCTCCATACACAAGAATAATAGCATAGGACATATCCATCTGGAGACTTCCTCCTAATTTGGCACAACATGATCTAGATAATAAAATTCCAAATTTAGGAGGAATATCAACAACTACAATGTCTAAGACTACACTTTTAACTGGAATTTGTGCTAAGGTGACAACTAGACCCTTTATTAGACCCAGGAAGGGTATTTTTTTAGAGTCAAAAGTGTATCAATCATGATAATGTCTAATAATCTACAGTTGAAGTTGATCCATGATCACTTTCGACATTAAATTATGAGAAGCTCCTGAATCTAGCATACAATTTGTATAATATAAAATCATGAACTTTTAAAGTGACATAAAAGGGAGGGACATTTTCATCAATCATATCAGAACTGGGACCAAACATTACTGAAGGTTTTTCATCTTGTAGACTTACCACATCTCCCTCAGCATCAACACTTGAAGATTGGATCCATTTAGAAACTTGATCCTTGTAGCCTGGATTCTTGGAAAGTTTAGATAAAGGAATAGGTATTTTAACTCTTTCAAGCTCTTTTTCAACATTGAAAGTTGTCAAAACAGTTTTGTCCATAGTAGCTTGATCATTTGACTGGTTTAATGGTTGAATGATCATGGTTTGAGTTTCAATTGATTTAACTAGTGGTTCATTAACAATGATGTTTTTAGATGGTATATCAGGTCCTGGTCTGGGTCTTAAATCATATCTTCTATTTAATTCTGCAATTAAGAATTCAGAGAAGGCCTGATATTTTGAAACTTGTGAATTTTCTGGCTCTTGTTGAGAGAATTGATTTTGAGGAATGGGAACAATGGCATTCTGATTTGATGAGTGATCAAAATTATTAATATCATCTGTAATTAGGGGGCCAGTATCCTCAGGTTCTTGATCATCAATCATTAATGGGGTTGAATTTGTTGATCAATATTAGGCCTCTATAAAATTTGAGTTGGATGAGGTATTTTGTACTGAGTTTGAGTTCTATTAGTAGTTGGTTGGGCTTCTCTAGGCTGGGCTTCAATTTTATATATTTTGTTCATAGAGCAGGAGCGTAGTCCCAGTTACCCAAGGCATTTTTTCCAAAATTTCTTGGATTTCCTACTACATTTTTTGCATAATTCCTTACAAACTGAAAAATCATAGAAACACATTTACATAACATAATGGAAAAGATATTAGACGTTGAGGGGAGGTCCTTCATTTTCTTCTGAGATCTTCTAGTTGTTGTTGACTGATGGTTCTTGATGTGATATTTGTTTAATTCCTTGGTAGTATGAGTTTTTCCCCTCTTGATTCAGGGTGATGCTCCTAAGAGAGCAGGTTGTCTCTTCCAAAGGAGTACATTTGTTTTTGAGGGAAACTATTTCTTCCTTTTGGCCATCAATTTGTCTCTTTAAGGACAAGTTCTCAGACTTTACTTGGAACTTCAAATATTGAACTTTCTCCCTTAGTTTGTCAATCATGAACTTATTAGATATGCATGTGGCGCATTTCTCATTTTGTGAGGCTATTTCTAGTGGATTCAGGACCATTGTTGCTTGTTGGGAAGACTTTTGTTCGATCTGTAATGGAGAGAGATAGACAGATGCTTCCCCTGTGCTTTGGAAGTAATGAGAGTTACTTGATCTTCCAAGTGCATTCTGTTCACTGAATGGGAGACTTTGATAAGAGATCTACTGATATGCACAAATATTTGGAGGAGCTCACACCACTTAATGATAGCTTCTTGATCTTCCAAGTGCACTATGATGACAAAGTGGAAGAATTTGATAAGTGATCTGCTGAGCCGCACAAAGATAAGGAGGATCTCGCACTGCTTAGCAGAGATGAAGATCAGGAAAGTATAGACCGATGCCAACATAGTGAGATGAACCTGATGGAGGGTGGTGAGGTTTGGAATGCTAGGTGGTGGCAAAGCAAAAATCAATGGAGTTGAGCGGAGCTGAATGCATAGGCAGTATGGAATGAGTGGAGTTGAAAGCATAGGAAGTACGATGGGAGGAGGGAAAGCTGAGGGCGTTAGAGATGAACAAGGCTGAATGCATAGGAGGTTGGGAGGAACCAACATCAAGGAATTAGGAGTTAGGGTGAGCTTGAAAAGGAACAGAGTCACTATATCAGCGCAGGCAGAGGCGAGGGAAATTTGATCGAGCCCAAGAATTGTTAGCATGCCAAGTTCGATGCCAATATATGGAGAGGTGATGACAGATTTAGATAAGATTGAGTCACGGAATCGGAATGGACTATCAAGCTTGAAAATCGGGTTGCTGAGAATTCCATGATTATACTAAAACTGAGATGGATCAATATTCAAACATTATTCTTTTTTAATTATTTTATTCAAACTCCCGATTAGGATTCAATGTGACAGTGGCAGGGGATGGGAGCAAGGATGGTTATGGTATTGGAATGAAGGATATCATTTTGAATTATTGATTCCCCTTCAAATCGAGCTAATACTAGGTTAGCTTGGTGGTCCATAAGGCTGTTATTTTCTCGCAAAATGTGTTTAAAGGAGATGTTGCTCAGATTTTCTAGATTTTCCTGATCGATTGACTATTTGGCCCATTGCTGCATTTGGAGGATTTCTCATGTTGATCATGGTTTGGATAATTATAGTTGATTCTAACATTATTATTGGATTCTGAATGTTCCTTTTTTGGAATCATGGTGTCCAACAGTATACAATATGCCTCAACCCTATTATTTGAGGTTTTCTCAAATCCCCATTCAAAGGTGATAGGATTGGTTGCACTCGGATCCAGGAGTATGCCCCCTACACCAGCCCTTCCTGGATTGTTTTTTGATGCACCATTAAAGAAGAGATAATGCTTGTTGATATTTTTCATCCAAAGGATGAATTCATCCTTTTTTAACCTTATTTTCCAGTTTTGGGTGTCTGTCTTTATTTTGGGACTACTTGACCAATTTCTTCTACCTATTGCAAAGCTTATTTGTATCCTCTCTTCCTGCTGGAGCTAGTTACTTTCCATTACTTTCAAACCTTTCATGATTAAAAATTATGTTGTGAGTCCCCATGTATTTGACAAAACTCTGCCTATATTTGGTCATTGATTTTTGAATATTTGTTGGATTGTTGCTAACCAGACCGGCCAGTAGAGGAAAGATGGAAGGCTTTTCCAAAATATTTTTATAGTGTGCTTTAGCTTCACTGAATAACGATATATATTTTTTCCAATCTATGAATAAGTTATTAAAGCTACTTGAGAAATTTAGATAAATTTCCAATGGGATCACTAAAAGGTGCGAACATTCTCTCACAAAGGGACAATCTAGGAAAATAAGTTGGATTGTTTCTTCATCATTCAGGCACATGGGACAGCTTGAAGGCCCTGAAAAACCTTTCCTTTTGAGGTTGTCTTCTATAAGGACTTTGCCTTTTAAAAGAGTCCAGATGAATATTTTGACCTTGGGCAATCTTTCTGATTTCCATATTGTTTTACACGGTGGCCAATATTGGTTATTTTTTGAGCTTGTATTGTTAAATACCCTTATTTGACCGAGTATTCTCCTCCGTTGGGATCCCAAATGAAGGTGTCTTGAGCCTCTTGATTAGTTGGTGCTGCTCCCTTAAGGCGGATCAATAAGGAGTCCTGGAGTTTTTTTAAATTGTGTGGCATGTTGGGAGTGTACCAATCAACCAAATTTCTATTTTTCCAACGAGATATAGAGTACAAGGTGGTCAACCCCTTAGTGCACACCCACCTTTTTAATTCATGGAGGTATGTATAGGAGTATTTTTGGCTTGAGGGGTCTTGACCTAGATTCAAAGTTAAGATTAACTAACAAAACACTCTTACTACTGGTCCTTAATGCATTGACCTACTTGCGTGGGTCAAAGTATCACCCGAATGAGTATGGGGGGTGCTGGAACTAGGTTTCCACACCCTCAGAGAGAATTAAATGATGTAGGTTTCCTCAGATCTATAATAATATCAGAATGTCCTTCGCACCAGAAACCCCAACCAGAAACAGATCTAGGTCAATTTACACATGCTACCATGCACGCACATAGACAATGGATTCACAATCCCTTAAAAATGTTAATAAAGTGCTTACAATAATAGATATATGCATCTAACATTCACATTAAGTAGCAAAACATGTACGAAACCAATCCAATCACAGATAACATAAATCGTAAGCAACCCAATGTAATATTCCAGAATTTTCATGCAGCAAATTGGAATATTAAATTTTGCTCATGTCACTTAGGAGATGAATAAAAGGGTAAGGAGACCCATGCATTTCGGAAATAAGGATAAAATCCCTCATGTTGTGTAAGGGGATCATAATGCCAGCTGGATTTTTCACTCTCATGTGTAAACAGAGACATTTTGCCTGTGGACAAGGCCAAGTTTGACCAAGTCAACAACATAAATGTAGGAGGAGTGGATCAGAAAATAAAAGAGCTCAATGTGAATATGGTTCAGCCTAGATAGCTATATGTGAGATGGATTGAAGACCCTTAGATGTGAAAATGGTTGAAGTAATTTGAAGTGGTCAACCTTGACCAAATCAAACAACAGAGGTTAGAGGAGTGGCTCTAATGAAGGCACAACGCAGTTTTGGAGGGAGATTGCTTGTGTAAAGGTGGAAACCCTATTGAGTAGGACCCAAGGTGAGAAGGCTCACTTATTTTATAAGGGAGAGGATGGCAGCCATTTGGAGGTTAGCTTATGTATTACATTTTCATGTCTGCTTAGACTTTTCTCTCCAAGTTGTTTAGCTAAGATTGTCAGTGCTGCTTAGCACTAAGGGATTCCTGTTCAGGAATTCCTTCTCTTCCCTTTGAGTAGCTCTTGGGAGAGATCTAATCCATTATTCCTCATATTATTCATTGGTTCCAAGCTTCAGTCTACATTTTTAGCGCAGTTTCTGCAGGAGGTTGAGCTGAGTTGCAGGGTGTTGCAGGGGAGGGTTGAGAAACCCACTTTTTGAGTTGATTTTGCAGAGGAAGGAGGTTTCCTTCTTATGGGAGATTAGTTTGGAGAGTTAGTGGGCTGAAATAAGATCATTGGTAGCAGGCCAACACATTTTCATCACCTAAAACTTTATTCCACTCAGGAATTGCGTTATTTCTGGAGGGCAGTTGTAGCAGTGTCTTTTGTGGCTCTTTCGGGGAATTTTCCTGTGATTGGAGGGTGGATTCTTCCATGGAGGAATAAATTTGTTCATATATGAATTATATTTCTATTATTATAGCCTTCTATACTTCTATACTTTATTTTTCAGTGATTATTCATCCATACTGCTGAAAATCACCATTTGTATTCCGGGTGAACTCCTAGAAACCCTTCCCGGGTTCTCTAGCTTTTCTATAAAGGAGACTAGATCTCATTTTTCTGAGCATATTGTTAATAAAATATCATATATATTTGTCTCTGCTACTTATGTGTACAAACCCTCAAGTATACTGCGCAGTCTCTTCTATGCAGTCATTTCGGTGTTGCAGTGTTTGGGGTTTTAGCCTCTTTTAGCAATCCTAGATGTGGGAGGTCTGTTTAACCCACCTAGTTTGATTTGTTTCAGCTATATTATTTTATTTAGGTTTTATATTGACTTATATATAGTATCCAAGATTTCATTTCATTATTTTATAGCACATATTGCTGGGAATGCATTTTTAGTGCATGCTTGCTGAGCAGTCCTGATTTTGGGATATTACAGTGGTATCAAAGCAAGATCTTTGGCTCAGCCTGTGGACTTCAAGGAAAAGTGGTATAAAGGAAAGAGAAAGGAAAGAATGATGAAGAGGATGAGCTTACTCTCATCACTTTTCAGATCCATTAAGAACCTCTCTCAGGAGGGTGAACAAGAAGAAGAGAAAAGGAGCAGTGAAACTAGAGCCTTCAAGGAGACTCTAGATTTTCCTTAGTTCATTAATTTGGAGGAAGAAAGAAGAATTTGTGGCCAAGGAAGGATCAAGGGCAATAGGTTTCTATTTTCTACTTATGATGGGTCATCTGCAACAAGGGTTTGGGCAAGGAGACTTGATGCCTTCTTCCTATTACATCCGGTGGTAGAAAGGGAGGTTGTAGAGATCGCAGCACTGCACCTAGAGGGTGAAGCAAATATTTGGTGGTTAAGCCATTTGAGCCATGCAGGGGTGATCAATTTTTCTGAATTTACTCAAAGGTTGATGGGAAAATTTGGTGAAGGAAAATCAGAGGAGAAGAAGCCCTCACCACCAGTGGAGGAGACTTGTACTAGCATTGTCACAACCATGGGGGAGCAGTCCTCAACATATTCAGTTGGAGGAGCCAACCTATTGGGGGAAGAAGCCCTTACAGCCATACAAGATACTTGTTATTCATCCATAATTTTCACTATCTAAAGATGACGAAGTATCAGTTCTAGATTTCTAGAAACAAAGTTCATGAAAATTGTGAGTTCTAGAAATCTCACTGCCTTCATTATCCTTAGGATAATATTTTCAATATTTCATCATTCCTTCATGCCAAGCTCAGCTCACCCATCCCAGAAGACCCATCATGGGCTCATGCCACTCATTATCACTATGTTTCACCACCTTTGGCCTTAGCCCTCTATTTTTGTTTTGCCTAAACTCCTCCATTGCCTATCTAGGGTTTTTAAGGGCATTTTTCTTGGTTTCATGACCTTCATGATTAAATAATAAACAAGGCTTATATATTGATTCTTTTACACCTCCTCCTATCCTTAAAATACCTCCATAAACACTTCCCATCACTCCTATCCCTCAGAATCATCATTTTTCTACAAAACTTAGTTTATTGCCACAAATTGACACTTTTTAAGGCTAGGCCTGTGTTTTGACCTTTTGGACCCCTTCCCCTCACTCAATTCCTGAAATTACACTTTCCCATACTCTGTAACATCTATCCCTGTCCCCCAAAATTTCCCCAAGAATTTAGACAACCCTTAACCCCTTCATTCCCCTCCCTCTGCAAGGAAGTCCTAAATCCTCACACCAAACCCTAATTTCCTCTTCCAACTAAGCTAGGGTTTGACATGAGAGGGAGGAAAAATAGAAAAGGATTCATTTTATAGATCATGTAAGAAATAATAATTCTATACCAGCTCATAAAAATCATGCCCCCATCATTTTCCAAGAATTCATTCCAAGAGACAAGCCATGTGTCACACCTAGGGCTAGTTTTGCTTCAAATTGTATTTCAGACCAAATAGAGATGAATTAGGAAAATGTGAGAGAGGGTTTTTTCCATAATAGGGCCAAGAAGAAAAACCTCCTTCAGTTTTTACACAGGTATCATGGTTTGAGATCAATGTAAAAAATACATGTCACGGGAGAAATTCTTCACTTCTGGAGTGACCGTGGGAAAATAAGTTTTTCTCACAGCGGGAGTGTTCAAATGAATTTTTTAATAAGTAAAATGACAAATATAATTCAAGATATTTCCAATGAGATATTAGGAACTCAATTTTTAATTGAGGAAGTCATCCAAAAATGGTCTGCACCAGCACTCTGCATTTCTGCACTAGCATTCATCACTTTTTGACCAGTGTTGGGAGAATCTGTTTTTGGACAGGTAAATAAACTTCAATCAAGAAAAAAAAATTATATTTATAAATTAGACTCAAAAAAAATTCCAATGAGCTATCATGAGCTCAATTTATATTTTTTGAAGGCCTTCAAACGTTGTCTGCACCAACACTATTCATTTCTGCACCAGCACTCAAGACTTTTTGACCAGTCATGGGAAAATAAACTTTTTACAAGGAAAATCAACTTCAATAAAGAAATAAATTATATATTTTGAAAGTAGACAAGTAAATATTTCCAAAGAGCTATCAAAAATCTCATTCAGACACTGGAAAGGCCTCCAAATTCCCTCTGAAAAATGGCGCTGCGCACAGGAGAAGTTTTTATGTTTTTGAAATTTTGAGGCCCTAGCAGCGCAACACCCTAGGCGCTACGATATTTTTTGAGGCATCATCAGCTGCTAAAGTTTACATTTTTTAGTTTTTCATGTCACCAACAGTATACCCACAAAATTTCAGGTCAATTAGAGCATTTTTTCCCCCTCAAAATGTCAAAAAACACCACAACAATGACTTTTCTGCCTCCTTTTTAGGCTTGGCGCTCCACGCTGAGAAGTCATGGGAGATTGGATTTTTGAGCTGGTAAATGGAATCCATTCAGAACAAATCAAGTATTTCTAGAAATTATAATCTTCAAGCTTTCTAAAGAGCCATCACAGGGCCAAATCTGACATCGGGAAGTGCTCCAATACTTGGTTTCAAAACAACCTATTTTCTGCAAAAGTGGCGCTGTGCTCCTAGACTGTCTTTTGCCAAAAAGTCAACAAAACACACAAACTTATGGCAAGATGATTTTTTAATATTTTCTTGGGAAAATCACTCCTGATTTGATTTTAGAGTTATTTTTTGGTGTTTTTCATTTATTATCTTATCTCTTATGTGTCTTGGGCCTTGCATGGTCATTAAGCACATTTATGACATTTATGGCTAAATTAGGGTTTCTGGAAGCCTCTTAGGGTTTCCACCTCCTAATTTGCTCCATAAATAGAGCATGAGGGTATTATGTATTTTTTTGGATGTTGATGACTTATGCTGAATTAATACATAGTCCCTTGAAGCCTTTGATGAGAACTTTATGTCTTGGAGCTTATGCATGATCTGATTCACTTGTTGATGGAAAAGGGTTGCTTGCAGGATCCATAGGCCTGGTTGATGGTGAATTTTTCTCTTGTTAATGTTTTCTAAGTTTCTCATATGTTTTCCATCCATCTATGCTGTAGTAGGACAAAAAATTTAGACTAAGATATGCTTGTTGATGGAACCTTAGATCTGTTTGTTTCCTTCACTGCCTAAATATTTTCTTCTGCTTAAGATATGTTAGGGAATTCATCTCTTGCTCTCTAATAAGTTTTTGTCTTGTCTATTTTATTGAATTATTTAGATCAGTTAGTATCAATTATGATTTATGGCTAGCTCTGCATATTGTTACCTCTGAAATACTCTGTTCTTGAAATCATCTTTTGAAGCAGCTTTGCCTATAGTTTGTCAAAGAAGTCTGTCTTAACCATGCTCTTTGCCTTTACTTAGCTAAAATTGTCTCAAGGAACTTTTATAGTTGTCACTATGGATGTTAGGGTTTTCTCTCCTTCTATGGTTATAGTTACTTGTGCAACTTAAATGGTTTTCCTGCTCTTGATGATAAAATCCATGAAAGATATAAGTTTTTTCCTTTCTATGTTTTATTTGAATGTTGTCTTGGTTGATTATCTGTTTTCTGTCTGAAATCAAATGGATTAGGTTTCTCTTAAGCCTTTGACTCTCTTTCTATGATTATAAATATTCTAACTCCCTCTACAAGTATATAAAGGATTCTATTTCTGCCCTTTATTTGCTTGTTGTTCCCAAGTTTAAATTTCCATCTCATGATCCTTCACAACCTTAAAGATCCACCAACCAAGTTAAATTGCCTTGCAAATGCTCTTGAAACCATTGATGAACTCATTCATGACCTTGTTTGACTCAATTTCCCAATGACTTAACAATCTTCCTTGTTTTCTATCTAAATCTATCTGAGCATCATACCCAACTAGAAAAAATCAAAATACACTGCACTTAACATCTAGCCTAAAATCAACCCTAATCAGCAAGAAAGTTCACATCTTGGCACCTACTAGAGAGATCCCTCTCTGAATCCAGGAAGGCTAGGTCCTAGGATTCCAAAGCTTGGTTTGATGTTACCCTGTACCTTTGTATCTCAATCAATATAGCAAATTATGGGGAGCTAACATAATGGCGATCACGGTGGGACTCTGAGTGATAAACAAACTTAGACTTCCCTAAACCTTTAAAAAAACCCTTAAGAGTACTATCTTGTGGATTTATCCCACCGCTCACACCAACATAATGGCGATGACAATGGGACTTCTAAGTACATATTTTCCTAAACACCTCTTAAGACTCTTTAGACCCTTTTTTTGACTTAGAAATTCCAGTGAATCTACCACTTCATCGCCACACTAACATAATGGCGATCACGGTGGGACCTTCTGAGTAGATTGCATCTTAGACATCCTTAAGACCTCAGAAAGCCCACAAACATCCTTAGATTGGTATTTAGTTGCTGATGGTGGACAAAAATGTTGGAAATATGATGCAGAGTGTTGTCCTTGATGGCAACCCACTGAATGAAGATGAAGACATGCGACTGTTGACGTGTGTTGTCCTTGATGGAAATCCACCTGATGAAGCTAGTCTTGACCTGGTGAACTTGGTAAATGATGTAAATCTGATGTGATATGATGTTTGTTAGCAATATGGCGCTGAGTGTTGTCCTTAAATGGAAATCCTCTTGATGAAGATGATGACAACTTACTTGATGAAGTTGTGCTTAAGAGAATATGTTCTTGATGAGCTAAATATGATGTATCTACAGTGTGTACAGAAGGCAATGAAGAAAGGAATTCAGAATGTGCTCAAAGTATGATAAAAAGAGTATGTCTCAAGGCATACGGGGACATATCTAGGGGAAGTCGCGTATGCACGCGGGAAACAACGTCCCAAGTCGCGTATGGGCAAAAGCGCTCATAATGTATTGTTTTGGCTCGTGGTATTGAAGGCTCATGGTATTGTTTTGGCTCGTGGTATTGAAAAAGGGGCCCGTGGTATTGAAGGCTCATGGTATTGTTAGACTCATGGTATTGAAGGCTCATGGTATTGTTTTGGCTCATGGTATTGAAAAAGGATAAACCTATATAAGGAGAAGAAACTCATTGTGCAAATGATGTGTGTGGGAGCAAGATGTCTGAGCTTGAATGAATACTTCTCTGTGAAGTATATCTGTATGAAAGGGTAAAGGTTTGATGATAGATCTGAATCTATGATGCACCTATGAAGAAATGATGAAGCAGGATATCTAGATCTGAAATGAATTTGTATCAGCTAGATCTGTTTATGGAATGCTTAGATCTGAAATGAGGCGAACATCTGTCTGAAGTAAAGGGTTGAATCTGAACTGAATATCTGATTTGAAGAAGTATGTAGCTCTGTAAAGGTTGAAGATCTATACGCTACTTAGCCGCATAGGAAGCGCGTATATACGCAGCTTCAGCGAAGATAAAGCGCGTATGCGCAATAAAATATACACTGAGGTATACGCCGGTTTGTGTGGACGGAAGCGCGTATATACGCGAAATCAGTGAAGTAAAAGAGCGTATGCAAACTAGGGTTTGCTGAAGCAAGGGGTATGAAATATCTGAGCTGTTCTGCTGTGTTTACGCTATCTGATCTGTGTTGATATGTATCTGTTGATGATGTATGGTTGTGCTTAAAAGTATGGAAAGGGTCCAGTATGAAAATATGATGAAATGTGGCCTGCAAGTGGTGTTCTATTGAAGTTGTTGGATCCAGTGTGAAAATTGATGAAACGTGGTCCAAGGTGGTGCTGAGGGTTGTAGCCTTCAGTCAGGGGGTTATAGCTCCCTTCCAGGTGAGGCTGGTAAACGAGAGCAGGGGGTCGTAGCTCCCTTCCAGGAGAGGCTGGTAAACGAGTCAGGGGGTTGGAGCTCCCTTCCAGGAGAGGCTGGTAAACGAGCGCAGGTGGGTGCCTGCGTGCTGGTCAAGTCTGCGCCGGCACATATGTTGTAAGATGTTTTCTCTATAATAAAATATTGAAGGCTGAGCAACTGCAGCGGTGGTTTTCTCCCGACTTGGGTTTCCACCTAAAAATCCTGGTGTTCATGTGTGATGCTTTGTGTGATGGTTTATTCTGTTCTTACTACACATGTTTACTATTTATAGAACATCTAATGAATGAATGATGGAATGATATAAGTAAAGAACTAATGGCATAATTAGATCTCTGTGTATACGCGAGTTTTATGAAGGATATCCGCGTGTATACGCTAGTTGGCTTCAGAAAAGTAGCGTATGGGTTTTAGAGCATGAAAAAGTAAAAAGTTTTGAATATGCAGTAAATACTGATTTACCCCCCCCCCTCTCAGTATTTTTCCCAACAATTGGTATCAGAGTGTGGTCCTTCTGAAAAAGCTTGATCGCTTGAAGGAGATCCGTCGCAATGGGAAAGAAGCAAAAGAAGAAGGATACTCAAAGAAAGAAGATGCCTCAGAAATCATGTATAGCAGAAAATGAAGAAGATAAATTAGGTATTGATAGTTGTTCTTGTAACTCACTTTCTGGTGCATGTAATGATGAAGATAGTGTAAGTAAAGTTTTGGATCTAGAGGAAGCTATCAAGAAAATTGAAGATCAACGAAGATCAATTTCTAAAAGCGAAGCTTTGTACAAAGGGATGAAAGAACAAATGGAAATACTGTATGGACAGACAGACAAGTACCAAAGGTTTCATGCTTATGCATCTGCTCGAATTAAAAGACTAGAAGTAGAAGTCAACGATCTAAATGCAGATCTCGAAGAATCAAACAAGAAGAATGCAAGACTTGAAGCAGAAATCGTCTATCTCAAAGAAGATCTAGAAGACTCGATTAAGAAGAATGAAGAACTTGAGGCTGAAATCATTTCTCTCAAAAGGGATCCAGAAATATCAAATAAGAATAATGAAGGACTTGAAGCAGAAATCATCTCTCTGAAAGCAAATCTCGAAGCATCGAATAAGAAGAATGAAGAATTCTTACAAACTATTGAAGAACAAGAAGATAGAAGAAGGAAAGAAGAAAGCATGACAAAGCAATGTCAAGCCCTGGAAGTTGAGGTAAATATTCTCAAAAGTAAACTTGAAGAGAAAGATAAATTTTTGAGGTTCCAAGATAGTTCAAAAATTTTGGAAAAAATTCTTAGTAATCAAAGGTCTCCTTCTATTAAACTTGGTCTTGGTTTTCATGAAACGGTTAAAGGAGAATCTAGTTCACAAGGGAATGTTAATGAGTCAAAGGAAGTCAATGCAAAATCTGAAGTGTTGAAAGAAACAAAAGACCAACCAACAATCATGAATTCTCAAAGGAATTCATTCAAGAACGTTGAATGTTTTAAATGTCATATCTATGGGCATGTTGCAGCAAATTGCAGAAGCAGATCATTTCAGCCTCAAACAAACAGGTTCTACTCATAAAGGTACTCTAGTTTCTTCAGGGGATATTGTTTTTCATGCAAAAAGTATTGTCACAAAGCTGTTGATTGCAATAGAAGGAAGAATAGAAAAGCTCATCATGATTCTTATGTTTATTTCTCTGGCCACATGAGATGTTATGCTTGTAACAAGTATGGACATGTAGAGAAAGAATGCAGGATGAACAGATCTGGGAAAGTGGACATTCTCCAGCACAGAATTAGAAAGTTCAAGCAAATTTGGAGAAAGAAGGAGGATCGATCAGAAATGTAGGGAATTATGACCCTACTGCAGTCATCCGCTTCTGAAGCTTACTTCTCTGATTGACTGCAGGGATGATGTGGGATACATTATGAGATTGAGTAATGTATCGTCACAGGGGGAGAAATGTATGATGACTCTCATGGTTGATTTGATTATTCTGGTTAATTTTACTTCTGACAGCGCATCTGATGTGGAAAGGACAGGTACAGGAGGTACAAGCTCAGGAGGAAATGAAGGAAAGTGAAATTTTCAATATAACACTTTCCATACGCGGGTTCTATGAAACAAAGTCGCATATACCCGCGAGTTACAGCTGACACAGCCGCATATGCATTTATATGCTAGCTGAAGATCTGGAGCAGAGGTTCAGGGGAGCATCAGTCTGATTGTTAATAACTGTATTATTGACTCTGTATCAGCTTAGTTTCTCAGTTCTAAATAATGATGATATAATACATGGTTTCTTGTGTTGAAGATTGTGGATGAGTCCTGGTTGCTTGTTGATGAAGAGTATTCATTATTGAGATGAAAGTCCTATAATTCAGAGATAAGGATAGCCCATGCAGATGTTGTTGCTGATAACTTGCTGATGAACGTTTTCAGGTTGCACAAGTTAAGAAGAAGCACTGGTCCAGGGGGAGTAGCAGGCTGAATTCTAATGATTGCATTGTTGGCAATATGACTGCTTATTCTTTGGTTTTTGTGATACTCATGCTCAAATGAGGATGACTTAGTACATGGTTTATTATGATGAGATTTTGAGCCTTGGTTGCTGATAAGTATCTTTTGTGCTCACACATGGATGAGTTGGATGTCGAATTTGATACTATGGTTGAGATCTTTTGCTTACATATGTTACTTCATGTTAAATCTTGAAGATGATGATGATATTGGACCACATGGATGATTGAAACATATTTGAAGATGATGTTCTTGTATGATAATCTCTCTTGGAAAGGTTGTATTGATGCTGCAAAGAATCTGAAGGCTTGGATGATAATGTGCTTATGCTACAACCATTGGATGACGCTTGAAGACACAACTACATTGTCCTATCTGTCTGCCCTCACATGTTCCAGGGAAGCATTTGAATTTCACAAACTGAAGCTGGAGTTGTCTCTAACTGTTAAAAGAACAAATCTACTTAAATGCAGAAGATTGAATTGGATACGCGGGTTTCCTGACTTACAGTCGCGTACATACACGAGTTGAAACACATAAAGACGCATATGGTTGGTTGCTGGCAATTTTTTGTTTGAGATCAGCTTTCTTCAGCTCAGCTGCAGTGATGTTTGGTATCTCTGATACTGTTTGGTATCTCTGGTGGTGTTCCAGTTCTCACAATTCTATTTCTAATGTTTTGATAAAGATGCCTTGATGATTTGTTGGTGAAAGTGTTCAGGATGCTCAAACTAAGGGGGAGCCTTAGTCATATGAAAAGGATGCTTGGATGCACAGATTCAGGGGGAGCATTAGCGTTGCTGATTATAATGCAGGGTTGGCATTATGATGGTTCTGATATATGATCTCTCTTGAGGTCTTTTTGGTCTTAGTTATGAAAAGTCATATTTGTATTTTTGATGAAAAGGTCTTGTTGAGACCCATGTTGTAAAATTGTAATATTCAGTCATGTAAGGACTTGTCAAAGTTGTAAACCCACATGTTGTAAACTCACTTGGTTGAGTAGCTGAGTCAAATGTGTAAACCCACTTGGTTGGGTACTTGAGTCTTATATGTAAATCCACTTCGTTGGATATTTGATGTAAGTATGAGTCTTGGTGATAGGAAGTTCATAGAGTCATGTACTTTATTGAAAAATATGCATGAACTCAGGGGGAGCTTGGCCACTTCAGTACATATGAGATCTGCAGAACGCTTCTTCCACATGAGGAGAAAAGGGGGAGAGTATGTTGGTTTTTGATCCGCCTGTTGCCCTTGATGTCAAAGGGGGAGAGTGTGCCCTTTGCCCTTGATGTCAAAGGGGGAGAGTGACATGGTATCAATGTACTTATCTATTGTGGTAACCAAACACCATCGTGGTTGCCATCAAGTCCAAAGGGGGAGATTGTTGGAAATATGATGCAGAGTGTTGTCCTTGATGGCAACCCACTGAATGAAGATGAAGACATGCGACTGTTGACGTGTGTTGTCCTTGATGGAAATCCACCTGATGAAGCTAGTCTTGACCTGGTGAACTTGGTAAATGATGTAAATCTGATGTGATATGATGTTTGTTAGCAATATGGCGCTGAGTGTTGTCCTTAAATGGAAATCCTCTTGATGAAGATGATGACAACTTACTTGATGAAGTTGTGCTTGAGAGAATATGTTCTTTGAATGAGCTATTAGATGTATCTACGGTGTGTACGGAAGGCTGTGGAAAAAAATTGAGAATGTTCTCAAAATTATGATAAAGAGTATGTCTCAAGGCATCACGTGGACATATCTAGGGAAGTCGCGTATGCACGCGGGAAACAACGTCCCAAGTCGCGTATGGGCAAAAGCGCTCTATATTATTGTTTTGACTGGTATTGAAGGCTCATGGTATTGTTTTGTTTCGTGGTATTGAAAAAGAGGATAACATTGGTATTAAAGGCTCATGGTATTGTTAGACTCATGGTATTGAAGGCTCATGGTATTGTTTTGGCTCATGGTATTGAAAAAGGATAAACCTATATAAGGAGAAGAAACTCATTGTGCAAATGATGTGTGTGGGAGCAAGATGTCTGAGCTTGAATGAATACTTCTCTGTGAAGTATATCTGTATGAAAGGGTAAAGGTTTGATGATAGATCTGAATCTATGATGCACCTATGAAGAAATGATGAAGCAGGATATCTAGATCTGAAATGAATTTGTATCTGCTAGATCTGTTTATGGAATGCTTAGATCTGAAATGAGGCGAACATCTGTCTGAAGTAAAGGGTTGAATCTGAACTGAATATCTGATTTGAAGAAGTATGTAGCTCTGTAAAGGTTGAAGATCTATACGCTACTTAGCCGCATAGGAAGCGAGTATATACGCGGCTTCGCTGAAGATAAAGCGCGTATGCGCAATGAAATATATACAGAGGTATACGCTAGTTTGTGTGGACGGAAGCGCGTATATACGCGACATCAGTGAAGCGAAAGCGCGTATGCAAACTAGGGTTTGCTGAAGGGTATGAATATGAGTACGTTGGCATGTTCACTATAAGACAGTGTGATAAAATTATCACGGTGGTGATGTATGTTTGAGCTTAAAAGTATGGAAAAGGGTCCGGTCGAAAATATGATGAAACGTGACTTGCAAGTTGTGTTCTATTGAAGTTGTTGGATCAGAGTGTGAAAATTGATGAAACGTGGTCCAGAGTGTAGATGCGCGAGGGTTGTAGCCTTGGTCGGGGGTTGTAGCTCCCTTCCAAGAGAGGTTGGTAAACGAGATCAGGGGGTCATAGCTCCCTTCCAGGAGAGGCTGGTAAACGAGTCAGGGGGTTGGAGCTCCCACGCCTCAGAAGTACAGTAAGCAGAGCTGAGGTGCAGGTGCACAACAAGGTAGGGGAGTCTAGCATGACACATATGTTGTAACATGTTTTCTCTATAATAAATTATTGAAGGTTGAGCAACTGCAGCGGTGGTTTTCTCCCGATTTGGGTTTCCACCTAAAAATCCTGGTGTTCATGTGTGATGCTTTGTGTGATGGTTCATTCTGTTCTTACTGCTCATGTTTACTGTTTATTGAACATCTGATGAATGAATGATGGAATGATATAAGTAAAGATTTAATGACATATCTAGATCTCTGTGTATACGCGAGTTTCATAAAGGGGATCCGCGTATATACGCTAGTTTAATGAAGGAAAGTAGCGTATGGGTTTTAAGGAATGAAAAAGTAGAAAGATTTGATTATGCAGTAAATACTGATTCACCCCCCCCCCCTCTCAGTATTTTTCCCAACAAAAAATTCACCTTAAAATATTTGAAATCATCCACCTGGTGACTCCACAACTCTCAATAGACCTAAAGACTCCACTGGAGGAAGAACCTGAAACATGACCAGTCATCTTAGAAAGAAAGAGCATTCAGGCATAAGTTGGATTCAAGAAATTATTATTTTTATATATAACTATGTTCTATCCTACTTTAAGCTTGATTAAGAATATGCTGATGAGATCTACATTTATCATTGGAAAGATCTCCAGCCTCGAAAAGCTAAGCCTCAAATTTTAGACCATGATCAGTCTTATACACCTGTGCTTACCCAGATTCACCTATGGAAGATCTAGTGAAACATGAGCCTCATGCTACCTTTCCTCCTCTTGCTAAAACCTCAAATAGCCATAAAGCTCTTTTTACACTACTTATACCCACAAAGGTCCCAGAAAGATACAAGCCTCTGATTTTGCCTCCTATCTTCCAAGCCCTCCTTGCAAATCTTGCAAAAGAACTACCCAGATTTGATGGAGAAATCTCAAAAGTCACCGCTAAATAACACATTCAAAATCTTGAGAATATACTTGACCTTTATGAAATAGAAGAAGATGATGTGCCTGTTAGAATTTTTGCCTTGTCATTACAAGGAAAAATTAGGAGTTGGTTTAAGGACCTTCCAGCTGCAAGCATTATCAAATTTCATCAATTTAATCAAGTCTTCTTAGATAGGTGGGTGATCATGGGAAATGAAGTTCTCATCATAGAGGAATACAATAATTTAAAAAGACAACCAGGGGAGACAGTACAAGACTTTTCAGCCAAATTCAATAAGGTATGCAATGCAATACCTGCTAAGATAAAGCCACCTTTGGGGTGGGCTCTCTTGCACTACCCAAGTACTTTTGACCCAGAGATGGAATTCCAGATAAGAGAAAAAGACCCTTCAAACCTAGAAGAAATGCACAATATGGAAATTAATGTGGAATTCAACATATTGGAAAGAGAGGAAAGGTTAGAAGAAATAAGGAAGGACAAAGCAGCTCAAGAGAAAATAACTTCTTCAGAGTTAAAGCTAGAGTTGTTGATAGATACAATCAACAAAATGATGCATATACTTGGTAGGAAAGAGGAAGAGTACAAGGTTGAGATTGGTGCTAATTATTCAGAGCAGCCGGTATCATTTTCTTGGGAGGAGCCAAATCAGTCATTTCAATGCAAAGGTAGCTATAAAAACATACTGGTTGACAAGGGTTGCAAAGAAGAAGATGCGGAAAGTTGTCAAGTAAGTACTATATGTCTTCCTACATCTTTTGTTTCACTATTTAGATATTATTACAAGAAAATTGAAAATAGAAACAAGGTAGAATGCTCTAAAGAACCAGTAAGGGAGGAAATGGATAATACAAACCATTTTTCAAATCCAGAAGTTCTCCCCTCAAATAATCTTGGTATGGATGTTTGGATTACAAAACCAGAAATGAAAGATGAGCCAACACCTCTTGAGTCCCTACCCTTGTGCTTTGAGTCATTTCATATTGCTAAAGGAGAAGCTATTGGCCATGAACACTCTCCTTTTCATATGGTGGAACAATCTGCTGATCAAGTGTGCATAATGGATGACATTCCTCCTATGAATAAGCTGCCCAAATATGATCAATATGATGATGATTATGTTCTCCAAACTCAAGCCAAAACTATCGAACAATCAGTGATTAATTTGTGGGACAAATACAGTCATTCTCCAAAGCTCAAGTATAGTGATCAGCAAATACCACTCAGCCATGATAGTGAAGAAGAAAGTGCAGAAATTTTGGGAGAAAGGGAAGTGTTGGGGTTCCCATGTTTTGGCTAGATTGGAAAGACCAAAAGATGAGACAACATCAGAACCAATTTCAGACCTCAGGGTCTAACCCCCCTGGGTCCAGAGAGGGATCTCTCTATATGAGCAAAGATTTATGTCTATGAGGCTCAAATGTTATGATTTTAGGCTAGTTATAGGCACAGGTTTTTTTGTTTGATCGTTTGTTTGGTTTCTGGTTATCAGGAAAGAAGGTCCAATGTAAGATCAGTATGAGCAAAGAGGCATGAGGCAGAGGTGAAACATTCCAGGAAATATTCAGAACCATTGGGAAATGGAGTCAGGAAAGGATTTTCTTGCTACTCAATAGGCAGGCTTTCAATTGGGCTAGTCATCTGAAACATAGGATCTTTCAGGATGATTATGTAATAGGGAAAGAAGGAGAGGAGGAGATAACACAGATTTCAGAGCACAAAATTATGGATCAGAAGGTCGTACAAGGATCCTAGTGGACAGGGCTAACTCTAATCCCCAGTGTTCCCAAATCTTCCAATTGAATCGATAACAAGAAAAATATGAGAAGTAAATTCATTTAATTCATACATCAGAGAGCAGGCAATAACATCCACTACACTGGTTAAACCGACTGAAAACACTTCTCAGATAAAACATTAAGAAGATAAACATAAATGGCAAGGAGAGAAGGAACATAGGGTAACAAGGGTAAATCCTATGTCAAACTTCTGATGCAAGCCAGTGGAAACAAAATGAAATGAATATAAACACAGAGATAGGAAAACATCACCGCTGCTTCAGATCAGGATCCAAAGAAATGCGCTTGTCATTTAAGTAGCAATACCAATCAAGTACAAAATTTCCAATAGTTGAATACTTAGTCTGAAAACATATCCATCAACCTATCTTACAATCTTCACACAGAGACTGAGTCTCAAAGCAACTGCTTGCATTTCTCTGATAACTGATCAACAACCATTACAATGATTTTTTCATGAATTTATAGCTTCGAAGGAGCAGAGGAGGTAGGTGGAGAACTAAATGCAGTATTAAACTTCTGAAAAGAAAAAGGGCCGAGGCCCATCCTGTATAGATCTTGTGCATTAATCTTTGATGTTCTGACTGCAGTACTCTGTGGTGCTGTTGGTGAATAAACAACAAGAAAAGAAACAATAGAGAAATCTTCCATACTGATGAAGTGGATGCTATGATGGTACTGGGGCTGTTTCAGGGTAGGAAATCTCTTCAGAACACGGCATATGATAAAGACTGCATGGACAGTTTGTCCTCTGATGAAGAAAAACATTCTGCTGCTGTATAAACCCTTGATGTGAATTGATTTCTACGTGCTGTACCTTTGCGTGATCTGTGGGATCATTGATCTGATAATTTTCCTCTAAACTACTGTATTAAACTCAAAAACTCAATTCTGAGTGCTGGAAACCATGATCATGAAGTTGGTTTTTCTTCACGGCTTCATAAATGTCTCGATTTTGCAAGATTTGGGCTTTAATGGCGCGGGATGGAGTCTGCGAGGTTTCAAACTTTGTCCTTTGATGGAATTAATACCTCTGCCACCTTTCTTGACATTTCCTTGTAGTGCCAGCTTCAGGATTTAACTCCCTGTCCGCGCAATACGCCATTAAAGAAGTACATGTTCATCGTGGCATTTTTCCACCTCTGATAACCCTGCAAAAACATGAAACTTGTTATGAAAATAATGGAGGGGTGGAGGGTGATGTGGATGACAGAAATGGTCATGCAGATGACGAAATGGAGGAAAAATTGTAGAGAGATGGTGAAAAAACGCTCGGGTGGGTGGCTGGAGGTCTGCAGAGCGAATTTGAATGAAAAAACCTTAAAAAACACGAAAATGAACCAACTATATGTAATGGAACGAGCGCATGTATGGTGAGACACGTGGAAATGACGAGGCGGAGACGGTTGACAGCGGAATGGTCAATAGTGGGGAGAAGACCAATCCGGACCGTCGGATCTTACGTGAGATCGACGGTGGAGAGACACAGCGGAAGACGACGGACGGTGGGCCAGGGGGCGTTTGGCTTGGATTAAATCGTGAGCATCTCAGCGGATCGACAGCCGTTGGATGGGCGCTGACAGATCGGACGGATATTATGCATATCGCTCCGTGACTTTGGACGAACAATAACACGCGATGGAGTGCGGTTTTGGAACCGTACGCGGGGACACGCGGCAGAAGGTGTATGGAATCGTCGGGTCATCGAAAAAAAACCACCCACTGCGCAAAGGCGGTGCGATAAAAACCGGCTAGATTTGGCATAGTGCTCGGAGGGGTCCACAAGGGTGGGTGTAGTCTGGACCATCGATTTGGCAGAAAACGAATGGTGGAGATGCAATTTGAGCTATGAATGGATTTAACCGTGGACGCTGTGGGGGAGGCGATCGCCGTCCGTTCTTATTGGATCAACAGCTACGAACGCGTTCGATGACCATATGAAATAAGCACCTTCAGGGCTAGAGCTTCGGTCACAGCACTGGGTTCTGTGGGGAGGAAGATGTGGGGACTAGACCGAAGGGGCTAAGCCTGTTATATGGTCCAAAAGTGGGTTTTTTACCCTTTTAACGCATTTTTAAGGCTCTCAAGGGTAGCGATAGGGTGGTGGAAGGGGAAAACTGTGGGAACAAAGGGTGATGGTAGAATCTAAAGGGGATTACGGGAATATTGAAGAGGTTAGTGGTGTAAACAAAGGGAAGAGAGGGAACTTCGACCAAGGGAAAAGGGGGTAAATGGTGGTATATCTGCAGGGGTATGAGGGGTGATATAGGCTCTTTGAGATGGGAATCAGCTGAGGGAATTTGTATAAGGAAAAGCATGGGGAGACTTCAAGGATGATGAGTTTTCGGGAAAATGCATTCCTTGAAGGCTCCAAAACAATCTAGCCCCCTGCTTGCTTGTCAAGAATTTCATAGGGGGCTAACAGGAAGGATCTTTACCTCTTTGTTGCACTTCGTTTCAGTTCATCGAAGACAACCTTAATGCAATCAGAAGTCAGCAATCTTTGGGTATTGATTTTAACAACAAAGAACACATCCAGCCCTATGTCCAACCTTCAAAAAAGAAAGAGAACAGCTATAGCTTTTTTCAATAAGGTTTTCTAGCAGACAACATGGCAATATATGATGAGTTTGACAGTGCAGATGATCATGAGGAAGAGAAGGGGTTTCTTTCTCAACGGAGTCCCAAGCTTAGCCAAGTAGAGGAAGAAGAATTCCTGGATCAAGCTTATTTTCCAAATCCTCACATTCAGGTATTGTTTCAACATCCCTTTGTTGATTTATTAGAGACATCTAAAAGAAGAGTATGTTATGTCAAGAGCAGTTTGTTGCAAAGTGTAAGAAAAATGTTAAGCACTACTGTTCGAAAACAAGTGAGGTGGGAGTGGCCTTTTTATTTCTTCCACATACTCAAAGAGCTGAAACAATATCACTCATGGAATAATTTGCTTGATTGGTTATATTGGAAAAGAGAGTTCACCAAATGAATGCATATCATGTATAGGTTAGATTAGGATAGATAGACAAGCAAATAAGCTCAGCACTATGAGCATCTTTCTACCTTTGGTTTCAGATTATTTTGACCACAAAGAGAGAAAAAGTAAAAAACAAAGAAAAATGAAAAAGAGGGCAGATGAAAAGAAGAGGTACAACCCCATACCCAAAAAATAGTCTTACTGAAAGTGTGCAAGCCTAAATGCCACTACTTGTTCATAAAGAAGTCTTGTTCAGTCATCTAGCCTAATCATGGTTGAACATGTTTTCAATTTATTTGCTTGTTAAATCATTCAAACTTGACTTGTAAAAAAGGATAGATTAGGGAATGAAAAGATACTGGTTCCACATGCTCAAAACAGAACCAAAGAGGATGATGAGGATGCATAAAAAATGATAGATCACATCCCTTATCTTTCTATTTTACTTTTATGAAAAATAATGTTTGTGTGCAGCTTGCTCTTATGCCACAACTCATGGTAAGTCAGATTGCCTAATCCTGATTTAAACCATGCTTTCAATTTCATGTTTATAGCTTAGAGAATGAAGTTTGTCGAACAAATTAATCTTGACAAATGATTAGACTAGGTAGAGAATAAGAGAGTTCATTAGCCTAATCTAAACTCTTGGAGGAAATAAGAGTACAATTAGATAGTTTGATTTGTGTTTTCAAAAATAAAAATGTCAAGGGTTTGCTAGTTCAAATGTACCCAAGGAAGAAAAAATGTTAGGAATGTAGGCCGAGTAGGTAGAGATGATGTTGATGTTAATCATGTTTTTTCAGATTACTAAAGATCACATCTTCAAGCAAGCATCAACAAGTGAAAGAGGTAAAAATATGCCCAATGGATGAGGCACTAGTCTTCATAAACCAAGAGATCTGAAAGTTCTGGACACCTCCTGAAAAGGAGCTTCCCTCCCAAAGTGGAGCCATTGTTATTCATCCATAATTTTCACTATCTAAAGATGACTAAGTATCGGTTTTAGATTTCTAGAAACAAAATTCATGAACATTGTGAGTTCTAGAAATCTCACGGCCTTCATTATCCTTAGGATAATTTTTTCACTATTTCATCATTCTGTCACGCCAAGCTCAGCTAACCCATTCCAAAATAACCATCATGGGCTCATGCCACTCATTATCACTATGCTTTTCCACCTTTGGCCTCAACCCTCTATTTTTGTTTTTCCTAAACTCCTCCATTGCCTATCTAGGGTTTTTAAGAGCATTTTTCTTGGTTTCATGACCTCCATGATTAAATCGTCAACAAGGATTATATATTGATGCTCTTACACCTCCTCCTATCCTTAAAATACCTCCATAAACACTTCCCATCACTCCTATCCCTCAGAATCATCATTTTCTACAAAACCTAGTTTATTGCCACAAATTGACACTTTTTAAGGCTAGGCATGTGTTTTGAACTTTTGGACCCCTTCCCCTCACTCAATTCCTAAAATTACACTTTCCCCAACTCCCTAAAATCTATCCCTATCCCCCAAAATTTCCCCAAGAATTTAGACAACCCTTAACCCCTTCATTCCCCTCCCTCTGCAAGGCAGTGCTAAATCCTCACACCAAACCCTAATTTCCTCTTCCAACTAAGCTAGGGTTTGACATGAAAGGGAGGCACAAGAGCAAAGGATTTATTTGATAGATCATGTAAGAAAGAATAATTCTACACCAGCTCATAAAAATCATGCCCCCATCATTTTCCAAGAATTCATTCCAAGAGACAAGCCATGTGTCACACCTAGGGCTAGTTTTGTTTCAAATTGTGTTTCAGACCTATTGACCACACTTTGTCAACAGCCCCATAGTAGTGCACCCCCATTTTTTCAAATGGGACTTATCATGTTAGAGGCTCATGTCATCCAGATGTCATCAACAAATGATAGCTTTTATAAATTATGTAAACCCATTCTGCATGTAATGATGTAAATGATCTAAGTAAGACCGTTAATGTATGTAACATTCTAGGTAAACCTAGTATGTTGTTGATGATTTCTATCTTAGGAGGTTTTTTGTCTCACTGATTCATGTAAGTGATCGGAAGAGTTTTTCCCTCCAGCCTCACCCCAAAGCTAGTGTGGATTTTATCATCAGCATGCTAAGTGAGTCCTAGTGTTTTCTATCGAGTCCTTGTAAAAGTAGTTTGAGCTACTTGGTCTACAAGATCATGTTTTGAGTCGCAGAATTGGGTATTTATTTGAGGGTCTATACGAATGGGTATTCCCCCTTCATGTATGTAAATGTATTATCTCATGTAAAATAGGGTTGGAAAAATAATTATAATCCCATCTCAGTCAATTAATTAAAGTTTTTGGTCAATTAATTTAAAAAATCTTAAACCAGAAATTTAATTAATTTAGGGTCCTAAGTTAGGATTAAATATTTAAAGGAAAAATTTGTGGGTCCTTGGAAAATGATTTTGAAAGCCCCAGGACAAGGGAATATTGAGAATTTCAAGAAATTTTGGACCTTTGGGCCTTGGTGGTTAAGTCAAAGTCAAAATTTTGGGGTAATTAACTCAAAAATAATATTTTTGAGTTAATTAAAATTGAATTAAATGATAAATTCGTTTTTTCCCCAAAATTTTAATTTCAACGCTCCTGATTAAAAGATGATTAAATATTTTGGACGGTTGAGATTATTTTGACAAGGATCATTCAAACTAGCCATTGGAGATTTTGTCCTATGAATTTAGAGGTCTTTGTCAGTCTTGAGTCATCCGATCTTAGGATCATGCACTTGTCTTGGAGGCTCTTGTAAATTTTTGAGGAATAAATCATAAAGAATTTGGGGTTACAAATTTTGATGTTCCTTCTCGGATCTATGTGGTGAATTGTCTCTAAACTCTGCTACTTTGTTTTTGTATTTTATGGTTGATGGCCTTCATGGATTAATTTGCATACAGGTATCTTGTGTAGTTTTCTGGGTTCATAAAATGACATTTTGATTTTTCTGGAAGATCTCATTTTATTTTCTTAAATCTCTATCGATCTAAAATTCAGATCTAAGTGTGTAGGGAAATTTTTTTAAGTTGAGCATCTGAGGAAGTCTTCGGTTGGACTAGCTGACTCTCAATAAACATAAGTCTGAAAAGCTCATTATTTGTTAAATTCCAAGTCTATCTTACGAAATTGGTGGTTTTGCAGGGTTTTCTAAGGCTTGTGCCTCTCCCAAAAAATTTAATTTCTGAAAATTGTGCTAAAATGGATTTCAGATCTGACCATGAGGGTTTTAAATCTGTAAACTAATTTGTAAATTTGTACATTTTTAAGACTGTAAGGGTTTAAAAGTTTTCTTAGTGTGTATATCATCAGATCTAGTTGGTTTCTTGTAGGTTCTGGGTTTGAATTGATTTTTTTTTTTAAATATCTGAAGTAGATCCAGCCCTCAAGGGCTAGATCTGGCCTCAAAATCATTTTTGTGGGCAGATCTGGACATTATTTGATTTAAAGGAGCATAAGAATCTGAGCTTAAACTAAAGAAATTTTAAAGATTGTTGGGTGTTTTTGTATGTACTGGGTTTATTTAAATCTATTTCTGTCTTCGTTGCTACATAAACGTTGTCAATACTCCCCTCTCTGCTCCCATTCGATCTGCAATTCAGCTTCAAATAACCTTCACTGCTCTCATTCCTCACGTTTTCCTGAGCCATCTACCCATCTCCTCAACACTGCACAATTCCTCTCCGCTGCATAACCCTCGACTTCATCACACCGTCCATCACTTCTTTGCTACCATCGATCTGTCCGACTTCATCATTAAGCACCTCTCCCGCTCGAGCCATATCTTTGCCATCTGCATCGGATTCTATCTGCGTTCACCATCTAATTTTGCAGCCGTCTCCCCTTGTCGTCCAAACCTGCGTATACGATCCTTGCTATCCGCCACTTCACGACATCAAGCTCCAACCTGCAAACTCAAGAAAATAACAAACACAAACATTAAAAAAATCAAATACAAATATATGCATTCAAAAATTTCGCTATTCGTTTAGATTTTCGTTGTTAATTTGATAAAGTTAGGACTTTTATTTATTTGCTTTAGCTTAGGTGTAGTTTTATTTAACTCCGTTTGCTTAGTTTAGCTTTTAACCTTTTTTTCAATTCGATTTTGGTTATTTTTTGTTTTAGATTTGTAATGTTTAGCTTTAGTTGCAATTTAGTTTAATTTTAAGTAGTTTAGTTAGATTTCAATTTTGTTTAGTTAGTTTTTTAATTCTAGTTTTAGATTTAAATTTAACCTTGGTTTTAGACTTAGGATTTTAAATTTTGGTTTTAGGATTTTAAAAATAAATAAAAGAATAATAAAAATAATAAATCCCAAAAATTCTAAAATAAAAATTTCAAAATTTCAGAAACATAAAAAATTTTCAAATTTTCTATAGTCAAATGCAATAATTTTATTTTTATCTGAAGTTTGACTGTGGAACATTTTGATTTTCGAACTGGCTTATAATTGAAGCATCATAATTTCGAAAATATTTCAAGCACTTGGCATCGTTTCATGATAAGTTTTTTCGATTGGCTTCAGTATCTTAATGAATGATCGAGGAATTTTCTATTGAGTATCATTGTGGTCATTTAGCAGCAGTTATACATTCAATACTCATATTTAATTGCATAATGAGATCTTGTTTGACTCCATAAGGCACTGGTTTTAACATAATCTGTGAAATCTCGTTAATTTTATCAAGTGTTTGATGTTTTAGCTGTGTCTCCTGGATTCTTCCTCTTCATTTCTAATAGGGTCTACCTCCCTTAGCTTGCAAGGAGACAACTTAAATAGAGAGATTGGGGATAAAGGTGACAACCCCCAATTTGAGCCATTGTCGCGGTGCTTGGACAATCTGTGCGACAACAGGACCAAACAGAGATAAATTTGGAAAAAGGGAGAGAGGTTTTTGTCCATAATAGGGCCAAGAAGAAAAACCTCCTTCATTGTTTACATAGGTATCATGGTTTGAGATCAATGTCAAAAATACAGATGTCTCGAGAGAAATTCTGCACTTCTGGAATCGCCTTGGGAAAATACGTTTTTCTCATAGCTGGAGTGTCCAAATGAATTTCTTAATAAGCCAAATGACAAATATAGTTCCAGATGTTTCCAATGAGATATCACGAGCTCAATTTTGAATTGAGGAAGTCATCCAAAAGTGGTCTGCACCAACACTCTGCATTTCTGCACCGGCATTCAACACTTTTTGACCAGTGTTGGGAGAATCCATTTTTGGACAGGTAAATGAACTTAAATCAAGAAAAAAATTATATATTTAGAAATTAGAATCAACCATATTTCCAATGAGCTATCATGAGCTCAATTTTGAGTTTTGTAAGGCCTCCAAAAATTATCTTCACCAACACTCTACATTTCTGCATCAGTACTCAACACTTTTGACCAGTCATGGGAATATAAACTTTTGACAAGGACAATCAACTTAAATCAAGAAAAAAATTGTATATTTGGAAATTATACAAGTAAATATTTCCAAATATCTATCACAGAGCTCATTCCAACACAAGGAAGGCCTCCAAATGCCCTCTGAAAAATGGCACTACGCACAGGAGAAGTTTTTATGCTTTTGAAATTTTGAGGCCCTAGGAGTGCATTACCCTAGGCACTACGCTCTTTTTTGAGGCATCCTCAGCTGCTAAAGTTTACATTTTGTATTTTTTCATGTCACCAGCAGTCTACCCACAAAATTTTAGGTCAATTGGAGCATTTTTCCCCCTTAAAAGGTCAAAACACACCTCAAAAATGACATCTCTGCCTCATTTTTAGGCCTGGCGGTGTGCGCTGAGCAGTCATGGGAGATTGGATTTTTGAGCTGGTAAATGACATCCATTCAGAAAAAATCAAGTATTTCTGGAAATTTGACACTTCAAGATTTCCAACGAGCCATCACAGGGCCAAATCCGACATCGGGAAGTGGTCCAAAACTTGGTTGCAAAAAAGCCTATTTTTTGCAAAAGTGGTGCTACTCTCCTGGACTGTCTTTTGCCAAAAAGTCAACAAAACACACAAATTTATGGCAAGATGATTTTTTAATATTTTCTTGGGAAAATCACTCCTGATTTGATTTGAGAGTTATGTTTTGGTGTTTTTCATTTATTATCTTATCTCTTATGTGTCTTGGGCCTTGCACGGTCATTAAGCACATTTACGACATTTATGGCTAAATTAGGGTTTCTGGAAGCCTCTTAGGGTTTCCACCTCCTCATTTGCTCCATAAATAGAGCATGAGGGTCTTATGTATTTTTTTGGATGTTGATGACTTATGCTAAAGTAATACATAGTCCCTTGATGCCTTTGATGAGAAATTTATGTCTTGGAGCTTATGCATGATCTGATTCACTTGTTGATGGAGAAGGACTATTTGCAGGATCCATAGGCCTGGTTGATGGTGAAGTTTTCTCTTGTTAATGTTTTCTAAGTTTCTCATATGTTTTCCATCCATCTATGCTGCAGTAGGACAAAAAATTTAGACTAAGATATGCTTGTTGATGGCACCTTAGATCTGTTTGTTTCCTTCACTGCCTAAATGTTTTCTTCTACTTAAGATATGTTAGGGAATTCATCTCTTGCTCTCTAATAAGTTTTTGGATTGTCTATTTTCTTGAATGATTTAGATCAGTTAGTATCAATTATGATTTATGGCTAGCCCTGCATATTTTTACTTCTGAAGTACTATGTTCTTGAAATAATCTTTTGAAGCATCTTTGCCTATAGTTTGTCAAAGAAGTCTATCTTAACCATGCTCTTTGCCTTTACTTAGCTAAAATTGTCTCAAGGAACTTTCATAGCTGTGACTGTGGATGTTATGGTTTTCTCTCCTTCTATGGTTATAGTTACTTGTGCAACTTAAATGTTTTTCTTGCTCTTGATGATAAAATCCATGAAATATTAAATAAGTTTTTGCCTTTCTATGTTTTATCTTAATGTTGTCTTCGTTGATTATCTATTTTCAGTTTGAAATCAAATGGATTAGGTTTCGCTTAAGCCTTTGACTCTCTTGCTATGCATATAAATCGTCTAACTCCCTTAGTTTACAAGTATATAAAGGATTCTATTTCTGCCCTTTATTAGCTTGTTGTTCCCAAGTTTAAATTTCCTTCTCATGATCCTTCACAACCTTAAAGATCCACCGAACAAGTTAAATTTCCCTACAAATGCTCTTGAAACCATTGATGAACTCATTCATGACCTTGTTTGACTCCATTTCCCAATGACTTAACAATATTACTTGTTTTGTATCTAAATCTATCTGAGCATCATACCCAACCAAAAATAATAAAAATACCCTGCACTTAACATCTAGCCTAAAATCAACCCTAATAAGCAAGCAATTTCACATCTTGGCACCTACTAGAGAGATCCCTCTCCAAATATAGGAAGGCTAGGTCCTAGGATTCAAAAGCTTGGTGTGATGTTACCCTGTACCTTTGTATCTTAATCAATCTAGAAAATTACAGGGAGCTAACAATACTCTCAAATTTCATTAAGGCATGCCAAAATTTTCACCTCCTATTGTTTCAGCAAATCATATGGAGGATTGTATACCATTGCATATTGCTCATTTGGAACCACATGATTACACTGCGCTGTGCCATATTGACTTGATCAAGGAAGGGATGAACATCATCCTAATGGGCCACTGATGGGCTACACACCACATGTGAGGTTGGGGTGTGAATTCTTGGAGGATGGGGTGCACTTTCCCCAAACAAATCTAAGAAGAACCATATGTCCATCCTTGAGTTGAGACATGAGATAGCCAAAACACCATGGAGGAGAGTTATAGCACTTTCAAGAGGTAGTAGTGAGGAGGTGTTTCCTTCAACCCACTTGGATCCTCATGGGTTTAAGATGATCATTCGTGTGAGATCTTTCCTAGGAGATCTCCAAGGAGTTGCATTTCAGCATCCCATGGAATGCAAGAAGAAAAATCTGATTTGGGAGGAGGGTAGTCTTCTTTGGAAGGGTACCAAGGTTGATCATGATGGGAGGCACTCAAATCAGGAGGAATGAGAGTGGATGGAGAGCAATAATATGGTAGGCTACTTGCAAATATATGACACTAAGCAGCATGAGGCTTGGCTGCGTTGGCTGCTCTTGAAAGAGTTTGGTCACCATGGGACATATCATTTTTCCAAGGGTATGAGGATGGAAGGGACTTGGCAAAGTACCTGCATCATGGAGTAGCAAGGAGTGTGGATGCATTATGATGATGTGATCATTGCATTTTCACCACATGATTTTTGTGATGGAGGTATGTGGAGGCAACAAAGACTTTTGTTGCTTTGGAGGATTGAGAGAGAGCAAGGACATATTTTCTCTCCCATTTTGCATGATGTTGTAGGAGGAGGAGATGGAAACATTATGGGAGGAGTCTCTGACATTGAACATGTCAAAGAATGGATTTATGAGTTGGCAGGAGCCTATTTCCATAGGCCAACAACGTTGTCACTTTGGAGCAGGGACTTGTTGATGGAGTGTTCCCAGGATCACTTCACAGTTGATGCACTTGGTAAACATGGAGGAGGTGAGATTGATAGAGTAGTAGATGGATTCATCTGTTACTGTAGTATGTTCTTCTTGACTTGGACTTCCAAGCATGAGAAGGGGGATCTTCATGTATCATATGGTTCATTCCTCTACATAGGAGTATGTCATACCACTATGGAGGGCTCATTTATGGATCCTATCACCATCTTACTTTCATTACTTGGTAAGAATTCTTTTTTTGCATTTATTTATTGTTCAACACAATATTTGCATGCTCTTACCATTTCTTTGCAGTGCATTGCTCTACAAAGGGGCAAGTTTTTATTTAGGCTCCATGGACCATTTTTGGCCAGCTATTGTGATGGAGACAACCATCTACTATATGACCTGGGGCAAGTGTTTGGTTACTCCTTGTATGCTCAGTTGATACATTCAGCCATCTACTATTTACTAGTGGATGTGATAACTTACACAACAAGCCAAATATCAAGAAACAACTTGCCATGCTAATTTCTAAAGCTGTAGTGGAGAAGACTGCGCTGTGACCACTTGGGAGACTATTGGTACCTTCCAGCACCACATGAAACCTCCAGTCTTCGTTCATTTCGATGCTGATCATGAGCCCATTTTCTGATGTTGTTCTTGCCTTTATGGGGGGCATGATTGGGGGAGAAAAACCTTGGGTGGATGTGTTCTTGGGGGAGGAGCATCCCCACACTTTATGCATTACATGTTCTAAGGGGAGCATGGGAAGAGACATGGCCACTACAGAAAAATATTTTTTTCTTTATGATGAGGGCCATGAGATGGATGGGCTGCCATATGGTGGTGATTTCTTATCCATCATGTATGAGATGGTTTGGGCCAGTTGGGTTCACAACGTTGGGAAAGGTATCTTGGGAGATCCAGTTTCCTTCTTGCAATTTAAGGGCAACATTATTACAACCCAATATCAGCAAGTTATCTACACTTATCTTAAGTGGAGAGGAGGACAGCATGGGGTAGGCCACTTTTTCTACCATGTTCAGCATTTCAGCCCACCTCCCTTGCAGGAGCTCAAGGTGGAGCAGGATTTTCAGGAGTTGCCATGTTGGGAGGCAACTCAATTTGCATGGATGATAGCTTGGAGACATATTGATGAGGTAGCACCTTGATCCTTGGAGGATTTTATCTTATGAGGTTGCTACAGGGAAAGAAGAGGGTTCTCTTCAGTTCTATCCTCGTAGTTGCTTAAGGACAAGCAACATTTGGGAGGGGAGGACTGTGATATTCCAGAATTTGCATGCAGCAAATTGGAATATTAAATTTTGCTCATGTCACTTAGGAGATGAATAAAAGGGTAATGAGACCCATGCATTTCGGAAATAAGGATAAAATCCCTCATGTTGTGTAAGGAGATCATAATTCCAGCTGGATTTTTCACTCTCATGTGTAAACAGAGACATTTTGCATGTGGACAAGGCCAAGTTTGACCAAGTCAACAATATAAATGTAGGAGGAGTGGATCAACAAATAAAAGAGCTCAACGTGAATATGGTTCAGCCTAGATAGCTATATGTGAGGTGGATTGAAGACCCTTAGGTGTGAAAAGGGCTGAAGCAAGTTGAAGTGGTCAACCTTGACCAAATCAAACAATGCAGTTTAGAGGAATGGTTCTAATGAAGGCACAATGCAGTTTTGGAGGGAGATTGCTTGTGTAAAGGTGGAAACCCTATTGAGTGGGACCCAAGGTGAGAAGGTTAACTTATTTTATAAGGGAGAGGATGGTATCCATTTGGGGGTTAGCTTATGTATTACATTTTCATGTCTACTTAGAAGTTTCTCTCCTAGATGTTTAGCTAAGATTGTCGATCCTGCGTAGCACTAAGGGATTCCTATTCAGGAATTCCTTCTCTTCCCTTTGAGTAGCTTTTGGGAGAGATATACTCCATCATTCCTCATATCCAACATTGGTTCCAAGATTTAGTCTATAGTTTCAGTGCAGTTTCTGCAGGAGGTTGAGCTAAGTTGCAGGGTGTTGCAGGGGAGGGTTGAGAAACCCACTTTCTGAGTTGATTTTGCAGAGGAGGTAGGATTCATTCTTGTGGGAGATCATTTTGGAGAGTTCTTGGGCTGATATGAGATCATTGGAAGTAGGCCAACAAATTTTCATCACCTACAACATTATTCCACTCAGGAATTGCGTTATTTCTGGAGGGCAGTTGTAGTAGTGTCTTATGTGGCTCTTTTGGGGAGTTTTCCTGTGATTGGAGGGTGGATTATTCCATGGAGGAAGACCTTTGTTCATATATACATTATATTTCTATTCTTATATCCTTATATAATCATGTACTTTAGTTTTCAGTGATTATTCAGCCATACTGCTGAAAATCACCATTTGTATTCTGGGTGAACTCCTAGAAACCCTTCCCGGGTTCTCTAGCTTTTGTATAAAGGAGACTAGATCTCATTTTTATGAGAATATTGTTAATAAAATATAATATATATTTAGATTTTCTACTTATGTGTACAAACCCACAAGTATAATGCGCAGTCTCTTCTATGCAGTCATTTCGGTGTTTTAGTGTTTGGGGTTTTAGCCTCTTTTAGCAATCGTAGGTGTGGGAGGTCTGTTTAACCCACCTAATTTGATTTTTTTCAGATCTATTCTTCAACTTGGGTTTTATATTGACTGATATACATGATACAAGATTTAATTTCATTATTTTATAGCACATATTGATGGGAATGCGTTTTTAGTGCATGCTTGTTGAGCAGTCTTGATTTTGGGATATTACACCCAATCACAGATGCATTTAGTACTCAGAATGATCACAAAACACTTATTTTTTTATCAACGGTCGTAAAACCATTTACAATTCTTCAGATTCACCAACGCACATAGCTAGCGGGGTCCGCATACAGCCAGACTAAGGTCTCTACGCACACAACCAGCAGGAGCCTTTCAGACACAGACACTTATAGATTCCTCTTCAAATTTCAGAACATATCATAATATTATCAAACTTATTTCTAAAAAATTGTCTTATCTGACTCGATCTACACTTCTATTTATATCTTAGCTTGCACTCATCCTAAGGTCCACAAACTATGGTTTGTGACTCCTAGTTTTACCCTTTAGCCCAATACAACTCATGAAGGGGCTTTGACCCACCCAAAAGCCCATTTAACTATGCTTTTATTAGCGTGAGCGACTCAAAAATATGAAAAATACTTATTAATTACCCGAAAATGTGGTCCTAAGGGAACCTGCTCCAACAGTCCCCCAACACAATCTTGTGACTCGTACCGAGTCACCGAGGTACTGGGGTTTTAATATTTGTATTCAATGCCTCGATGGAAGAAATGAAGGGTGAAAGGATGCATGCGCTCTGATTGGCTGCACTCTATGCTATATCCACCAATTTCTGAGAATTCAGCCCTTCTGCAGCGAGATTGTTACTCCGGTATGTTTTGTTCAGATTCTTCACAACAACATCCAAATATTGTGACAACTTCATCACTTCGTCTGCCCATGGCTTCATATGGTCTATCAATATGTGCTTCTTTCTTCTTAGTTCTTCAACCTCATCATGCAATATCTTACTTTTCAGCAACCAGGCCATCCGCTGAGCAGGTAAAAATTTAGGCAGTGCCTCATGGAGGTCATCAAACACCTTCTCCTTGATGCACAGTTCTTGCGAAATATTTCGGACAAGGGGATTCGTCTACACAGATGTCCACAGGCCCATAGATGTCTCATGTAGCTCGGTTCCCTTGTCAACTATGGTGGCAATACTTGATTAAGCTTCTTTGACTAAGGTTGCATGCTGCGCTTGCACTTATGGCAGAATTTATGATTGAAGCTTGGCCTGCAGCTCCACAATCTGCTATCAAATTCTGCCTTTACTGCCTATACCTTGGACCTGGAGGCCTTCAAAGCTACTACTAGACTTTGAATTTAGCCTGGGGCACAATCGAGGTAGGGATAGCAACCTCTGGTAGGTAAGCACAAAGTCTATAAATCACGTCTCCAATTCCGCACGCTGTGCCACTGCTACCTGTTGCGCTATTTGAGTCTGGAGAGACTCTTCTATCTTTTCTGTGATCTTCTGCTCAACCTCAGTAAGTTTCTAGTGCATGCACACCTCCCTGCACTGCAACTCATCCGTGATGATTTTTTGTATGACATGCAACTTACCTTGGGAAACATTGAAAAATCAATTCCAACTTCTGCGCAGTTCTGCACCTGCATGCGCTATGCAGGTTGTTCTACTGTAACTGTTGCTCTAGGGAAGGGGAAAATCCTACTATCTGATGTACTAAGGATCATATTGGTGCTATTTCCTTCTTGAATCGGCATCACTTGATTCAATCTCGCTTGAATGTTATCTCTCTTCAGCTGCAACACCTATAATCCAGTCTGCAATGATTCTATGACAGCCTTGTACTGCTCTTCCAACACAGCCCACCTATCTTCGGACGCAGATGTGATCACATCTCCGATCTTATCAAGATCATATTCAGTGAGTGTAACATCTTCTATCCCTCATACCTTCTAACCTTTACACTTCTTGTGTGGGCCCTTGGGGGTGTCTACGTTGTGCTTAGTACCTCTGGGAGACTTAGCTTTGGTACCATCTAGGCCATTTGTTCCTCCGAGATCCACCTATGCTTCTTCTTCAGGCTCTTGCTTTGTTTCCTTTTCCATTTCTTTCGCAACCTCTTGTTCCCGACTTATTTTTACTTTCCATCAGTTGTTTTCCCCTTTCTGGACGTTGAGGCTATGACGGGTTAGGTGGAGCCGAGCCCAACCTTCCATGCTTTTGGCCAGGTCGCAATGACCTGGTCAATTTATGCCTCTGTTACCATATAGGGAAGGTTTTACCATACTAGGCCGTGGTGCACACGGATTTGCACATGGTGCATGGTCACTTGGAAATCTGAAATAGCTCGGTACTTCTCATAAGTAGGTGGGGACAGCTGAGGCTACGAGTGTATAGTTGCTACCAAAGCTCCCTCAAACAAGACCCAAAAGATCTTGTTCTCTTTGACTCTCTTTTGGTTTGGTGAATCCCACAACTTGCCGTAGTGCGTCCCTTCACACACACTATTTTCTACCTCTAGGAGCATTGTGACTTTTGGCATCTCCCATGCCACCAAAGAAATTAAGAGCGGTAACCACGAATAACAAAACTTCTTCCCATCATCCCATGCCTCACACACGTTCTCCAGAAACTCTTGGCAGAGGTACTGGGACCAATTTTAGCTCACCACCTTCTTGCATTGCCCTACTAGCGCAATGACATGCACAAGGACTACCTTAGGGTGGAACTTGCACATCAGCTTACATCCTAGGACTAAGGATCCTAGGCATACTGCCAAGACTTCGAGCTGCTGCACGAGGAATTCCCTGGAGTCCTGTCCGAATTTGTAGTCTTTCTTGACTGTAGCAGCTACCTTCAGCTCCTGGATTTTTCCATACTAGGCCATGGGATGGGGTCCCTTCTTGGGCAGGCCAGTGATCCTATGGATCATCACAACATCAATTGGAATTTTGTTCTAGATCCATAGGCACCCATCATGCACTAGTTCCAGCAGCTGGCACACACAGACAATTGTGATGGGGTACCTCCCAAAGTGAGGGATCCTCAACAAATTGAGAATCCCAACATTGCTCAACCCGCGCACCCATGGCATGGGCTCTACTTTCACAACATCATCATACAATACTCGCTCCAGGTAATATTCAGGTGCTAGATCCGAGAAGGTCTCCTCGTTTGCCAGGTCATAATCATCGAACTTCCCCAAAGAGATTTTCCCAAACAAGTCCCCTTCAAAAGGGACAACCTCTTGGATTAGCGACATCTACAGATAGTCATGCACTACATCCACATCCTTCGGGACTCGCATATAGGGTCTGCACGACTTGACATACTTCGGGCACCACGATATTGGCTTGACGAGCATGGCCTCCTCAGTGGCACTCATGGGTCTCTTGGTTGGGTCACACAAAGGAGACCTATCCTTCGTTGCTTGGCACGGGGACGTAACATGTCTGGGGGATGTCCTCAGTTTTGAAATTGAGCCCTTAGACACCTTACCCTTTCCTTTGGTAGGTTTCGAAACTACTTCTTTCTCCTCAGGGATAACTTCATGAACATCATCAGATCTGGGCTCCATAGATACTGTGAGTGGCACAAAGTTCTCTTCAGATGGCGCACTCTTAGGGTTCGTGGCCGTCATCCTTGGATTGAAAATTAACTCAGGGTTACTCACGTCAGATGCGGGGGTCACATGGCCAGACATACAGTATTCACAAATGAATTCAATGTGCAACTCACAGATAATTTCAAGGCACAATATACTCAAACAGAAAAGGAATAGAATATGACCCGTACACTTTATTTTATAGGTGATCCATGGTAAAAATGGTCAGAAATTCATTAATTGAACCTTATTCCCATAAAAATGGTAAAAAATCCCTGAATATCTCCTCATTAAATGCAAAAAATCCACTCCAATCAACGGTAAAATCGCTTTTTCACCCAGATTTACTGTTCCAATGGCTAGTTTCTCCTGCTGCACACTACCGCTGCGCTCCTGTCGCACCTGTCTAAGTATGTCCTCTGTGCAACGTGTAGACAAGTGGATTCCCATTCTTTGGCCATATATTCATTTGGTAGGCACAGGGTTATCCCTATATGGATTCAGTCAACTTCCGTTGATGTACCTAGGAAGACTCTCGCCTCGTAACGTGGCCAAGCACAACACACCTCCATTAGTGATCTCTTTCACAATGTATGGCCCTAGCTAGTGCTTCCTGAAATTTCTTGGGTAGCGTGAAAAATGAGTGTCATATAAAAAAACCAAATATCCTTCTTTGAATGCCTTCTATCGAATGTGTCTATCATGCCAGGCCTTTTCACGCGCCTTTTGCACTTGCTGATGAAATTTAGCAATGAATTGATCCTCTTCTAAGGAAACCAGTTGTGCTAGACATTCCTCCATGATGTTTGGCTCAACCATATTAGTGAATGATGTGATGCATAGTCTTGGGAAAAGATATTCCATTGGCATAATTTCTTCTTTCCCATAAGCCATCTTTAACAGTGTTTTCCCAGTCAAATTCTTGCGTGTGGTCCTATAAGCCCATAAAACAGAAGGGATGCGCATGTCCTAATAATTCCGATTTTTATTACAGATATTTGTGAGCGCATTCTCCAAGATTTTGTTGAAAGCTTCTACTGCACCAATTTCCTGAGGGTGGTAAGGAGTACTCTTCTGGTGGTGTATCTGAAATTCCCGTGTCAGAGTTTTAATGGTTTTATTAAGAAAGTGCGTACCCCTATCACTCATCAATATCTTTGGGCACCCAAATCTAGTCAGGATATTTTCAAAAATGAAATGTGCAGCAATATATGTGGTAAAATCCTTGACTGGCTTAGCTTCTACCCATCTGGTTACATAATCTATGGAAATGATGATGTAGCACGTGCCAGTCTTATTCCCCGGAGGATTGATAGGTCCAACAAAATATATAGCCTATTTATCAAAAGCATATAGGGCCATCTATGGCTGCAGGGGCATTTCATCTCTGCGTGACGGCTTCCTCGTTCTTTGGCATGCATCACAAGCTCGACAATATGCATGTGCATCTCTGTGCAGTGTGGGCGACCATAACCTAGCACACAACACTTTCTGCATAGTGGCCTCCTACCACTCCTCCATGAGATTTAGCCAAGATGTCCTATATTTCATGTTCCAAAACATACCTTCTTAGCACTTCATCCACTCCTAACTTGTAAAATTGACCAGCAATCAGTGTAAAATTAGCTATGGATGAAACCAAATCCTTCTTTTGCTACACCGATTATTCAACAGGTGCACTTCCATTAGTCAGGAAGTGAATAATATTCGAAAATTGTTTGTCAAACACCTTAATAGCAAAGAGTTGCACATCAGGTAGTCCCTCCTCCAGACTGGTTAGTTCCTCTCCATTCTTAATGCATGATAAGTGATCAGTTCTAGGATTCAGTCTACCAAGCTTCACAATGATTTCAAAATCATACTCCTGAAATAGTAACAACCATCTACAAATCCCCATCCCGCCCCCCCAACATAGGCTTATTGACCAGGTATTTCAAAGCAGAGTAATTAGTGAACATCTTGAAGTGCCCTCCTAGCAGATAGTGCCTATATTTTTGCAGAGCATAGACCATGTCCAATCATGGCCAATCCTTCCCTTTCTGTAGTCGAGTAGTTGTGCTCTGCACTAGAGAGATTCCTACTGGAAAAGGCAACGGGGTGATCAATGTCTCCTTCTCCTGGCTGTGCTAAAACAACTCCAAGTGCTATGCCGGATGCATCAACATGTACATGGAAGACCTTGGACTAGTCTGGGAATATTAGAATGGGTGCAGTAACCATATTTTCCTTGAGCAGCTCAAATCTCTTCTGACATTCCTCATCCCAGAAAAAGGACACATCCTTCTTCAACAATTTCTTCTTCAAGGTGTAGTGATCAAAGCATAGCCCTGAATGAATTTTCTGTAATATGTGGTGTGTCCCAAAATGGAGAGCAATTGTTTTTCATTGGTAGGGACTTCTAGGATGATAATAACTGAAATATTTGCTAGATCTACTATCAACCCTTGCTGACAAACAATATGGTACAAAAAAATTCCAAAAGGAACGTAGAATATGCATTTCTTCAACTTAAGAGAAATCTGATGCTTCTTTCAAGTGTCAAGCATCATGCGCAAGTTGGACACATGCTTCTTTACTAGCCCAAACATAGTCTAATCATCAAAATATAGCTCCAAGAACTTGTGCATGAATTCTTTGAACACAACTACTACTATGCGCGAGAATATAGCATGTGCATTCTTCAATCGGAAAGGCATGAGTATGTATTGGAAGTAACCCCATTCTGTTGCAAAAGTGGTATTGCTTTAGCCTTTTGGTGCAATCATGATCTGATGATACCCTGAAAATCCATTAGTGAAAGAGTAAGCCTCTTTTCCTCCCACATTGTCCAAGGTATCATATGAAAATAGAGTAGGGAAGAGGTCGTGCACACATGCATCGTTTAACTTGCGCAAATCCACACAAATCCTTATTTCTCCCTTAGCCTCCTTTTCTTGAACAACAATTGGGCTTGTTAGCCCCCCTGAAATTTTTTTGACAAGAAAACAAGGGGCTAAAATGTTTCTGAGCCTTCAAGTAATGCATTTCCTCTGAAAACACATCATCCTTGAAGTCTTCTGAGCCTTTGTCCTCTGATAAAATCCCCTCTGCTGATACCCATTATTAAGCCTCTCTGATTACAAAAAATTTTGCTCCAAAAGGCCTACTTTAGCCCCTTGTATCCTTGCAAAATATCCCTTTTCAACCCTTTTTCCCTTTGTTAAACTCCCCCTTTTTACCCCCAAAATCCCTCCCCTAATCCTTCTCAACCTTCCCAAAATCCCCTCTAAACCATACACACATCCCTAGTGTGGTTTAATAACCCCTTCTTCCCTCTATCGCTACCCATTTTGGCCTTTAATTTCATTAATAATGTGCTAAAAACCATATTCTCCATGTATATGGGGCCTAGCCCCTTTCGGCCAAGTCCCTGCACCTTCCCCCTCCACGTGACCTGGGCGTCGAAACCATGCGCTAGCCCGAAAAAGTTCTTAGCACAAATATGTATCGGGCGCAATTTGAACCGTCAATCTGTATAGATCGGATGGTCATTGCAAGCTCCATAGTGCCCATGGCCCAACCCGTTCATCGCCCGTTCATCGCATCTCCACCGTCTGTTAACCCGCCAGATCAACGGTCAGAGTTTACCCGCCCCGGTGGTCCCCGCGCACTGTTCATAAATCACCGGTTTCCATCGCACCGCGTTTGGAGGATGGGCGGTAATTTTATTTTCGGAGCGATTCCACTCACCGCCTGAAATGTGGCTCCGTCACTATTTCAAAACCGCCCCCCCATCACGCGTTATCGTTCGGTATTTGACATGGCGCGATATGCATATAAACCGTCTGATCTGCGATCGCCCATCCAACGGTCATCGCGCCCCGAAGTTGCACTATGGATAACGCAAGGCAGCCGTACCCCTAGCCCACTGTCCATCGCCGTCCGATGTGTTTTCCATCGTTGATCTCCACCAGAGATCGGACGGTCCAGATTTATTCGCATGCCCGCCATTGACCGTCTCTCGCCACATCACCATTCCACGTGTCCCATCACATCGTTCGCCCGTCCCTATATATATATTCATTCAAAGTTCAAGTTTTAATGTTTTATATTAAAATTTCTGCTCTCGCCACCTTCCAATTGCATTTTCCCTCTGCGCCACCATTCTGCAAGCCTCCCATTGCATTTTCACTGTAATCCTGCACTATTCTGCCATTTCACCAGCCTGCGCAACCATTCTCATCATCCCCTTTGCATCCACCACCTCCATACGTGTTTTTCTTAACAAGTTTTCGTGTTTTGCAGGGTTATCAGAGGGTGAAAGCCGCCATGATTACCGGTCTATATTACAGTGGAAAAAATGCAGAAAGGACCATTTTCTAGAAGCTGAGATCACGAAGAAAGCCTGGGAAAGAGCCATGACAGGACTTGCATTAAAGAACAGGGTTTGAACTCTGGAAACTCTTCCCCAGAGCCACTAAAGCATAGATTTCACCGACAAAGATAGTACAGGAGCAGCAGAAAGTTCAAGGCACGTAATTGAAGATTTTTGAGCCTTTTTTCAGGGATCAAAGACCTCGTGGATCACTCAGAAGGTCCAATGCACAGAAAAGCATACTATCAGGGTTTCCGTATCAGCAGAACGTTCTTCCATAAAAGGACAAGGTGCCCATACCGTCTGCATTCTATACCGTGTTCTAGGGAGATTTTTCAGCCCTGACAGCAGTTCTATGCTACCAGTGCATTAGTTATACAGTATGGCAGACCCTAGCATCATCGTTCTGCATTTTGTTCAGTACACCAGAGACATACCTGGAGAAAATGGAAACTTGACGAAGACCCCTCCATCATCCAATGAGTACCAGAGATAAATGCCCAAAAATTAAACTGAATGGAGCCTCGTCCCTCCTGCTGCTTTAGAGTTTTAATGCTGCATTTAAGTTTACATCTACTCCTGTTATTCTTTTCTCCTATAAGAATCCTGAAGAACATATTGTAAAGGTTGTTGTTCAGCTGCTGCCGTTGTAGTCAGAGCGATTCATTATGACTGTTAGAACATTTTGGGAGAAATCAGCAGAGAAGTTTGTATGTAGTAGGCTGGGAGGAGAAGTTGGGATTGTAACAGCCATTGAGCTCAGTGTATGTGACTAGTTTTGCATCAATTAATCAAAGCACATTTCACAGGATCCTAGTCTATTACTATTGGTGATGCTTTTCTAACTCTGTTTATTACATCTTCATACTGTTTTGATTTTCTTCTGGGCTCGCATCAGAAACACGGCATAGGATTTACCCTTGTTAGGTACCCTATGTCTCTGCTCTCCTTGCCTTCAATGTTTTCTGCTAAATGTGTTATCTAAGGGTTGATTTCAGTTAATTTAACCAGTGTAGTGGATGTCATTGCCTGCTAGATGATGTATGAATTGAATGAATCTGTTCTTAGATGTTCTTATTGGGTTTAAGCTGGAAGATTTGGGAAAACTGGGGATTAGAGTTAGCCCTATCCACTAGGATCCTTGTGCGATCAGCTGGCCTTTCTAAGATCTCTTTCTGGTGTCAAGCATTGAAGGTTCAAAGTCCTTCTCTGATCTATAGACCCTGGCTCTGTAAAACTTATCTTTTTTTTTCCCTGGAGCATGCTAAAACAGACCTGGAGTTAAATGACCTTTGGTCTGATCTATAAGCTGCCCCTTTGTCCCTCCTCTGAAATTTTCCTTTGAGTATGTCCAAGTAGGTCTGGAGTTAAATGACCTCTGACCTGATCTATAGACAGAAATTGGTTGTCTTTCCTTCTTATCACTTTCTTTCCTTAATGTTCCATCCCACCATCTATCTAAAAAGATCCTTTAGTGTAGATGACTTGCCCTCTGAAAGCCTGAGCTAGTTGTTGGATGTAATTACCTTTCATGACTCCATAGCCCAATGGATGGAAATTTCTTGACCTATCCTCTTTGCTGAAACATCCTGCTGCTTTGTTCCTTTACTCTCATTTCCTTCTCAGTCTATGATCTCATGACCAACCCAGCAACCAACCAACCAAATCATTTTAAACCCCCTTTGTGCTTCATACCTAGCCTAATACCTCGTTTTGAGCTTTCAAATATATATAATTCTTTGTTTGATAGAGAGATCCCTCTCTGGGTCTAGGAGGGCTAGATCTTAGGGCCCCAAAGTGGTTCTGATGTTGTCTCATCTTTTGGTCTTGCCAATCTGGCCAAAACATGGGAACCCCAACATAATGGCGACTCCGCTGGGGAAATCTGAGAGCCTTTAACTAATAACATTTGTTTGTCTCCCATTGTCTTCACCAACATAATGGTGACTCCGCTGGGGACTTGAGTGCATTATATCTTACATACTCTTAGGCACTCAAAAGACCCAAGATCTCTGGTTAGATTGGCATTCAATTGCTGATGGTGGACAACACCCTACTTCAAACAGTCAATTTCATCTACCTGGCGACTCCACACTCCATAACTCCCAAAAGACCAAATGAATCCATTGGTAGAAGACTTTGAACTGGTTGAGAAGATATAGTGACCTCTTTCTGATTTAAAAACATGCTTCCACGCATACAGAGAAGATATGCCCCAATGAGTAGGGAGCATATTCCTGGATTCCCACACAAAATGCCTGAAGTGGACTAGTTAAAAAACCTGCCTACCTTTCAGGGTGAAAATGTTGATGACCCCTTGCTACATCTCATCAAGTTTCATATACATGTGTGGAAATTTAAATTTGAATGGCATGAAGACTGCCTAATGAAAATGTTCATGGCAACATTAGAAGGAAAATCTAGGGTCTGGTATGAATGGTTAGAACCTCGGAGTTTTTTTTTCTTTAAGGGACATGCACCAAGTATTTTACAAGAATTATAAAGGAAAATCTCCATCCTTATCATGGGATTGTTGTTATCAATCACAGAATATCATACAGTACCTGTTAGACATTGATGAGGATTTGGTTAATATTCCTCCTGAAGATCTATTAACAACCATTCAAGATTTTCATATGCATCCTAGCTATCACAAGAACACGGATGAATCAGCTAAGGAAGAAAAAATTCAAGAGATCATAGACATTCCTCAAGATATTCCTGAAAACTTAGATGCTGACCCATCACCCCTTGCAGTTGAGGCTTCAGATGAAATTCTACCTCAAATCCAGTCTTCAAAGGAAACAGAGAGCTGCTGCACTTCTGCACAAAGGAACACAAGACCATCTTCCCCTTTGACAAAAGAAGAAATAGATCAGATCATCAATAGACAGCCAGCCTCTGAAATTTTTTGCAGATCATACATCCTTGTCCATTCATCTGATGAGCTTTGTTGTACAGGGTTGGAAAGCTCACATGTAAATCAGAGTGAAGAAAAATCTGCTGATAATCTAGTATATCTGATTGGTAGCATTACTTACATTCATGATTCTCCTATTTTTGATCTATCTGATGATGATGTTCTCCAAACAGAAGATAATCTTGCAGGATCATCATTAGTAGATTTATGGGAGGAAAATAAATTCCCTTTACTTCCAGAAAGTAATGAACCAATGTAGGTTATTTATGATACTGATGAAGAAAAATTTAAAAGTGCAGCAGAGGGTGAAGGATCTCTAGATCTTTGCTTCACTCCATTACAACTCATCAGTGATGGTTTTCACATGATTGGAGGTCAGCAGCCTCTCATCTCAGAAGATGAAGAGGAAAACAAGGAAGAGATTTTTGAGCAGACTGAAATAAAGGGGCTTTCTCTTGAAAAAGAGGAAGCAATGGAACAAACCCCTACTCAAGAATACTTAGACCTTTTCACAGAGCTCAGCCCACCAGAGCAGAATGTATCAGAGCTCCAAGAGGACATCACTACCATATATGATGAGTCCTCCAGTTTAGAAAATGAAGAAGATGAGGGAGATTATCTTTCTCAAGAGAGTCTTATTCTTGATCCAGTGGAAGAAGAGGAAATCCTAGTTGAAGCCTGCCTGCCAAATATTCATAACAAGGTATCATTTCATGATCCTTATGTACATTTCCTACACACATTTGAGGAAGGATCAAAGGTCTTTTTGAGAAGCATGTTGCAAACAGAGAGAAAAAATTGTAAAGCTGCTATTGTGGAACAAAAAGAGTGGGAGCAGCCTTGCCTATCCAGCATGCTCAGAGAGTTGAGCAAGAAGGACCAGCCATGGGATCATTTGATGGACTAGTTGCATTGGAAAACAATGTTTGTAAGCTAGACTTGTAAATATTCTAGTTAGAGTAGGGTAGATAGGAAAAGCTCAATAAAGCTCAATCTGTGAGCATGTAGTTAGTTGTTTTTAATTTTTGCAAAGTCCAGCAAGTCAGACAGTCTAATCCTGGCTTGAATGCTTTCAATTTCTGTCTTAGAATGTAGAGAAGAAATCTGCTAGACAGTTTAATCCTAGCAGATAGTAGTTTAGGTAGAGAAACTATGAGGCCAACAGTTTAATCTGGTCTCATGGAGCAATAAGGGTAGAAATAGAATAGGTTTATTTTATTTCTTGTAAAATAAAATAAATAAAAATGATGTAAAGGGCATGCTAGTTCAAATGCACCCTAAAAGAAAAATGCTAGGATTGTAGTCTGGGTAGGTAGACTGTTTGAGAATGTTTCTGCTAATTTGATGTCTTCACAATTTGTGGCAGCTGATCCAAGAGAAGAAAAGAATGAGTCAAGTACCAGGCATTTGGCCTACACCAAAGATTTATTTTCTGAATTCTTGACTCATTTAAGAAGAAGCCATCCCCATGTGGAGCCACTCTTAGCCCCCCTATAAATTTTTGACAAGCAAACAGGGGGCTAAAATATTTCTGAGCCTTCAAGGAATGCATTTCCTCTGAAAACACATCATCCTTGAAGTCTTCTGAGCCTTTGTCCTCTGATAAAATACCCTCTGCTGATACCCATTATTAAGCCTCTCTGATTACAAAAAATTGTGCTCCAAAAGGCCTAGTTTAGCCCCTTGTATCCCTGAAAAATATCCCTTTTCAACCCTTTTTCCCTTTGTTAAACTCCCCCTTTTTACCCCCAAAATCCCTCCCCTAATCCTTCTCAAACTTCCCAAAATCCCCTCTAAACCATACACACATCCCTAGTGTGGTTTAATAACCCCTTCTTCCCTCTATCGTTACCCATTTTGGCCTTTAATTTCATTAATAATGTGCTAAAAACCATATTATCCATGTATATGGGGCCTAGCCCCTTTCGGCCAAGCCCCTGCACCTTCCCCCTCCACGTGACCTGGGCGCCAAAACCACGCGCTAGCCCGAAAAAGCGCTTAGCGCAAATATGTATCGGGCGCAATTTGAACCGTCGATATGTATAGATCATATGGTCATCACAAGCTCCACAACGCCCATGGCCCAACTCGTTCATCGCCCATTCATCGCATCTCCATCGTCCATTAACCCGCCAGACCAACGGTCAGAGTTTACCCACCCCGGTGGTCCCTGCGCACTGTTCACAAACCAGCGGTTTCCATCGCACCGCGTTTGGAGGATGGGTGGTAATTTTATTTTCAGAGTGATTCCACTCACCGCCTGACACGTGGCTTCGTCACTATTTCAAAACCACCCCCCCATCGTGCGTTATCGTTTGGTATTTGACATGGGACGATATGCATATAAATTGTCTAATCTGCGATCGCCCATCCAACGGTCATCACACCCCGAAGTTGCACGGTGGATAACCCAAGGCAGCCGTACCCCTGGCCCACTGTCCATCGCCCTCCGACGTGTTTTCCACTGTTGATCTCCACTGGAGATCGGACGGTCTAGATTTATTCGCACGCCTGCCATTGACCGTCACCTGCCACATCACCATTCAACGTGTCCCATCACATCGTTTGCCCGTCCCTGTATATATATTCATTCAAAGGTCAAGTTTTAATGTTTTATATTAAAATTTCTGCTCTCGCCACCTTCCAATTTCATTTTCCCTCTGTGCCACCATTCTGCAAGCCTCCCACTGCATTTTCACCGTAATCCTGCACTATTTTTCCATTTCACAAGCCTGCGCGACCATTCTCATCATCCCCTTTGCATCCACCACCTCCATATGTGTTTTTCTTAATAGGTTTTCGTGTTTTTCAGGGTTATCAGAGGGTGAAAGCCGCCATGATTACCGGTCTATATTACAGTGGAAAAAACGCAGAAAGGACCATTTTCCAGAAGCCGAGATCACGAAGAAAGCCTGGGAAAGAGCCATGATAGGACTTGCATTAAAGAACATGGTTTTAACTCTGGAAAATCTTCCCCAAAGCCATTAAAGCATAGATTTCACCGACAGAGACAGTACGGGAGTAGCAGAAAGTTCAAGGCATGTAATTGAAGATTTTTGAGCCTTTTTTCAGGGATCAAAGACCCCGTGGATCGCTCAGAAGGTCCAATGCACAGAAAAGAATACTATCAGGGTTTCTATATCAGCAGAACGTTCTTCCATAAAAGGACAAGGTGCCCATACCGTCTGCATTCTATACCATTTTCTAGGGAGATTTTTCAGCCCTGACAGTATTCCTATGCTACCAGTGCATTAGTTATATAGTATGGCATACCCTAGCATCATCGTTCTGCATTTTTTTCAGTACGCCAGAGACATACCTGGAGTAAATGGAAACCTGACGAAGACCACTCCATCATCCAATGAGTACCAGAGATAAATGCCCAGAAATTAAACTGAATGGAGCCTCAGCCCTCCTGCTGCTTCAGAGTTTTAATGTTGCATTTAAGTTTACATCTATTCCTGTTATTCTTTTCTCCTATAAGATTCTTGAAGAACATATTGTAATTGTTGTTCGGCTGCTTCCGTTGTAGTTAGAGGGATTCATTATGATTGTTAGAACATTTTGGGAGAAATCAGTAGAGTATTTTGTATGTAGTAGGCTGGGAGGAGAAGTTGGGATTGTAACAACCATTGAGCTCAGTGTATGTGACTGTTTTTGCATCAATTAATCAAAGCACATTTCACAGGATCCTGGTCTATTACTATTGGTGATGTTTTTCTAACTCTGTTTATTACATCTTCATACTGTTTCATTTTCTTCTAGGCTCGCATCATAAACATGGCATATGATTTACCCTTGTTAGGTACCCTATGTCTCTACTCTCCTTGCCTTCAATTTTTTCTGCTAAATGTGTTATCTAAGGGTTTATTTCAGTTAATTTAACCAGTGTAGTGGATGTCATTGCCTACTAGCTGATGTATGAATTGAATGAATCTATTCTTAGATGTTCTTGTTGGGTTTAAGATGGAATATTTGGGAACAATGGGGATTAGAGTTAGCCCTGTCCACTAGGATCCTTATGTGATCAGTTGGCCTTTCTAAGATTTCTTTCTGGTGTCAAGCATTAAAGGTTCAAAGTCCTTCTCTGATCTATAGACCCTGGCTCTATAAAAATTATCTCTATTTTTCCCTGGAGCATGCTAAAGCAGACCTGGAGTTAAATGACCTCTGGTCTGATCTATAAGCTTCTCCTTTTTCCCTCCTTTGAAAGCTGCCTTTGAGTATGTCCAATCAGGTCTGGAGTTAAATGACCTCTGACCTGATCTATAGACAAAAATTGGGTGTCTTTCCTTCTTTCACTTTCTTTCCTTAATGTTCCATCCTACCATCTATCTAAAAAGATCCTTTAGTGTAGATGACTTGCCCTCTGAAAGCCTGAGCTAGTTGTTGCATGTAATTACCTTTCATGACTCCATAGCCCAATGGATGGAAATTTCTTGACCTATCCTCTTTGCTGAAACATCCTGCTGCTTTGTTCCTTTCCTCTCATTTCCTTCTCAGTCTATGATCTCATGACCAACCCAGCAACCAACCAACCAAATCATTTTAAACCCCCTTTGTGCTTCATACCTAGCCTAATACCTCATTTTGAGCTTTCAAAGATATATCATTCTTTGTTTGATAGAGAGATCCCTCTCTAGGTCTAGGAGGGCTAGATCCTAGGGCCCTAAAGTGGTTATGAAGTTGTCTCATCTTTTGGTCTTGCCAATCTGGCCAAAACATGGGAACCCCAACATAATGGCGACTCCGCTGGGGAAATCTGAGAGCCTTTAACTAATAATATTTGTCTATGTCCCATTTTCGTCACCAACATAATGGCGACTCTGTTGGGGACTTGAGTGCATTCTATCTTACATACTCTTAGGCACTCAAAAGACCCAAGATCTCTAGTTATATTGGCATTCAATTTCTGATGGTGGACAACACCCTGCTTCAAATAGTCAATTTCATCCACCTGGCGACTCCACACTCCATAACTCCCAAAAGACAAAATGACTCCACTGGTAGAAGACTCTAAACTGGTTGAGAAGATACAGTGACCTCTTTTTGATTTAAAAAAATGCTTCCACACATACAGAGAAGATATTCCCCAATGAGTAGGGAGCATATCCCTGGATTCCCACACAAAATGCCTGAAGTGGACTGGTTAAAAAACCTGCCTACCTTTCAGGGTGAAAACGCTGATGACCCCTTGCTACATCTCATCAAGTTTCATATACATGTGTGGAAATTTAAAGTTGAATGGCATGAAGACTGCCTAATGAAAATTTTCATGGCATCATTAGAAGGAAAAGCTAGGGTCTGGTATGAATGGTTAGAACCTTGGAGTTTGTTTTCTTTAAGGGACATGCACCAAGTATTTTACAAGAAATATAAAGGAAAATCTCCATCCTTATCATGGTATTGTTGTGGTCAATCATAGAATATCATATAGTACATGTTAGACATTGATGAGGATTTGGTTAATATGCCTCCTGAAGATCTATTAATAGCCATTCAAGATTTTCATATGCATCCTAGCTATCACAAGAACACGGATGAATCAGCTGAGGAAGAAAAAAGTCAAGAGATCATAGAAATTCCTCAAGATATTCCTGAAAACTTAGATGTTGACCCATCACCCCTTGTAGTTGAGGCTTAATATGACATTCTACCTCAAATCCAGTCTTCAAAGGAAACAAAGAGTTGTTGCACTTCTGCACAAAGGAACACAAGACCATATTCCCCTTTGACAGAAGAAGAAATAGATCAGATCATCAATAGACAACCAGCCTATGAAATTTTTTAAAGATCATACATCCTTGTCCATTCATCTGATGAGCTTTGTTGTACAGGGTTGGAAAGCTCACATGTAAATCGGAGTGAAGAAAAATCTGCTGCTAATCTAGTATATCTGATTGGTAGCATTACTTACATTCATGATTCTCCTATTTTTGATCTATCTGATGATGATGTTCTCCAAACAGAAGATAATCTTGCAGGATCATCATTAGTAGATTTATGGGAGGAAAATCAATTCCTTTTACTTCTAGAAAGTAATGAGCCAATGCAGGCTATTTATGATACTGATGAAGAAAACTTTAAAAGTGCAGAAGATGGTGAAGGATCTCTAGATCTTTGCTTCACTCCATTACAACTCATCAGTGATGGTTTTCACATGATTGGAGGTCAGCAACCTCTCATCTTGGAAGATGAAGAGGAAAACAAGGAAGAGATTTTTGAGCAGACTGAAATTAAGGGGCTTTATCTTGAAAAAGAGGAAGCAATGGAACAAACCCCTGCTCAAGAATACTTAGACCTTTTCACAGAGCTCAACCCACTAGATCAGAATGTATCAGAGCTCCAAGAGGACAGCACTACCATATATGATGAGTCCTGCAGTTCAGAAAATGAAGAAGATGAGAGAGATTCTCTTTCTCAAGAGAGTCTTATTCTTGATCCAGTGGAAGAAGAGGAAATCCTGGTTGAAGCCTGCCTGCCAGATATTCATAACCAGGTATCATTTCATGATCCTTATGTACATTTCCTGCACACATTTGAGGAAGGATCAAAGGTCTTTTTGAGCAGCATGTTGCAAATAGAGAGAAATTTTTTTAAAGCTGTTATTGTGGAACAAAAAGAGTGGGAGCAGCCCTGCCTATCCAGCATGCTCAGAGAGTTGAGCAAGAAGGACCAGCCATGGGTTCATTTGATGGACTGGTTGCATTGGAAAACAATGTTTGTAAGCTAGACTTGCAAATATTCTAGTTAGAGTAGGGTAGGTAGGAAAAGCTCAATAAAGCTCAGTCTGTGAGCATGTAGTTAGTTGTTTTTAGTTTCTGCAAAGTCCAGCAAGTCAGACAGTCTAATCCTGGCTTGACTGCTTTCAATTTCTATCTTAGAATGTAGAGAAGAAATCTACTAGACAGTTTAACCTAGCAGATAGTAGTTTAGGTAGAGAAACTATGAGACCAACAGTTTAATCTGGTCTCATGGAGAAATAAGGGTAGAAATAGAATAGGTTTATTTTCTTGCTTATAAAAAAAAAAAAAATGATGTAAAGGGTCTGCTAGTTCAAATGCACCCTAAAAGAAAAATGCTAGGATTGTAGTCTAGGTAGGTAGACTGTTTGAGAATGTTTCTGCTGATTTTATGTCTTCACAATTTGTGGCAGTTGATCCAAGAGAAGAAAAGAATGAGTCAAGTACCAGGCATCTGGCCTACACCAAAGATTTATTTTCTGAATTCTTAAACAACTAGGAAAGTAAATACGTAATAGACCCTTTGTGCTTCCCTAATTTTTGACAAGCAAAACGAGGGGGCTAAAAATTTTACGAGCCTTCGAGGAATCACATTTCCTGCGAAAACAAATCAGACAAATCATCCTTAAAGTCTTGGTGCTTCTTTGTCCTTTGATAAATCTCTTGCTAATACCATTAATGCAGCTCTGATTACAATAAAATGTGATCAAAGGCCTGCAACGCCTTTCAACACCTGCAAAATATCCCTTTTCAACCTTCTTCCCTTTGTCAAACTTCCCCTTTTTTACCCCCAAAAATCCCTCCCCTAATCCTTCTCAACCTTCCCAAAATCCCCTCTAAACCATACACACATCCCTAGTGTGGTTTAATAACCCCTTCTTCCCTCTATCGTTACCCATTTTGGCCTTTAATTTCATTAATAATGTGCTAAAAACCATATTCTCCATGTATATGGAGCCTAGCCCCTTTCGACCAAGCCCCTGCACCTTCCCCCTCCACGTGACCCAGGCGCCGAAACCACGCGCTAGCCCGAAAAAGCGCTTAGCGCAAATATGTATCGGGCGCAATTTGAACTGTCGATCTGTATAGATCGGACGGTCATCGCAAGCTCCATAGATCCCTTGGCCCAACCCGTTCATCGCCCGTTCATCGCATCTCCACCATCCGTTAACCTGCCAGATCAACGGTCAGAGTTTACCCACCCCGGTGGTCCCCGCACACTGTTCATAAACCACCGGTTTCCATCACATCGCGTTTGGAGGATGGGCGGTAATTTTATTTTCGGAGTGATTCCACTCACCGCCTGACACGTGGCTCCGTCACTATTTCAAAACCACCCCCCCATCGTGCGTTATTGTTCGGTATTTGACATGGTGCGATATGCATATAAACCGTTTGATCTGCAATCGCCCATCCAACAGTCATCGCGCCCCGAAGTTGCACGGTGGATAACCCAAGGTAGTTGTACCAGTTGTCCATCACCCTCTGACGTGTTTCCACCGTTGATCTCCACCGGAGATTGGACGATCCAGATTTATTCGCACGCCTGTCGTTGATTGTCTCCCGCCACGTCACCATTCCACGTGTCCCATCACATCGTTCGCTCGTCCCTGTATATATATTCATTCAAAGGTCAAGTTTTAATGTTTTATATTAAACTTTCTGCTCTCGCCACCTTCCAACTGCATTTTCCCTTTGCGCCACCATTCTGCAAGCCTCCCACTACATTTTCACTGTAATCTTGCACTATTTTTCCATTTCACCAGCCTGCGCGACCATTCTCATCATCCCCTTTGCACCCACCACCTCCATATGTGTTTTTCTTAACAGGTTTTTGTGTTTTGCAAGGTTATCAGATGGTGAAAGCCGCCATGATTACTGGTCTATATTACAGTGGCAAAAACGCAGAAAGGACCATTTTCCAGAAGCCGGGATCATGAAGAAAGCCTCAGAAAGAGCCATGACAGGACTTGCATTAAAGAACAGGGTTTGAACTCTGGAAAATCTTCCCTAGAGCCATTAAAGCATAGATTTCGCTGACAGAGATAGTACGGGAGCAATAGAAAGTTCAAGGCACGTAATTGAAGATTTTTTAGCCTTTTTTCAGGGATCAAAGACCCCGTGGATCGCTCAGAAGGTCCAATGCATAGAAAAGCATACTATCAGGGTTTCCGTATCAGCAGAACATTCTTCCATAAAAGGACAAGGTGCCCATACCGTCTGCATTCTATACCGTGCTCTAGGGAGAATTTTCAGCCCTGACAACAGTCCTATGCTACGAGTTCATTAGTTATACAGTATGGAAGACCCTAGCATCATCGTTCTGCATTTTCTTCAGTACACCAGAGACATACCTGGAGTAAATGGAAACCTGACGAAGACCACTCAATCATCCAATGAGTACCAAAGATAAATGCCCAGAAATTAAACTGAATGGAGCCTCGGCCCTCCTGCTGATTCAGAGTTTTAATGCTGCATTTAAGTTTACATCTACTCCTGTTATTATTTTCTCCTATAAGAATCCTGAAGAACATATTGTAAAGTTTGTTGTTCAGCTGCTGCCGTTGTAGTTAGAGGGATTCATTTTGACTGTTAGAACATTTTGGGAGAAATCAACATAGTAGTTTGTATGTAGTAGGCCGGGAGGAGAAGGTGGGATTGTAACAACCATTGAGCTCAATGTATGTGACTGGTTTTGCATCAATTAATCAAAGCACATTTCACAGGATCCTGGTCTATTACTATTGGTGATGTTTTTCTAACTTTGTTTATTACATCTTCATACTGTTTCATTTTCTTCTGGGCTCGCATCAGAAACATGGCATACGATTTACCCTTGTTAGGTACCCTATGTCTCTACTCTCCTTGCCTTCAATTTTTTCTACTAAATGTGTTATCTAAGGGTTGATTTCAATTAATTTAACCAATGTAGTGGATGTCATTGCCTGCTAGCTGATTTATGAATTGAATGAATCTATTCTTAGATGTTCTTGTTGGGTTTAATCTGGAAGATTTGGGAACACTGGGGATTAGAGTTAGCCCTATCCACTAGGATCCTTGTGCGATGAGCTGGCCTTTCTAAGATCTCTTGTTAGTGTCAAGCATTGAAGGTTCAAAGTCCTTGGCTCTATATAACTTGATCTATAGACCTTGGCTCTATAAAACTTATCTCTGTTTTTCCCTGGAGCATGCGAAAGCAGACCTGGAGTTAAATGACCTCTGGTCTGATCTATAAGCTGCCCCTTTGTCCCTCCTTTGAAAGCTGCCTTTGAGTATGTCCAAGCAGGTCTGGAGTTAAATGACCTCTGACCTGATCTATAGACAGAAATTGGGTGTCTTTCCTTCTTTCACTTTCTTTCCTTCACTTTCTTTCCTTAATGTTCCATCCCACCATCTATCTAAAAAGATCCTTTAGTGTAGATGACTTGTCCTCTGAAAGCCTGAGCTAGTTGTTGCATGTAATTACCTTTCATGACTCCATAGCCCAATGGATGGCAGTTTCTTGACCTACCCTCTTTGCTAAAACATCCTGCTGCTTTGTTCCTTTCCTCTCATTTCCTTCTCAGTCTATGATCTCATGACCAACCCAGCAACCAACCAATCAAATCATTTTAGACCCCCTTTGTGCTTCATACCTAGCCTAATACCTCATTTTGAGCTTTCAAAGATATATCATTATTTGTTTGATAGAGAGATCCCTCTCTGGGTCCAGGAGGGCTAGATCCTAGGGCCCCAAAGTGGTTCTAATGTTGTCTCATCTTTTTTTCTTGCCAATCTGTCCAAAACATTGGAACCCCAACAGGGCTCACCCAATAAAAATTCTCCACAGGCTCAATGATTCCTGCAGAAAACATCTTCTCTAATTCCTTCTTCACTTTTTGCTTATATTTGGTATTCAACCGATATGGTCGCTGCTTGACAGGGTGCGCATCTAGTTTTAGAGTGATATTTATCACTCCCAAATCTCCTAGAATTCCTTTGAGCTCAGAAAAATTCGTGGGAAACAGGTCCCGATACTCTGTCAATAGCTCCATAATATTTCCCACTGTGTCATCATCCCAATAATCTCCTATTTTGGCCAACTTGGGATGTTCCTTTATCCCAATGTTGACTTCCTTTAACTTCATAGGCTTAGTTACATACACCATTCCTAATAAGGGCCCTGCAACTACGTGCTCCCTCTCAGACTCGGGGATGTTGATATTTCTTAGATCTTCTTCATTATCTTATACTGACAAGTTCCTGCAGTTGACAATATCTTGCATCTGTGCTTCCCATGCTAGCGCAACACATTCTATTCGAGGTCGAGAATCATCAAAGACAAGTGCTTCTATATCTTGCAAGACTTCATCCAATCCCTCCGATCCACCGTCCAGGCCAAAGGTTTACAGAAAAATGTCACTCATTGTAATCCAATGGTGAGTCCCTCAGTGTAGTTTCATCTCCAAATACCATGTAGTAGGTATTGGTCCCAACGAAGGGACAAACATGTGAACCCATTTGGTCATGGTCTTCTTGTTCCAAACCTCCATCCATGTGACCAAGTGTTTGCACGGATCACCTTGGCCATAAAAAAGCTCAGTTGGTGGGATAGCGGGCTGCTCAAAGTGTAACCTCATAATTCTATTTCATTCCTCCCAATCCTTAAAGCTCCCTTTGTGTGTATCCCACCAAAGTGCTGGAGTTGTGCACACTGCAAGATCAAGTGCCCAAAATCTCTGCTCTTCTGGGAAAACCTTTTCCAACTTTTCCAAAAATAATACAACGCTATTAGAACCATCAAAATAGGGAAATTATCTTACCTCTGAGGAGATGCATCGAAAATTTTTAGTGATCTTGATGCAACTCAGTGCATAAACATCATGCAGATGATTCTGCCAGTTCTCCATTTCTCTATCCGGTTTTGAGAAGCATGAGCTATGATTTTCCCAATTCAACATCCCATCAGCCACAGGGTTGATCCAATCCTCATCCCATGTAGTCAGCTTGTAGATATGGTCGACATCATCTCCTTCGCGCACTATTTTTGTATATCTCTCTCTTTTCGCCAGATCTAGAGGTACTATAACCTGAGTACCATGATTTTCAAAGATCATGCTCCTACGCTTCAAGTTGATGATTCCTCCCATATCGATGGCCCATTCTAGCCCTAGCAGCACAGGGTAGGGGTCTGAATCATCCACAATTTGTGTTACTTCAAAATATGCACATAATTTTACTCCAGCAATGTCTACCAGAACTTGTGGGAGTCTTCCAAGTGGAATGATCTTCTATTGATTAGCCATGCGCAACTGAATGGTGGACCATTCTAGATTTGGTTCACCCATATTTTTCTAGGTCTGCTTAGGTGGAGCATTTGCATTAGACCCTAAGTCCAAGATGACCTAATCCATCTCATACTCTCTAATTTGCACGGTCATGCACATCTCCCGGCCAGTTCTCTTCTTGTTCTTATAGATCTTGTTCACAACCTTACTCCTAGTTCAAGGCAACTCCTTGTCCATGCAACTATCTATTAGAGCCTGAAGCTTGTCTACTGCTTCCTGGTTACACAATAAATTAATGTAGGCTTTCAGGAAAGGTTTGAATTCATCATCAATCTTTGCTTCCATGATTGACTTGGATGTGGACGCATCTGCAATAGTATAATAATTCCTGGATTCTACAAAAGTTTCCGTTTCCTTCTGCAGGTTGAGTCCTTCCTTATTTTCCGAGGCCTTCCTGATCAAAGGCTCTGCATCAGCCTTCTTTCCCTCATCTTTTCCAGTGGCAACACCACTGCATGTAATTATTTTTACACTTGGGTCATCATCTTGCATCTCAGCTTTAACCATTTGTATGTTCTGCGTAGGCGTCTGCGATTTCTTTTCCTTCATTATAGCAATCAAAACAAGACAACCTTCAATAACATGATAAAATTGTATACGATGCCTGCAATACTGTCGCGCAGGGTTCAGAAAATCACGTGCATAGTGCCCAGTGTCTCCACAGTTATAGAAAATTAGTTTTCCTCTTCCACGACCTGCACCTCCACCTCTCCCTCCTCCCCTTCCTCTAGTTCGAGATCCTCCACATGCAGAGGGAGATGCTAGTGAAGATGGGTTGGCCTGCACCCTATATAGGTTAGCACTATCCATCATTAGCTCAAATGTGCGGTAGTGATGCTCATCATGGCCAACCGAAGAGAAAAACCTACACCATTTCTACTTTAGTTCTGGCACATAACTTCATAATCAAGGGAAATGGTTTGTGTCATGCCATCCAGCTACCTTACAGTCAGTGCACCACAATGTGGGAGTACCACTCGGTCCTACAACATCCCAGGGGCGTAATGGATTTGGCCCTCCTGCTTGCATGTAATCTTGAAATAAGGTAGACTGATGTTTTGTGTGCCTGGAACCCTTACAACGTATACACCATACATCTGTGCCAACTTCCTTCCCTTTGTCTCTACGCATGTTTTGGATCTCCAAGTGCATCGCTTCTAATTGATTTTGGATTTGCGGAGTTTCGAATTGGTTCTCAGCTCTAGGCACGGCTTCTAGTTTCATGGCAAATTCAAGAGCTTCAGCCTGAGAGTCAATATTCTACTGATTCATAGGCCTGCGCAGATGTGGAAAGAGCATGGCAATAAACCATTCCTTATGTTACTTATCATCATAGATAAATCCTCCCTCATTGATAGTGTGATTCAACCATTGATCTGCCTCCTAAATAGATTCATTTGGCTATTTTTTGATATCTTTCACCTCTGTTACACACTATGAGTAGAACCTTGGTTTTATGAATTACTGCTTCAAATCATACTTGATCTCATCAACAATAGGATTAGCGTGTTGTGTCAGATATCCCATAAACTAGTCCAATACATGAACTTCAAATGCCATGGCTAGCTGCGCTCTCTTGAAAACATCAATGTTAACATTTTGCGCAATCCATACTGCATTTGCAGCAAACCAAAACCTATCCATGTACTCATCTCCCACACCCTTGAAGGTGGGTAGCTTCATATGCTCAACCATATCTCCTCCTAGTGGTGGTGGAGGTGGGGTAGGAGATGTCTTACCCCTGCATGAGTTCGAATGTGGAGTAGCAGGAGGGCTACCTCCGACGCGCCTAGCCATACCACTCTCTATATCACTATCAGGAAAGTTTCTCAAAGGGCAGTATACAGATTTTTCTCTTCTGTGGTTAACCTGAAAGTACTTTCCGCTACGTGTAGTGCTTTCTAGCTTGTTTGGGGTCATTCACTCAGTGTGACTGCATAAAACACCCTTTTCACACAATATAATATTAATCATCAGAGGCAGAGAGTGTATGAATTTACCTCTCAGTCCTTTGAAGAACCTCCTTTCAGCTTCAGAATATGACATAGATTTATTTACTGCAAACTCTGTTACAAACCCACCCAAAAAGCTGTCAACCCAATGATCTACAGTGTGGGTGATGGAGTTATCAGTATGATCTAACTGTTGGATCAACTCAGGTGTCCACTGAGTGACCTTATTGTGCTTCCATCAGGTTTGGAACTTAGTTAATCTTGATAACCACTCCTATAATTCTTGTGCAAAGGTCATAAAGAAAATCTCGCGAACCTCTGTGAAAATATACTTATGTTTCCAATATTCAGTAGACAAATTCTTACTTCTGTTTTCCTTAATGGAAAACTCTTGAATTTTTGTCTCAAACCAGTATTATAACTCAGTCTTTGATGGCTGCCACATCACCCAATCTCTCTCAAAATGATCCCAGTCCCAACAAAGGAACCATTTGTTGGCTTAAGGGGTCCCGACCCAAGTTCCAAGTTAAGATTAACCAAAAAAACCCTCTTAATACTGGCCCTTTCGGCAGTGACCTACTTGCACAGGTCAAAGTCTCACCTGAAGCAGTAATGGGGGTTGTTGGAACCAGGTTTCCACACCCTGAGAGAGAATTAAATGATGTGGGTGTCCTTAAGTCTATAATAATAGAGGACTGTCCTTTTCACTAGAAACCCTAATCAGAAATAGATCTAGGTCAATTTACATAGGCTACCTTGCACGCGCACAAACAATGCTTCACAATCCCTTAAAAATCTTAATAAACTGCTTACAGTAATAGATCTATGCATATAACATTCACATTAATCAGTAAAACATGTGTGCAACCGATCCAATCATAGATAGCATAAATCGTAAGCAACCAGATCACTAGAACATATAACAAATGAATTTAGTACTTAGAATTATCAGAAAACACTTTTTTATTCATTAACAATCATAAAACCCTTTACAATTCTTAAGATTCACTTGCGCACATCGCCAATAGGGTCCGCACACAGCCAACAGGATCCTTTCAAACATAGAAACTTACAGATTCCCCTTCAAAGTTCAGAACATATCACAATATTATCAAAATTATTTCCAAAAACTATCTTATCCGATTCGATCTACACTTCTATTTGTATCTTACCCTGCACTCATCCTAAGGTCCGAAAAATATGGTTTGCGACTCCTAGTTTTACTCTTTAGCCCATTACAACTCATGAAGGGGATTTGACCCGCCGTAAAGCCCCTTGACTAGTGAATTTTTTAGCACACACAGCTCAAAACTACAAAAAATACTTATTGATTACCCAAAAATGCGGTCCTAAGGGCCCTTGCTCCAACAAGGATAATGGAGGATTCCCAATTATTTTTTCATCCCATAAAATAACAATTCTTCTGTTTCTGGGGAGCTTATAAGTATGCTTTATGATCACGGGGAGGACTTTTTTAACTAGATTCTAGACTTGCGAACATGGTCTGATTGGTGCACTTCCTTCTAGTAAAGAGGGTTCGATGTTGATTCATGTACTTTGATGCTAGTATTTGTTTCCACCAGCAATATTACCCTGTGATAAGTCTCTAAGAAATTTTTTCCCCAAGGGCCACATTCATAATTCCAGGTAACCTAATAGATAGGTCTCCCTTTTCATAATGAAGTGTTACCTGATCCCATTTTACCAAAATGAAATTTTTGGTTTCAGTCTTTCTGCCTTGCCACATAAATCCTCTTATTATGATCTCTATTTGTTCTTGGATGCTTGTAGGTGCCAAGGTTGCTGCATATTGGTAAATTGGCAGTGCTGTAAGCATGGATTTGATAAGTATCACTTTGACCACTAAATCTAGCCATTGCATTCCCCAACTTTGAATTTTTTTCTCATTTTCTCAATTTGGGTACTCCATAAATCTTCCTTCATATTTTCTTTTGATATAGTGAGTCCTAGATAATGGAAATGACTCCAACTTTCTTGTGTAGGAACCTCTAAAATCTGGGATATTATTTGTAAAGTGTGTGGGGGCACATTCCAACCATAGATTCTACATTTTTCATTGTTTAGAAGCCTGCTTGAGGCATTCATGAATTTGTCCAACACTTTTTAAAACATTCTGGCGATAATACATGATGCCCCTCCCATCAATCGTGTGTCATTAATGAATAAGGAGTGATTGATGGTTTTAACTCCTTGGGAGTTGTGGAGACACATTAGTGATATATCTCTTCTGCTCTTATCAAAATACCAACTTAATGAATCTACCATTATTATATATAGGAATGGGGATAGGGGGTACCCTTGCCTCAGTCCTCGGGAACTCTGAAAAAATTCACTAGGAATTCCATTTATCAATGGGGTAATCCAAGGTCCCACAATGCATTCTTTGATGACTTCAATGATCTCATTTTAGAATCCAAATTTCTTGAGGATTGTTGTTAAGAAGGTTAATCTTACTTAGTCAAATTCATTCGCCATGTCCAATTTTGTGATGATTCCTTAGTATTTCTTTAACATACTTGAGTGAATATCTTCTTGGACAATCAACACATTGTCAAGAATATGTCTATTTGGCACAAAACCACCTTGGTTTTCTGATATAATATCAGGTAGGAGATTCTTTATTCGATTGGATATGATCTTTGTGATTATTTTATAAGAGGAGTTACATAATGAAATTGGCTGAAATTGAATAAAGGTGGAGGGCCTTGCATCTTTCAGAATTAGATCCAGGTAGGATGAATTAGTGAAACCACCCAGGTTTTTTTTCTTAAATACATTCCTTATCATTCTTGTTAGGTCCTTCTTGATTATATACCAATTTTTCCTATAGAAGGAAATAGAAAAACCATCAGGGCCCGGAGCCTTGTCTGGGTGAAGTTCCCAACTGTTAGGTCCCTGTAATTAGCAAGATTGGAAAAAGTCCAACTACAGGGGTAACATCAAACCGCTTTGGGATTCAAGGATCTAGCCCTCTTGAATCTAGAGAGGGATCTCTCTATAAATGAGTTTAAATATGTGATCTTTAAAGCCTGAAATGTGGTATTAGGCTAGTTATGAAGAGCATGAGTTTTGTTTTTTTTGTTTTGGTTGGACAAAGACATGATAAAGGTGAAGGAAGTTCAAAATAAAGGGTGAAGATGTCTGCAGGTGAAGGAATGATTTGGCTGATATAAAAAGGCAAATATAGTTTTAACCCATTGGGCTATGGAGTCATAGGATGATTTTAATTGGACAGCAAGTTTCAAGAAGGATCCATGGGGAAAGTCACTTATGTCAAAGGATATCTTAAGGTGATTTATGGAGTGAAAAAGTTAGGAAGTGGAGAACAAAACAAAATGAAGAACTGTGCACAGTCTAAGATCAAGTAAGTACTTTTAAACTATCTTTCTTTCAACATGTGCTTAGAGAGACAAAACATAAAAGAATTCTGTGATCAGGTAAGTACTTTTAAAATAGCTTGCATTGAAGTACTTTGAGTTTAGAGAAACAAAATATAAAAGCATTCTGAGATCAGGTAAGTGCTTTTAAACTAGCCTTCTTTAAAGTAATTTCAGTCAAAAAACATTCAAAAACAGTTAGAACAGCTTAAGATCAGGTGAGTCCTTTGAAACCAACCTGCTTTCAACATATTCTAAAGGAAAACACTGATGATCATCATAATGAGCAATCTAGATCAGGCAAGTGCTTTGAAACCAACCTGCTTTAATATGCTCAGTATTAACAAGATAAAAACATAGAAAATAAAGCTTTTAGTAAGAGTAGGGTACTATTGAGAGTAAGTCCTAGCTCTATGTTTGCTGTTCCTTATCAGAGAAAATAAACAGAGTGAAACCTTAAAGAAAATAACAATTGATAGTGAGGAACACATCACCATTGACACAAATCAGGATCCCATAAATCAGTAACTTGTATTTTATGTTCAAACCAGTTACAATCAACAAGCCCGTAGGGTCTCTACAACTTCAAACTTCTCATATCAGCTTATTTATCTTCAAATTCCACACAGTTCATCAGTAGCTTCAGAAAACCATTACATGCATTCGTATGTCCAGAGACCAACATTTTCTCATCTTCTACAGAAGTATTTATAGAAGAATGAGGAGGTAGGAGGATTTCCCAGGGGTCAAATATCATTAATTATGTAATCATTTCTAACTCTGCTCCATAACATCTGTTCCTACCTTTCGAGGCATAATGATCGAAAGATGTACTTCTAGACTGTTCTTAATCTTCTAAAATGGTTCTGCCGACAATTAGAGATAAGATTCTTTGACTTTTATTAATTGTTCAGCTATCTTCACGTAAACACCTCTTTTTTAGGTAATGACTAAGCTTCCTTTGATTTATGTGAGGCTGCAAGTGTCTTTAGGATTTGGAGAGGGTTAAATTGGCCTCTTCTTATGGCGGTGGAGGGTTTCTCAGCTCGACAGATGTCTTCGTCTTTCCCTAAAACACCTTTAATTTACTTGAGATCTGTGTTTTGGGTCTTCAAACTCCTGTTCTGGTTCATTTTGTCTTCGAAACTGATACTCTTTGATCGGTGCTTGGTTAACTGTGTTTTCTGGTGTGCAGGGCTGTACAGGGGTCGAATGGCATCAATGCCTCATGAATTCATTAATAAAATACAAATTTAAAACCATGCAAGTGATTTTGTGGTGAATCGCAGGCGGGAGGATCGTCACCCTCGAATTGTGAATTTTTCTTTAGCATGGCAGAAAAAACCACTTAAACCCTGCAAAAATACAAAAAACTATTAAAAAATCCTGCGTGCATGGGCTAGCTGCTTCATAAGGCACATGGAGAGAGCGTGGCCATTGGATGGCATCATCCAACGGTCGATATTTATCGGGAAAATTCAAAGAGATGGCGAAAGAAAAGTTTAAATCAGAACTGTCGATCGCGCAGAGATCGACAGTGGGAAGCGGAGGCGAAAAATAATGTGGAGGAGTCGGTTTTTTGGAGAAAATCGGTTAAAAAAACCTTTGTTTCAGTGAAAAATAGTGTGTGGGGTTCGGGATGATCGTGGGCCGTCGGATGAAATCGGCCCACATGATCAACAATGGAGATACACCCGGACATCAAAAATCCAATTAAATCATGTTAAGTAAAGTTCCCGGGTCCGAAAATGCTGACTGGACGAGGAAAACACGAAGACCCGCCCAATAGAAATCTGCCGCATGGATGTTGATATGGCACTAGGACCGGGAAACGGTGGGGCATTCAATCAAATATAGACCATTGATCTCAGGAGGAGATCGACGACTGAGGACGCGTCGGAGGGTGACGGATTTTGGGCCAGGGGCACTGTTTTCCTAGGTTAACTCGCGCGCATCTTTGGGGAGTAACTACCGTCAGATGGCCTGCTCCAGATCAGACGGTGCACAACAATATCACGCCGGATCTATGGACGAACGTTAATGCGCAATGGGGGGAGGTTTTCAAATAGTGCTGGTGCCACGCATCAACCGTTGTATGGAATCTCTCTGAAATGAAAAATATCGCCAGCCCTCAGAAGGCGGTGTGATGGATACCGTCGGTTTCTGCACAGTGTTTGGCACGGTGGGGACCATCAACCATGATAGGTTCCACACCATCAATCAGCGGATCAGATCGACGGTGGAGATTAATTTGGAATTTTGCACTGGCAGAAATTTTTTTCATAGTAAATCCGACAAATTTAATATATAACCAAAGGTTTTAAACTTTGGGCGGAAATATTTATTCAAAATGGCTTGGCGCCCGATTGCAGGGCCTGTGGGCGCATGGAGAAGCATATGACCAGGGTTTATAGAGTTAGGGACTTAGCCCAAGGGGGCTTAAACCCTTAATATGAAAACGTGATTTTTTTTCATGGATCTTCAATGGTTTTCAAATGGTTTTGGGGGTTTCGATAAGGCCAAAAAGGATCTTAAAACCTTATGAAAGGGATTTTGATGAAGGGGAGATGGAAAAATTATGAGAATGAGGGATCTTGATGGGGAACAAGAGAGTAAAAATGAAGGTTAGTTTCTGAGTGCAGGAAGGGGAAAAAAGGGGATTTTGCAGCAGTCTTTCTCATGGAATTCAGCAGAATTTTCTGAGCTTGAAATGGGAACAACAATGAAGATTGAAACAAGGATATTTTGTCTTCCAGAGGCTTCAAGAGATACACTTTCTGCAATGAAACTGTTCCTTGAAGGATAAACAATGTTTTGGCCACCTTTTTATAGAACAAATTTTATAGGTGGCCAACAGTGGCTCCACTTGGGGATGGTGCCTTTCTGAAGGCATCAAGAACTTCAGACTTGCATTCTCTGGGGGGTTGATCAGTGCCTTATCCATTGGGTTGCCTTCTTTGCTTGGATGCTCTTATTTTTCATGAAAACATATTAGCAGCTATGGAAAACAATGAATCTTCATCAACAAGATTTCTACCTACCCAATCCTACTGATCTAACATTTTTTATTCATTTTAGAGTGCACTTGAACTGACAAACTCTTTACAAAATTTTATTTCTTGTGTAAATAGGAAATCTAATCTATTTCTACTCCTTATTTCTCAATGGACTCAGATTAAATATGTTGGAACACCTAATCCTCCATGGGTAGGTGTGGAATGCGAAAAGTCACAATGGAGTCCAAGTGACCTTGGAATATGAAACCAAGAGTCACACCATTGTACTATAAATGTACATCTTTGTATAATGGAAAATAAGAAAGCCTCACGCTTATCTTTCATTGTGTGTTGTTTCTCTTGTGTATGCATTCTTCTTCCTCATACACCATGTGTGTGCTTCAACATGGTGTTTAACATGGTATCAAAGCGGGCGATTGCTGGCCCTGCTTCAAATTGAATGAGCCATTTGTGTTTATGGCCTGTGCATATCTGCAAAATTGTTGGCATTTTTGCAGCATTTGGAGGATTTTTGCAGCAGTGTTTTTGCTGGATTCAGAAGTGTTTTGAAGAGGAGAAACATTCAAATTGCAGCATTCAAATCCTTGGCAGCATTCAGAAATTGTTTTGAAGAAGGCAGCACTGCCCATCTGAAGGTTTTCATTCTAATTTTTCTCTGCAATTTCTGCTCATTAAAATCTGCATCATTTTGAAAGAGCTGCTGAAAAGTGTTTAAATTGAGTTTCTGAAGAAGAAGAAGTTTCTGGTTTTTATTGCAAAAGAAATCTGAGTTTTTTCTGCTGGAAAATTCTTCATCTCTGCATTTTTGAGCTGCTGGAAATTTCTGAGATTTCTGAGTTCTCTAATTTCTGGGTTTTACTGCTGAAATAATCTGGAAAATTTTGCAATTCTGGGTTTCTCTGCTGCTGAATTTGTTCTGCTATACTTCTGGAAAAAAAATTCTGCTGTTGTTGTAAAGACGTTTTCCTGCTCTCTGCTGTTATAATTAAAAAAAAAAATAAAAAAAAATAAAAAAAAAAATAAAAAAAAACTTCTGCTCAATCCGGCCTCTCGGCCCCCCTTTACCTCTGCAACTCACGGCATCGCACTCCTTAACCCATATACGCTCTTCCCTCTCCAATACACTCTCAACGCCATCACTCAAACTCGCCCTATTCTTCGACTACCCATGCCACCCGCACCTGTAACATACGCTCCCTTACAGCGCCCCTTCCCTTCCCTATACTCTACCTATCGGCCTTTCGGCCCTCCCTCTCAACACCGTTCTACACAACCACGCCTATTCTACGCAACTACGCCTATTCTACACAACCACGGCTCACCCATTTCTCAAACGCTATACCACCGCACCCTCCCAACAATACGCTCTCAACCCACGCATACACCACCGCCCCACGACCTTTCTCATCCCTCGGCTCCCTCGCTGTTCACTGCTTGCAATACCTCCCATGTCTCACAGCCGCTTGCTCACCGCTCACTCAATCCCTATGCCTACCCTTCCTCCCTAACCCACGCTACCTAAACCCTCCACTCATTACTCCTACCCACTACCCACTCTGCAAACACACTCACTGCCCATCCACCCGCTTCCCATGGCCTTTCGGCCTCCCCTCCCTCTCCATTACAATACGCTCTCCCCATTATAACTAATCCCCATTTTAAATTCATTTTTTAAAATCCCCATTATCCCATCCCATTTATAATACTCATTTTTTAAAATCCCAATTATCCCTTTCCTTTTTTAAATTCATTAATAAAACCCCCCACCTTTTTAATAACCCCCCATTAATAAAATGCCTCTTTCTTTTTAAATCAATTCCCCTCCCTCCACGATTTTTAAATTCCCCTCCCAATTTTTTATTAATTCCCATTAATATATTTTCTAATTAACTTTTAATTAAATATAAAAAAAAAGCCCTTCCCTTTTTTAATAACCCCTTTTCTATTAACATTTCCCTTACTTTTCCACCCCATCCCTTTTTTAATTTATTAAATTCCCTTTTATTTCTATTATAATCTCTTTTCCCATTTTTAATTATTTCCATTAATTTTTTTTTTAATTAATTTTTAATTTAAAAAAAAAAAAAAAACAGCAGAGAGAGAGAGGAAAGAGGAGAAAATTTGAACAGCAGAAATGAAGAGAAAATGACATATGAGGAGCACATGACAAGAAAATTGAAGATTTTACATTGTGATTTGTGGCATTGACATAAGGGTGATTTTTTTTGAAGAAATTGACATTTGAAGACAAGTTTGGCATCATTGAAAACAACTCTTTGAAGAAGAAATTCAGCTGCCTTAAAAGATTCTTGCACAAGTGTTTTCAGCTACACATTTACAAATATTTTGCAGAGATATGTATTGAGCTGACATTGTATTTTGAGTGGAATTTTCCTCTTCATTCATAGTTGGAATCAGTGAATTTGAGTTGTTGATGTATGTAATTATTGATTGTCCTCCATCATTTGAGGAGCACACTTTGTACCTTGAGAATTCCTTGGAGTCATTTGTATTTGTTTGAAAGGAATCACATTGTAAACGGGTGCATTTTCGGTTGAAGCCGACACCCTTTCATTCATTTTTGAGCCTAAATTGTTGAAAATGGCCAAAATCAATGAGGCATTAGTGTTGTTGAATAACCTCATTCATTCAAATGTTGATGATGTGATAAAAATGAGCAAGGATGCTCTTTGTAACATTCAAAATTGTTTGCTAGATGCACAAGAAAAGATTGAGTTTTTGCAGTTGGAATCTCAGCTCCAACAAGATGAACTTCAACAAAAGAGTCACCATTCTGAACCTGTTTCTGTTCAGAATATTGTGAAGGACTCTCATCAGAAGAAAGAAGATAAAGTTGCAGATGATTCACATTCAGTTCCTTGTACTAGAGCAGATGTACATGCAGATGCAGCAGTTCAACCTGCACTTCTCAAGCCCATCATCAGACCTTGGGAAGAGCTTGTCCACAACAAGCACCGAACTGGTCTTGGATATGACAAGGATGTGACCTTTCATATTCCAGACTACACAAAGCCCATCATATTTCAGAGTGCCGGATTCATGTATGACAGTTCACCTGCAGCTGTTCCAGATCCTGTTCCACTTCCACAACAGATTGAGAAATGCCAACACTGTGATCGAGTTGGTCATATGAAAGATCACTGTTTTGATCTTCATCCATGCAAGCACTGTGGTCGGCACACTCATTCTTCAGACAGATGCTTCAGACATAAGCCTCCTGCAAGAACCAAGATTCATCTTGGATGGATCGCTTCTTGGCAATGGGCATCAGCAGCCAAGAAGATGTTTACAACACATGTTAGAACTTGTTCACGGATATTGAACAAACTTGCAGTTGAGTTTTCACCATCATCTCACCTTGTCCCTGACAGGGGGGAAAATGGTGGTCATGTACAAGCTTCGACGATAGATCAAGCGAGCCTGAGCCACAATCTCTCATTCCATGTTCAGAGTTGTAGCCAGCAGTTCAAGCGAGCCTGAGCCACAATTCGTCATTCCGGATTCAGAGATGTAGCCAGAGATACGGATGCCCATGAGCATACCTTCGGTTGGTGGATAACCTAAAACCATCATCTTTGTTTGGTGGATAACCTAAAACCATCATTTTCGGTTGGTGGATATCCTAAAACCATCATCTTTGGTTGGTGGACAACCTAAAACCACCACAGGTAGTAGACCTCCCTTCTTTTAGGTCGAAGGTCTCCATTTTTTTATGAGGGAAAATTCCTCTAGCAGAAGCCTTCAGCTTCTTGCCAGTTTTGGAAGAGTTCCGGGAACTGCAACATGTATTGCGTTCCAGTGTTTGTGGTCATCCTAAAACCACCTCTTTTTTCCAACATTTCAGAGAGTTGATTCAGCCAAGTGCTGCCATGTATACTTTGTAGATTTGTATTACAACTCTTTTCTTGGACTCACACATACCCCTTCGGATTAAGGGGGGATGTTGGAACACCTAATCCTACATGGGTAGGTGTGGAATGCGAAAAGTCACAATGGAGTTCAAGTGACCTTGGAATATGAAACCAAGAGTCACACCATTGTACTATAAATGTACATCTTTGTATAATGGAAAATAAGAAAGCCTCACGCTTATCTTTCATTGTGTGTTGTTTCTCTTGTGTGTGCATTCTTCTTCCTCATACACCATGTGTGTGCTTCAACATGGTGTTTAACAAAATAGTTGAGTCCATATGATTCTCTAACTAATCTACTATATGTTGGGATTAAACTGTCCAACAGATTTTATTCTCTAAATTCTACAACAGAAATTTAAAAACAGTCAAGTCAAGATTAAACAGTTTGACTTGTTGTGATCTATGGCATAAAAAACAAACTGCACATAGACATTATTTTGCACACAATTTAAAACGAAAAATGGAAGGCTGGAGATCGGAAATTTGAAAGCACTTCCTTCATCTTTTTAACAGCTTTGTTTTGACTTTTGTTTGAGTTGTTTCTTCCTTTTTCTCTGGTTCAGATTTTGAGCTAATTAGAACCAGATTTCCTTCTTTTTGACTCAGAAAAAATAAAATAGATTTGAGTCATCTCTTTTGGAAACTTAGATTCATATTTTTAAAATGTTTGAACCTTTAATTTCTATCCTAAACTATCTACAGATAAGTCACGATTAAACAGTTTGGAAAATCGAATTCACTATCCTATCAACAGAAAATTTAAAGCTAAGTAGTCAAGATTAGATAGTTTGACTAACTAGGAGTGTGTTTTTCAGGAGTGGCATTTGAGCTTGCACACTTTCAGATTTGTTTATCTTTTTGGTATGGGGCTATACCTTTATGTATATATATATATATATATATATATATATATATATATACAATCTGCCCTCTTTTCCCTTATTTTTCTTTGTTTTTGTATTTTTGAATTTTTGATTTTTCTTCAAAGCAGAAAACAACAACTAATCTACATGCACACAACTGAGCTTTATTGACATTCCTATCTAACCTATTCTAAATATGGAGTATTTACATTTATCATATGATAGAAAAATGCCAATGCAGCCAGCTGAGTAATGTCAAGAAGAAGTAGAAACTTTGGCTGCTTGTCAGAGGTACCCATAGAACATATTGAAGATTAACCTTCAATATCAAGGCTATCATAGAAGGTGACAGCTTTTCATGTCTCTAGCTCTTGCAAAGGATCACTACTTGATAATTTGAGCCAGTTGGGATTTCCACACACTCTTCCATAGGATCAACAAAGAAAAGATGAAGGTTCTCTTCCTTTTGGTCCTCCACCATTGGTAGATTATCTACTTCCAAGACATTAGCTTTGAGGACTATCTCTTCAGTATGTAGCTTGGAAGTATCATCATCTTTAACCTGCACAATAGCAAACAATGAAATATTTTCTTTCTCTAAACATATGCTTGCTTCTAATATACATTCAGGTTCTTTGGATGACAGTTTGACATTAATGAAGGGAGAAGTCTCTTCTTGGGAAGACGGTATATCCACAGCAGGATAGTCTTGTATTTGTTTCTCCCCCTCTTCTTCATCATCATCTGAACTGGAGGAATCATCATATTTGGTAGTTTTGTTCTCTTGTAGCCCTGGTATGTTTAAATTTAGTGGGCTGAACTCTGTGAAGAGGTTATTATATTCTTGAGTGGGGGTGTATTCAATGGTTTCCTCTTGCTCAAAAATTTCTTCATTACTCTTCTCTTCACCTTCTGAGTTGAAAGGTTTTTGATTCCCAATAAACTGAAATATTTTTATGATGGATCGAAAAGGATGATTACGGCTTTCAAGTTGATGATGATGAAACTCATAACACCAATCAAATTCTGGTTGCCCTGCATGATTAGTTTCTGCTTGGAAATCATCATCATCATAAGACTGATTGAAGTTTGAAAATTTATTAGAATAAACATTTTCATCAGTCAAACATATTGGGATATCAGTAGGTCCTTCTTCATTCTGATCCACAAAATAACTTTCTAAATCTGTACAACAAATTTATCTATGTGAATGGGCAAGAGTGTTTGTTTTGCAAAACGTTTCAGAGACTGACTGTTTATAAATAGTCTGATCTATTTCCTTCTCTGTTAAAGGGGAAGATGTTTCCATGTCCCTTTGAATAGAAGTACATCAGTTCTCTGTCTCTTGTGAAGACTAATTTTGAGGCTGGATGTTTTCTTGAGCCTTAGCTACAAGGGATGATGAATCAATATCTGAGTTTCCAGGGATATATTGAGGGATGTTCTTTATTTCTTGGATCATCTCTTCCTCACCTGATTCATGTATGTTCTTAAAATTTTTCAATAGGAGATTAAACTCATGAATGGCTGTTAAAATATCTTTAGGATGCATCTCTTCCAAAGTTTCCTCATTATCTATAATGTGTTGGGTGATGTTTTGTGATGGATCATAATATATTGCACCCAATGATAATGATGTAGTGTTTTATTTATAGTTCTCATAGAACACATATTCAAGGTCTCTTAAAGAAAAAAAACTACTAGATCTTAAGCATTCATACCAATCCCTAACTTTTCCTTCTAATGTTAACATGAACATTTTCATTAGGCAGTCTTCATGCCATTCAACTTTCAACCTCCATACATGTATATGAAATTTGATGAGATGTAATAGAGGGTCATCAAAATTTTCACTTTGAAAAACAGACAGGTTGTCATCCCAATTCACCTGGGGCATCTTATGTGGAAACCCAGGGATATAATCTCTACTCATTGGGGCATATCTTCATTGTATTCTTGGAATCATATTTGTAAATCAAGAAAGAGGTCACTGTGTCTGGGAAATCAGTTCAGGGTCTTCTACCAGTGGAGTCATTTGGTCTTCTGGGAGTTTTAGAGTGTGGAGTCGCCAAGTGGAATTTTTTAGCTCTTTTGGAGGTAAAAGGTTTTATGGTCCACCACCATGTTTATTTAATTCCAATCTGAAATATTTTTGGGTTTATCTGAGTTTCTATGGTTGTATGGAAAACTAAAGAGTCTATAAAAGCTGGCCAAGCAACTATGAACTCAAAAGTTCCCCAGTGGAGTTGCCATTATGTTAGGTCCTTGTAATTAGCAAGATTGGCAAAATTCCAACTACAGGGGTAACATCAAACCGCTTTGGGATTCAAGGATCTAGCCCTCCTAAATCTAGAGAGGGATCTCTCTATAAATGATTTTAAAGATGTGATCTTTAAAGCCTGAAATGTGGTATTAGGCTAGTTATGAAGAGCATGAGTTTTGTTTTGTTTGTTTTGGTTGGGCAAAGAAATGATGAAGGTGAAGGCAGTTCAAAATAAATGGTGAAGATGTCTGCAGGTGAAGGAATGATTTGGCTGATAGAAAAAGGAAAAGATAGTTTTAACCCATTGGGCTATGGAGTCATAGGCGGATTTTAATTGGATAGAAAGGTTCAAGAAGGATCCATGGGGCAAGTCACTTATGTCAAAGGATATCTTAAGGTGATTTATGGAGTGAAACAGATAGGAAGTGGAGAAAAAAACAAAATGAAGAACTGTGCACAGTCTAAGATCAAGTAAGTACTTTTAAACTATCTTGCTTTCAACATGTTCTTAGAGAGACAAAACATAAAAGAATTATGTGATCAGGTAAGTACTTTTAAACTAGCCTACATTGAAGTACTTTGAGTTTAGAGAAACAAAATATAAAAGCATTCTGAGATCAGGTAAGTGCTTTTAAATTAGCCTGCTTTGAAGTACTTTCAGTCAAAAAACATTCAAAAATAGTTAGAACGGCTTAAGATCAGGTGAGTACTTTGAAACCAACCTGCTTTCAGCATATTCTAAAGGAAAACACTAATGATCATCATAATGAGCAATCTAGATCAGGCAAGTGCTTTGAAACCAACCTGCTTTAATATACTCAGTATTAACAAGAGAAAAACATAGAAAATAAAGCTTTTAGTAAGAGTAGGGTACTACTGAGAGTAAGTCCTAGCTCTATTTTTGTTGTTCCTTATTAGAGAAAATGAACAGAGTGAAACCTTAAAGAAAATAACAATTGATAGTGAGGAACACATCACCATTGACAAAATCAAGATCCCATAAATCAACAACTTGTATTTGATGTTCAAATCAGTTACAATTAGCAAGCCCAGAGGGTATCTACAACTTCAAACTTCTCATATCAGCTTATTTATCTTCAAATTCCACAAAGTGCATCAGTAGCTTCAGAAAACCATTACATGCATTCAGATGTCTAGAGACCAACATTTTCTCATCTTCTACAGAAGTATTTATAGAAGAATGAGGAGGTGGGAGGATTTCCCAGGGGTCAAATATCATTAATTATGTAATCATTTCTAACTCTTCTCCATAACATCTGTTCCTGCCTTTCGAGGCATAATGATCGAAAGATGTACTTCTGGACTGTTCTTAATCTTCTAAAATGGTTCTGCCGACAATTAGAGATAAGATTCTTTGATTTGTATTAATCGTTCAGCTATCTTCAGGTAAACAACTCTTGTTTAGGTAATGAATAAGCTTCCTTTGATTTCTGTGAGGCTGCAGGTGTCTTTAGGAGTTGGAGAGGGTTTAATTGGCCTCTTCTTATGGAGGTGGAGGGTTTCTCAGCTCGACAGATGTCTTCATCTTTCCCTAAAACACCTTTAATTTACTTGAGATCTGTGTTTTGGGTCTTCAAACTCCTATTCTGGTTCATTTGTCTTCGACATTGATACTCTTTGATCGGCACTTGGTTAACTGTGTTTTCTGGTGTGCAGGGTTGTACAGGGGTTGAATGGCATCAATGCCTCATGAATTCATTGATAAAATGCAAATTTAAAACCCTGCAAGTGATTTTGTGGTGAATCGCAGGTAGGAGGATCGTCACCCTCGACCTGTGAATTTTTCTTCAGCATGGTGGAAAAAACCACTTAAACCCTGCAAAAATACGAAAAACTATTAAAAAATCCTGCGTGCATGGGCTAACTGCTTCAGAAGGCACATGGAGAGATCGTGGCCATTGGATGGCATCATCCAATGGTCGAGATTGACTGGGAAAATTCAAAGAGATGGGGGAAGAAAAGTTTAAATCAGAACCGTCGATCGCGCAGAGATCGACGGTGGGAAGCGAAGGCGAAAAATAACATGGAGGAGTCGGTTTTTTAGAGAAAATCGGTTAAAAAACCTTTGTTTCGGCCAAAAATATTGTGTGGGGTTTGGGATGATCGTGGGTCGTCGGATGAGATCGGCCCACATGATCAACGGTGGAGATCGAGCGCCAATAAACTTTAGAAAATACACCCGGACATCAAAAATCCAATTAAATCATGTTAAGTAAAGTTCCTGGGTCCGGAAATGCTGACTGGACGAGGAAAACACGGAGACCCGCCCAATAGAAATCTGCCGCATGGATGTTGATGTGGTGCTCGGACCGAGCAACGGCGGGGCATGCAATCAAATCTGGACCGTCGATCTTAGGAGGAGATCGATGGATGAGGACGCGTCGGAGGGCGACGGATGTTGGGCCAGGGGCACTGTTTGCCTAGGTTAACTCGCGCGCAACTTCGGGGAGTGACTACCGTCGGATGGCCTGCCCCAAATCGGACAGTGCACAACAATATCACGCCGGATCTGTGGATGAACGTTAACACGCGATGGGGGGGCGGTTTTCAAATAGTGTTGGTGCCACGCATCAACCGTTGTATGGAATCGCTCCGAAATGAAAACTACTGCCAGCCCTCAGAAGGTGGTGCGATGGATATCACCGGTTTCTACACAGTGTTTGGCACGGTGGGGACCACCGAGCACGATAGGTTCCGCACCGTCGATCAGTGGATCAGATCAACGACGAAGATTAATTTGAAATTTTGCACCAGCGGAAAAGTTTTTTCGTAGTAAATCTGACAAATTTAATATATAACCAAAGGTTTTAAAATTTGGGTGGAAATATTTATTCAAAATGGATTGGCGCTCGATTGCGGGGCCTTTGGGCGCATGGAGAAGCATATGACCGGGGGTTATAGAGTTAGGGACTTAGCCCAAGGGGGCTTAAACCCTTAATATTAAAATGTGATTTTTTTTCATGGATCTTCAATGGTTTTCAAAGGGTTTTGGGGGTTTCGATAAGGCCAAAAATAATCTTAAAACCTTATGAAAGGGATTTTGATGAAGGGGAGATGGATAAATTATGAGAATGAGGGATCTTGTTGGGGAACAAGAGAGGAAAAATGAAGGTTAGTTTCTGAGTGCAGGAAGGGGAAAAAAGGGGATTTTGCAGCAGTCTTTCTCATGGAATTCAGCAGAATTTTCTGAGATTGAAATGGGAACAACAATGAAGATTGAAACAAGGATATGATGTCTTCCAGAGGCTTCAAGAGATACGCTTTCTGCAATGAAACTGTTCCTTGAAGGCTAAACAATGTTTTGGCCACCTTTTGATAGAACAAATTTTATAGCTGGCCAACACCACCAACCTTTTCGATTTATTCTTCTTCAACTTCTTGTATGAGCTTCATATTTTGTTCAACGCTTATCTTGTTGGGGAAATGCTGTAAAAAAGTCTCATAATCTGCATTTTTTCTGCTTGTTGTAAGGAGGTTTTTAAAATGTCTATATGCTTCTTGTTTTAATTCATTTGGTCCTATTATCTCCCTTTCCTTAATTTGAATACTATCAGTCTGGTTTCTAGTCCTTCGAATTTTCATTGAGTTGTGAAAAAAGATGTATTATTGTCTCCTGATTTTAACAAAAGGCTGCGAGATTTTAATCTTCACGCCTCTTCTTCTGCTCTATGTTCTCTACAAATTTCCCATTAAAGTGCCTTTTCCTGGAGTTGGTTTTCTTTTGTTTCTTCCTTGGTTTCCTTTGTTTCTTGAAGTGTTTCCATTTTTTTAATTAGCTCAACCTTCTTTTTTTGTGTTTTTTAATGACTTTCCTTGCCCAAATTTTCAATTCCTTTCTCAAAGTTTTTAATTGTCTCCCACAAAAAGTAAGGAGAACCGTAGAATTTTTGGGGCCAAACTTCTACAATTATTTTTTTCAATTCCGCATTGCTATTCCATGTTGGGAAATATCGAAAAGGAATGGGGCCTTGATTTCCCAAAGTCCCTAGAGAGATAACCACCACCTTATGATCAAATGTTATAGTATGAATAATCCTCGACATTGCTAAGTTGTATATGGATAAAATATTTTCCTGAACTAGAATGTGATCTAGTCTTTCTTTTATGTTGTTGCTTCCAATTCTCTTATTGCTCCATGTGTACTTTTCGTTGTTGGGAGGAATGTCAAGAATCTTGTACATTTCCATTATATTTTCTATGGCATCCTGAGATAGATCTACATGGTATACTCCTCCAAATTTCTCTTCCACATTTAAAACTAGATTAAGATCAACTCCCAATATAACATTTCTGTTTTGGGCATAATTTAGTGTATCTTTAATAGTGTTCCAACATAGATATTTCTCCCTATAATGATTTGGAGCATATATTTTGACCATGCAGTATTGCTCATTGGTGGATATATTTTTAAAATCTATTCTATTCCAGTGCTGCTCTTTGTTTTGCTGAAGTATCTCCCATTTTTCTTTTCTCCATAGAGTGAAAATACCTACTGAGGCCCCTATTGCTTGTTAGGTTGTTCCTTCATAAGTTTTTAAATTTTCTTATCATATTCTCAGATTCTTGTGCACATGTTTTGGTCTCTAGTAGCATTAGTATATATGGGGTTTCCATTGCTAATATATCTTTGATTGCATTGATTTTCATTGATGTCCCCATACCTCGGCAATTCCAGGAGACCACAATCATTATTTATTCTGATTAGAGGCTGAGGGACATTTCCTTCTTTGGTGATGAAAGTTTTTCTCTTTGTTTCCTTAGCTTTTTCCAAAGAAGGAATCCATGGGTAGTTAGGTTCCCATAACCATATCTTTTGTTGCTACTTCATGTATCAAATATTTGTTTGTATTTCTTCCTAGTTTCTTTTTATATTAAAGGGAAAGAAGAGAGTCCTTTGACTGGTTCCTTGCCAAGATTCGATCAAAAAAGGGGAGAGGTGGGATGAGAGGGATAGTGGGGGAAGATGGGATGAGGAGAGGAGGGGATAAATGGTGGGGTAAGGGAGGGGGGGGAGAGGTTGAGATGGGAGGGTCTTCAAGAGGACCAAAAGGGTTGGGATTAGTGAGGGCGGAGGTAGTAAGTCAAGGGTTAAGAGGAGGAGGCGACAAGGAAGAAGGGCCATAGTGGGAGGAAGCTTGAGGTTGGGTAATAGAGGGGGGAGGCTATTTGTTTGCTATTTTTTTTCTTTTTTACTTGTTCCCATTTAGTTTCCTGAGCTTCTACTTCTTCACTTTCTTGTTTTTTCGGGAACCTATTTGTAAAATGACCGTATTCATGACATACCTTGCATTTAAATGGTATATGTTCATAGTCTAGTTGCTATATGTGCATCCATTTTTCTATTTTGATCTTCACTGCTTTCGGTAAGCCTTTCCCTAGGTCGAATTCTACACATATCCTCACATAAGCATGCATGTTCTCCTTTCGCTCGCTTCTGTCAATATACTTTCCCACTATGTTTCCTATTATGTTGAATGATTCATCACCCCAAAAATGGAGAGGGAGGTGAGGAAGTCAGACCCAAATAGGGACTGCGCTTGGCACATCTAGTTCAAGGTCAAATTCTGGCGTCCATTTGTTAAGATAAAGACCTTGCATGTCCATGAAATATGGGAAATTTCTAAATATTAGCTATCTATATTCCCTTGTTTCAAAGTGGAAGGTATAATACCCTTCCATAGAATCTGATAGATATTTTCCCATTTGTTGAAGAGGACTAGTTCCTTTCAACCAAATTTTGAACCAAGCGAGGATATGGCCAGAGGCTGATGAACTGGCCAACCAAGCCACGTTCAAAAAGGGAAAGCACTACTATTCAAGGGAGGGAAGGAGGGAGAATGATCTCTAGAATGTCATCTATCTTCTTCACAAACCTTGATACAAAGGTTCTGGTTCTAGGGGGACCGATGGAGGAAAACAAAGAGGCAAACACATATGAATTTTCATCATTTTCAAGGATCAAAGTGGCGGGCAGAGGTTCCCTATCTAGAGGAGGGTCTAGTGGTTCCATGAGGGCAGAAGGAAGATGCTCTAGTTGAGCAGTAGCAGTGGATGCAGAGGGGCGTAGGCCCTCAGGGCGCACATGCAGTTGGAAAATTCAAATCGCCTCAGAGCACGTGCAACAGTCCGAATCTGTTAGAAATGTTTCTTAATAAAGAAGTGATTTCATCAATTTTTTGATCTTCATCCTTACTTCTTTGGTAAGAAGTGATCTCTTATTTAATTTTAATTTTATTTTCAACCTTTTTAGCCTTTGATTTCATTTTATTAGATGCAAAAATGCTTGCCTCTATTTCAATAAAATTTGTTTGCATTTTTGCTAACGCGAGCCAAGTGAGTTTCGAACTCGAGACCTATTGCTCTAATACCACTTGTTGGAATCACGATTGTCGTTAGACAAAAACCTACAGTATTTAGTCTCCGCTCCAATCGCCAGAGTTAGGATCCATGAGAAACAGTTAGACCCTGTCACGAAACACACGGGGAGCGTTGAATCCAATGTCCAACAAAGGTAAGATACCTTCTTTCTCTCAGCATAGCAACAATGTCATCATCAAAAGCTTTTGAAAATATAACTTTGCTACTGCTACTGGAGGCTTACAGTAAGGAGGAATTTTATTATAAATATTGTTAAACCTCTTAATAAAATCCGATATAGGCTCTCCAGGATTTTCCATTAAATCATCAAATTGTGTTAGGAAATAGACAGGATTTGTCTTAACTCCCCATTGATTGTTAAAAATAGTAATTAGTTCATTCCAATTGCGGATGGAGTTTGCTCTTTAAATTTCTAAACTAGATCCTGACATTACCCTCAATAGATTGTAAAAACAATATAGTATAGACATCTTCATGCTCAATATTCATGTTATCAACAAAATCTAAGAAAACAACTACATGATCTTCTACAGACAACCATGTTTCTCCAATAAATCCAAGCAAATGTTTTAAATATCCGTCTGGAAAATCATTTAACTGATTAGGAAGGACCAATGCTACATAACGAGTTTGAATGATTGGTTGAATACCATCCATTCTTTTGGGTGGAGGAGCTGGTGAAGATGAGGAACTTGAAGTTGATGATGATGAAGTTGGAGGTGTAGATTTCCTTCCTTTAAGGAAAAGAGAAGAACCACTATATTTTTTAGGGAAAGGTGATCGAATCACCAACTTATGAAGCTGTGGGTCAAACTTTTGTTCACCTTCAAATAAAGGATTGGTATATATAGAAAAATTGTCTTGAGGTTTCTCAGAGGTTGATGGAAAGGTGTGAATAACATAGGAGATAAAATAAGTGGGTTTTTATTTTTGTAATTCAACTTCAAAATATACTTCAGATTTTGGAGATTCTAAAACAACTTCATGGATCTAATATGAATCTAATTGATAAAAATAAGAGAAGATTGTAAATCAAAACCTTTAGATCATAGATCTAGCACTTTAGGTGGAAAATATGATAGATCAGGAGGAATTGATACAAGGTTAAAAGGATCAATCTCTAAAACTATTTTTGGATGAAATGAAGTAGAAGTTAAAGTTGAGGCTTCTAGTCTTCTCCCCAAAGAGGCAATTGTCACCAGCCTCTCTGGATTTGATAATGGAGACTGAAGATGAGGATTTAATTGAGATCTGGTATGTCTAAATGAATCCATATTTATAATGTGAAGTCGCCAGGTGAATAATTTTAAACAATTAAACCTTTATTCACCTTAAAGGGAGAGCTTAATCATTGTCCCAGGGAAAATGATTCAATTTTCGTTCCCAGACAATGACGCCAAATTGATGTTGTACCTCTGAGATAATTCTTGGTTATCTAATTATGCCAAAGCATCTACAATATTTTTTTTCTATTAAATTTGTTGGATGACCAATTTTCAGAACTTATAAAAGTAGGTGTTTAAATCTTAAATAAAACTTAAATATCCATAAAAGGGTTGATGTTTACCTCTTAATAGTAATTTAGATCTAAAAATGGGTGTAAGGTAGAATTGTAAGAGGTTATGATTCTATGAATATCCAAATAGAATATTTGTTAAATCATACATAAATATGCAAATAAAAAACGTTTACAGTGCAACAAAATGTATTTAATTTCATGAAGAAGTGACAATTTATTCATGTAGAGGAGTTATAAAGATATATAGTCTGATAAACTAATCTCTCTAATAATTTATAACTTCACAAGGAATTTAAATTAAGTTTACATTCAACCTATCTTATCAATTTCTTCAAAAAAACTTAAATACATGAAGAAACAACAAAATGGAAATGAATAACTTAAGAAGAACCCACAAGATGACAAATTGTTTTGAAGCAAATTCAGAATCCTTTCATAAATATGAAGCTAGTTCAGATTGATTACAATTCTAATTTTAGAAGCTCATCCAAGGGTTCAGCCCTTTGCAATTCAACTTTGGAATCATTTATACAACTTATTTACAAAAAATATAGATTCAAATATCTAGACCTGTTATGAAAAATATCGAAAACTTCTTTACAAAAATAATGCAAGAAAATAGTAAAATAAAACTACGGAAATGGCTGGCATTGCTTTCGAGGATTCTGGTGCTGATATAGCCTGATTATGCTATTGCTTTGTTGCTAACCCTGTTGACTCATGGTTTCAGTAATTTTCATAATTCTTCCCACCTGCTTTCATTTGGAATATTGTACTTTATTATTTTTCTGAATGTTTCATCTACCTCAGTATATCTTTTGAAGGTAGGTTTAACCTAGAATAGATGACTCATCTCATGCTTGATAATTAAATCATAACTAAGGCCCTCCATGAAAGCTTTTCCTTTAATAAAACCTTTTGTCTTTGCAAATTTGGATTTATCTTTGGAAATTGAATAAATCTTATGTTGTTATTCATTTAGATCAACCAATTTATCTCCTATTCCTGTTAACCCAAGAAACCATTTTTGATGTAAAACAAAAAAAAAATTCTATGAAATTTTTGGATTCTCGATTCTAAATTATGACACTTTTTTTCCAGTTGCAACATAAGAGTCATCTTAGTAAGAATCCTTCTTTCTTCCAGAATGGCCTTTGTTACACCAAATTTCGGTCATCTAACCATTTACAATTAGATGGATCGAAGTACACCATGTAAGACCAATTTTACCATAGTAAAATTGCTTTCACTATAAGAAATAATTTAATAAACCATATTTTATTAAGTTATTTCTGGTTCAAACAGGAAACCCCATGAGGAATAATTAAATAAATCATTATTTATTTGATTTTCCTCTAGAAATAATTAATTAAACCACTGTTTAAATAATATTCAATAATATTCCTAGTCATATTTAACCCAATTATGAGAAATAATTAGATAAATAATTATTTGTCTTATTTTCTCTAGGAATAATTAATTAAATCATTATTTAGTTACTATTCCTTGTTAAATTTGACTAAATCATCTAGGAATAATTAAACAATTCATTATTTTTTAAATTATTCCTCAACCCCATTCTTGAAAAGATAAATAAATCATTTATTTGTTTATTATTTCTAAATAAAGGTATTTAACCAATTTAAATTCCTTTTCCCTCCAACAAAATATAATAAAATATTTCAAGCAGTTAGATCTATATCTTGGTTAATAATATTTTATTATTCCCCATTATCGAGGATAACTCAATATTTATTTTATAAATAGGAGGTTTTTCCATTCATTATGCACTTTGATCACTTTCATTGTCGTGCTTTGATCATTCTCATTGCTGCTACTATTTTCTTTCTTCTTGAGCTCCCATAGAGTTCAACACATCTTGGGTTTTCTACACCATTGAGAGAGAGAGACTTCTAGATCTGAAGCATTGAGGACAGCCAAGAACCCATCCCATTGAGGGGGACTGGTAACATCATTCTTTGTTCCCTTCCGAGGTGTTAATACATATAAAATTATTTATATATCTTGACATCTTGTCCATTTGATATAATGAGCATTTTCTTATTTCTTTTTACTATTTAGCTACTTTTACTACATAGATCGAGTTTTTGGCAGCATTTGTTTCGAATATCTATTGCAGATATAAGGAATTTAAGCAACCATATTTATTGTTAGGGTTGTTTGTCACGCGTAGCTAAAGTGAATTCTTTTCTTACACTTGCGTTAAGAATTTATGCTAACAATTGGCGACTCCACTGCGTTTTATCAGATACATGCATGACCAATTGCTTCAGTAACTAGGGTTTTTCTTTAGCTATTTTTTAGTCCCTTGATTTTGTTTTTTACCTTTTATGCCCTAAAACAGTAAAAATTCTAACTTCCATGTGTTTTTGGGTATTTTCCGCAGGTAATAGGTATCAGCTGCTCCATAAACGACAATTTTTTTTGTAACATGCCGCCTGAGGATCCTAGATTTGGAACTCACACTTTTTGTCCCAAAACCAATGATTTTTGCCTAAACTCGCAACTATCAGCCCAAAAACTGTGATTTTCCTAGCTTACAGGCCAGTACCTGCGAGTTGCAAATTTTTTTGGAATTTTTTCTATGACTGTCAGGGTTTAATACAAGCATTGTTTAGGGTTGTATGACCTCTGTCTTAGCTCATCTTAGGCCTGGATATGATCTGTTTGTCTCCTTGAAGTATGACCAAGCCCCTTAGGGTTTCAGTACACTTCCAATTTTTTAGGAGGGGTTTAGCTGAGTAGGTAGTCTGAGCTTTCACAATGCTTTCAACCATTGTTTAGGGTCTGATATATCCTCCTTTCAAGTCCTTTTAGATTGTGATGCAGGAGCATTAGCTCGGAAAATACCTTGTATTTTTATTGAACCTAGGGGTCTCAAGTTTTTGAGAATTTATTAATTTCATGTAAATATTAATATTATTTTGAGTGATTAATTATATTTTTAATTAATTATTTGTGAGAATTTGTAAATGTTTCCAAACAACTGGAAAACATGAGAGAAATTAGATGAGAGATATCTAAGAGATAATTAGGAAGCCTAAGATAGATTTAGTTGCAAGGTTTTAGGGATAAAGATCTAGACTTTAGGGGAGTTGAGATATTTGTTGAGTGATTAAGGGGATTGAACTCAAATTAGATCATTTTAAAATTGTATAAATTGTTATGCCTCAAAGGCAAAATAGATCAGGTAGAATAGAATAGAGAGGAGAGGTGGCTTGGATAACCAAAGTTTATAAGCCTCCGGGAAATTGGAAGGCCATGAATGTTGAATATCTGGCAAAGACAAAGTTTGTAAGTATTTTCATTGTTAATATGAAAAGTGTGTTTTAGAACTACATTGGTTGATTTAGAAATTGTGTATTTAATTTCTGTAACTGGGCTTGAATGGTAAATCCATGTGAACCGAATAAGAGATCAAGGAGATTTGGATGAATGTTAGTTTAAATATCTGTTTTCCGAATTAATGAAATTAAAAGGGTGCAGTTCTAAGTGGGAACAGAGGTTTTGCAATCGATGCTTGAATAGTGGTTAATCTCTGTTGCTGGAATAATGAAATTGAATGTAGTTGATTTATTATTGAAGAGAGAATCGATTTGAATTAACATCATGTTTTGAAATGAAAATGCCAATTAGCAGTTGCCAAGAATTGAAATGGCAAGTCGAAGAGTCATTAATCATAATCTGAAGGCCTGTTGAAATCGTGTGGAGGAATGTCATTATTGACTTTTGAATAAAATCTGAGTTCATGTAATTGCCATAGCAGAAGGACTGAGCGGGAAATAGAGATACCGTGTTTTAAAAGCCTGTCTGGTTCTGAATATCATCGCATGGGATAGAGAAATTTTTGAACAACGTTGGGTTTCGATGCAGAGGAAGAGCGCTAAATTGTAGAGCACATGAGTTGAAGAAATTGACATCAATAAATATTGATTTGATTGTGTTAATGATTAATTGAGGATATAGTTTCAAATTGAGGAAGCATCTGATTATTGAATGTGTGTGACCTCATGCTGAATTCGAATTGTTTAATATCATGGGAGATCAATGTATACATCGTTGAACTGGAAAAAGATGGATCATCTGTAGTTTTCAGATGTGTGATTGTGCAATGGCATGCGCAGTCATTTGGTATCAAGAGCGATTGCCAAGGGTGAGTTTCCTGTAGCAGAAGATTCAAATTAAACTGACGTAGCTCTAAATATGTAAATTAAGTTTGCAGAGTCAAATCATAACGATTGAACCAGAACTCAAGGGCGATATTTATGTGAGGACAGAAACAATGAATCTATTGATTGTGGAAGGGCGTGTGAAGAATAGTTGGATCTTTATTGAATGTAAATATTCAAGATTGCAACAGAGGTTGAGTACCACACTGGCGTGGAGAAAAGCCGGGTTTTTATGGCATAACAGAGGTACGTTAAATTTTGTATGGTAAATAAATGGGGCTCCACACATTATTAATGTGATGTGTTGATAAGTTGTGATTGAATGCCATTTCATGTAGCGTTGATGCTTAATTTTCATTGATGCTGGTTATTCATGTGTGTTGGTCAAAGGCAAGGTCCAGCTTAGGTAATTAAATGGAAAAAGGCGCACCTATTAAAAGGAAGGATGACACAGAATGTTCTGTGAACATTTTGAAAGAGATCAGATAGGTATAATTGTATTGGGTAAACGGATTTGGTTCCAATATAAAATATTTATGTGAATTGGCCTTGGATACAAAGAAACAAACTTCCACAATGGGTTTTGTGTTGATAACTTCATGAAGTTAGATGTGTATGGTTCCATAACCATAAGTTCATAATTGAGAGAGAGGTTCTCTATTTATGTGTTGATTTTATAATCATAATGAAATGATTGAAGAGCTTCCGCGGTTAAAAGTTTGTTGTGGAATTTTGGAACTTGATTTTGGGAGATGCATGAAATTGTTGAAATATTTCAGGTTGTGCAGGGTCACCTGCATCAGATTGGTTATTATTTCATCCAAAAACCCCTCTTGAGTTTTTTTTGGTCTATCCATTAGTGTTCCCTTTATTTCGCTTAGGGTTTTAACCTTTCGCCTCCCATTTTGCAACAATTTTCCCTTTGGTTTCTTGTTGTTTTCTATACCTTTTTTAGCAAATCCGAGTCATTAGATCCCTATCCCTTAGGCCTTAGATATTTTGGCTGTCTTGTGTGTTTTGATTCAATTTTTCCCGCCTATTAGTTCAGTTGTTTGGGAAGCCTTCTGTTGTGTTGAATTTATGCATATTTAGCTATTTACTTGACTGTCGTTTCAGTTTTATTTACAGTTATTCAACATTTTTCTTTTTCATTATACAATCGTCTTGGCTTAATTAAAACACACATATTTCACACACACACACCTAAAGTGATTAGGGCTTGGTTTACATCGCCAAGCCAAGACATAAACATCATAATTAATTTATCTACTTCACAGAGCCTTTGTTTATCACTCTTTACCCTTTTCCTGTCATCTGCGACTTGCCGTCATAGCACCCCCAAGGCGTTTATCTTGGAGACTCCAAGGCCTTCATCCTTAATTTTAATTAGGAATACATACTCCACCACATATAATTTGAGTTAGTCTTTTGCCGAGTTCCCATATTGACTCTAATTTTGGTTCATCGGGTCCTTCCTTTGATTCCCAGCCCGGTTCTCCTCCACCTCATACCATCACCATGTCAGGTGCCAATGCAAGTGTTGGTCCTCAATCTGGTGGTAGCCCCGACCCTAATGTTTGAGATACTACTAGTGGAGCCGCTACCAGAACCGTTTCGGCTACTCCTTTGCTACCTTTCATGAAAGGGTTAAGCCTCCCTGATTTCAGCTAGTTAATTAACGACCCTATACTCCACAATCCAAGTTGGCCTACTATGCCAACTAATATTCCTTCAGACATCCATAATTTTGAAGGAAACACTAGAGAGAACCCTACTAATCAAGTCCACTCCTTTCACATGTGGTGTTCATCCAATTATATCATTGATGACTCCATTTGTCTTCGGTTATTCCAACGTATGCTCACTAGAGAAGCTACAAAGTGGTATGTTGACCATACCATTATTTGTCATTCCAATTTTGCTACTCTTGATAAAGATTTAATTTCCTACTTCCAGTTACCTCTCCGCTATGATACCGGTACCAAGTTGTTGACCACATTCCATCAAAATTTTGCCACCCGCCTTTTTGACCATGTCCAATAATGACATAGAAGGAAGAGGTTGTTTCGAGCTCCTACATTCGATGACTATGTATATATGGATTGGTTTCTCAGAATGATTTTTCCTTCTATTGGTAAAGATTTAACGTCTCACTTTTCTCAAACTGAGGAAGAAGCTCTCCAAGTCGCGTTGAAATATGAGTTGATCTACGCCCAATCTAGTTATGTTTATACCATTTTACCAGATCTTCCTAGACGTTGTGGTGCCAACACACCGTGGGAATCTCACGCCACCGAAGGTATCGTTGGATCTATTTCACATCCGTATAATCATCCTCCCATGGGTTATGGTTTCCCTTAGGGAGAGGCCAGCTCTTGTATCACTTATCCCCCTCCTGGAAGTATGTATCTATAACAAAGCACACCTTACACATTTTCCCAACTGCATCAACTGATGCCAGGGCTAACTGTTGCTCAACCTATTTACCCCAATGTTGCTCAATCTCCATTCTATCGTTATCTACAGCTCGGTGCTCCAACCCCTCTGAAATCAACACCCCAGCCTCTCGTGCCTTCTCAACCTCCGCCACAACATCCACCTCCCCCTCATGGTTAGGTGTATGCATAGTAGAGTGCGACTAATCCTAATAATTCCAAGAAAAAGAGGAAAGGAAAAAAAATAAACCAGCACAGGGTAATCAAGGGCGCCAAGGTACTCAACCAAATGCACCCTAAGGGAACTAGCCTAACACTAACAACCAACAATAGGGCGATCAACCCAATTAGAATAGGATTCTTCGTACGAAAAAACCTTGTTCTTTTTGTGGTTTCCATGGCCATTAAACTCATTATTTTCCCCTTTTACCCCAGATGCACTAGTTGTGGGAAGCACAAGCAACATCTAGAGGACAAAAAGCCACTACTTCGGCTCCTCCAAATACCGCGCCAGCTCAACCAGATGTGTTCACTAATCCTTTCCCTCAACAAGGATATGTGGCTGCCCAAACCCCTCAAGGTCAGGCCACCCCTCAATATTCACACTCTGGTACCCCTGAGTACCAGATTCTCATGATGAATTTTGAAGAGGTCAATACCGCTGATGTCAACCTTCAGACCCGGTCATGCCAATATGACAAGTCACCTCATATGTTTGCAACCAAGTCCCAAACCAAAGATTCCAAAAATTCCATTTCCACACCCAATTCTCCTTTACAGATCCCTCAACCTCGGACAAAGGTTATTCCCAAGATCCCCAAAGGGTCATTACACCAAAATGATGCTTCTGCCAAAGCCACCCACACTTACAACATAGTAGATGACTTGGCACAATCTCCTACTGCCATGTCAATGTTGGAAGTCCTCCAATCATGCCCTTCACAATGTAAATCTCTATTATATGCTTTGGGCGATGTGGATCCTTCATATGATTATTTGATCATCTTTGATGTTGACAAGTCAAAACATCCCCCCTTACCTTCATCTGTCTCCTTCCAAATACCAGTCAAGATTCGTAATGCTAATGTTTTGCGATGTATCATTCATGAGGGCGCATCCACTACGTGATTTCCACCTCTGTTTGGAATAAAATCGGATCAATCGACTTAGCACCATCCACCATCACCCTACGTGCTTAGGAAAATCACCCTTCTCATCCCCTTGGCATGTACCACAATTATCCTATCACTCTTGTGGGCAAGACTATTTGTGTTGAATTTTAAGTCATTGACGTTCCCTTGGATTACAATATCCTTTTGCGTCATATCTATACCTATGCAATGTTTGCTATCACATTTGTGGTTCACCGTAAGATGCGATTTCCTCACAATGGAAATATTGTCACCATCGATCAGTTGACATATTACGAATCGAATTCTCAGACCTCCCTCGAGTCTATCATATCTTAGGTGGGCGATAAGAAATCAGTCATACCTCTCACCAACGTTTCACCAGGAGTATATAAAGGTTCCACCTTACTTGGTGCATTCCCTGGTCACCTCCCTCTTATCACTGACCCCATCTCGTTGAATTTTTGCATGGTGGAATCGTCTTGGGCTCGCCACAAGCGGTCCAGTTCAACCAACTAGTAGCCTACGCCTCCACAACCTACTGGTGGTCACTTGACGAAGCCTTTGGGTACTTCTATTTAGGAACCTTTTCCCTCTATTGGTGTCTCTTCCACCCCTTTTCAACCAAGAGTGATTCCCCCTAGCCTTAACCATTTGGGAGCCATTCCGCTGGGCCATTGCCCTTCTAGTCAGATAGTGTTTCTAGCCCCCCCCTCTGGATTCTTTTCAGTGCCTGTTATGGACATGTTGAGCCTTCCCAATTTAACCCTGGGGATCCTAGTTTGGTACATTGATCCCCTAGCCAACACCCCGCCTGGTCAACTCAAAACTTATACTGCTTTGACCCCGATCCAACCGGTCACCATGAACCTTCCCTTTGCTTCAGTGCCTCAGCCACCTCAACAAGAATCTACTGTTGTTGCGTAAAACTCTGGTGAGGGGGGAAAAGCCAAAAAGAAGGAACCTAAGGACAAGGCCCCCCAAACAACTCCTTCTCCTCCCAAGCCTCCAAAGAAGTCACCTACGTGCGCTTTGTGTGATGTTGTTGGGCATGCTACCCATAATTTTCTCGAGCTTCCTCATCTCAAACCTGTGGTTAACAAGACGTTTCATGAATGCGATATCCCAGAGGTCCATGTTACCTTACTCGATTTAGCTAGAAAACTCAAATAGTTGCGCACGAACCACCCTTGTGCTTTGTGTGATATTTATGGCCACTATTCTCACCTTTGTCCCCGTCTTGATGATTTTTTCAACACCCTTGAGGTTGTTCGCCAAATAAAGGCTGCTCGTAGTGGATCATGTACTCGTCTACTTGTGAGTTTTACTTCGGCAGGACCGGAGGACATTTCTGCACCCATTGTGATACCTCCCCCTGATGTCAAGATGATGGAACCTTCATCCACTATCCTCTATATGTCATAATCCATGAGATCCATGGTGGTAAACCCCTCCGAGGCATCCACTTCTATTTCGATTTAACCTCCTTCGACGATCACCCTGGGCTGAACATTGGTAGATGTTTCATCTACTAGCTCTTTGTATACCCTTTGTAGCTATGCGTTTTTGAACCATATATCTCATGATGACGCGTCAGGTAACCCCGTCGCACCATGTGGTCTTTCTTCTACCTGTCCCCCCATCTTTAATTATGATCAAGACATTATGGAAGCGATTACCACCCCTGACTTTCCCTTGGATGATATGCACCATCATGCATACTTCCTTCCACAACAGTCCCATGACTAGTATGTTGTGGAGTCCAAAGACTTCATCTCCGATGAGGTCGATTGGTTTAGAAATCCAATTCTTGCACCCGACACTTTAGAAGAAGGAAATATGGCCAATATCTCTCCAAACATTAAAATTAACATTTCTAATAAAGTAGGGGTAGAAGAAAACATTACCATGGGGGAACATTGGACCCCAGAAGAAATTGAGGCTTATGTTAGTCATCAGTAATTTTTACCATCTATAGATGACTAAATATTGGTTATAGATTTCTAAAAACAAAATTCCCTGACCATTGTGAGTTTTAGAAATCTCGTTGCCTTCATTATCCTTATGGATAATGTTTCTCTGTTCTACCATTTTTCCATTTCATGGTCACCCTCCTACTCCTAAAAAGCTCCTTATGGGCTTGTGTCACTCATCTCCATCCTATTTTCCCACATATAACCTCATTTACTATGTGTTTCCCTTTCCCATCCCTCCATTTCCATCTTGGGTTACAAATCAGCCTATTCCCTCCCATGTTCACCAGGTTCCTCAAGCATTGATAGTCTCCAAACTATCTCTATAGGCTCTTTATATAAATCAAGTACATTAGATTTTGGATCTTCAATATATCAATTTTTCAAATACTCTATTTTTACACTTGAAAATCCCAAACAAGATTTCAGTCAAAGACCAAGTCAAAGAAAACCGTCCCACTAGTTCATTAGGGTTTCACAGGTTGTAAGGTCATCATTGATGTTTTAAGCAATGTTTTTTTTTTGTGTCTTACAAGCTGGCTCGGATGTAATAGAAGATCAACACATGCTTAACCAAGAAATATCAGAAAGTCTCCAAAGAGGACTGCTTTATCAAGTTCAAACTTTTGCAATAGGTAAGTGTTAACTTTGACACTTCTGCAGGAGTGTTAAAATGACTATCAGCAGCAATTTGGTAAGGTAAGAAGTATTTTACTCAATAAAGACATTCATAGAAAGGAGAGGAGAAGCAGTTTGGTTTCAAGGAGAACTAAGGGTTTTGAGCTGAATGGCCCACTTAAATGTCAAAACCTTGACCACATGCAAAAATGACCATGGAGGAGGCACACCAAAAAAACCAAACATGAAAAGAAGTTTTTCAGAAATTATAGATGAAAAAGGGAAAAGGGTGAGGTTAACTGGACATAAATGAATGAACTTGAAAAGGCTATAGAGAACTTAGAAGACAACACTGATAATTGTCCTCAAAGCACTCCAAACACCTAGGGTTTTGGGAAAATGTTCAAAAAGGGTGAAACCATGGTTTGGACTCCATGATGATAGCAAAGGGATTATGAAGATTTCACTATTTGTAGAGATTCCAAACTTGTCCCAAGAATTTTTTCATGCCAAAAATGATCAAAAGTTATTATGAGTTCCATGGTGCAGGTAGGGGAAGATTTAAAAGATGCCAGTGTGTGGAAGCATCCTAAAAGTTTCCAAGCTCAATTTAGCATGCCTCAATATCAGTAAGAAAGGTGAAGCTAATTTTTTCAGTCACATGCCAAACATAAGGTGATTTGAGCTCCAAGGTAAGAACAAAAGAAGTTTTGGAGATACTTCCACTGTGTAAATCCTAAGGTTGTCAAAGAGAATTTAGCATGCTTCAAAGATCAGAAAGGAAGAACCACTTTAGGGTTCTCATAACACCTGCTGAGTGAAAAAATTAAAAGAAATAAACAAGCCAAAGAAAGTAAAAATTTGTGACTCAAGCAAAGTCTACAGAACAAGGATGTAAAAAGTATTAGAAAGAAAGGTAAAATCAGTGTTTTTAAGGCACCTGCAAATCAGAAGTGGCCAAAGGGTAAAAACATGATAATAAATTCATAATGCAAGAAAGAGAGGGCTTTGAAGGTGCTTCCTTATGTTTAAAATCCCAAAGGTGTGTTAATAAGCTTGTTATGCTTCAAGGATAAACAAGAGGGTCAAAATTCATCACTGCAGACACCTACAGAGCAAACAGTGTAAAAGGGTCAGTAAGACAAGGTAAAAAATACAAGTGGAATATTGTGATGAAAAAACATAGGAAAATTTGAAGATTCTACTATGTGAAGCCCTCCAAAGAAGGCATCAAATGAGCATGTAAACTCTCAAGGAGAAAAAGGAAAAATCACTTAAATTTTTTCATGTCACTTGCAAGCAAGAAGTCAAAGAAATATCAGTAAAAAGGAAAAGGGAGTAAAAAAATTAGGAAAGTGGGTTTGCAGAGATTAAATTTAATTTCTTAGACTATAAAAGTTCATTTTGTTCCTCATATAGCTCATTGCTCACTTGAAAAGATCAATAGATGTCAAAGAGAAAGACTTGTGAATTTTCAGGTCAAATTTAGGCAAGTTTACCCAACACTGTGCATTCAAGTCGGTGCTTCGCGCCTAGAGTCGGGCATTGCGCCCTTGGAAGTTTTCCTCGTGAAAATTTGTTCGACACTGCATGCTTGGTGTTAGGGTCCAGTGATTTGGAAAATTGGCTAAACCAAATGACAGGGCAACATCAGACCAGTCTTTGGAGTCCTAGGACCTATCCTTCCTGGACTCAGAGAGGGCTCTCTCTATTATGTGAAGGATGTGAACTTGTTCGCTTCGGATGATTGATTTTAGGCTAGTTGTTAAGTGTAGTTTGTTTGTTTGTTTCGGGTTGGGGTAAGATGACTAAGTAGGATAGGTGGAATGAGAGGCTATCAAATCAATAGGGTTATGGGGTCAGATGAAGTCGAGGGTGTCGAAACACTGAATCAGAGTGTATTGCAGGGCCGATTTAGCAAGGTTAATGGATCCTTAGGTGATGATGAGGTGTAATGAACATTAAGTTTGGGAAAAACTAAGATATCTTAAACATGTATAGTATGAAAGCAATAAATCACGAGGTAGGGCAAACCTTTAACCTCTATGAACAATAATCAAACTGATAAACATGTAAGATGAACATTCTAGTGAGACATAGAAGCATTATAACTCGTAACTTTAGAAATTCACCTTCAGCTTTTTGAGAAAACACATAAGATAAACAAATAATTAAATATATGGAGAGGGAACTCCTAAACAACATATATCAAACTATCGGGAACTTTGAAACAATTTGATGAGCATGGGCAAAGGGCAAGATCGAAACACAACCTCTTTGTATTAACCTAATCAATCAGTATTCCATAGAAAAGATTCACAATAAGTTTTTGAAAACTTTAAATAAGCAGGGCATACCATGAATCATATTTATAATCTAACATACTAATAATTCATGAAACAAAGAACAAGTTTTAGTGTGTCTAAGGAGCAGTCAAGAATTCCTTATGATGTACTAAAAGAAGAAAACATAGAAATAATAGCAAACAGGAGGTTTGAGGTGCTTCCATGAGCATATCTCAACCTATAATTTTCTTATCTATAGCAAACAAGCAGACTGAAACAAAATGAGGAAAAGACGACACTAACAAGTTAGAAAAACATCACCATTCACCAAGCTATGGAATCCCGCAAGCAAGCTTCTCCAACATCAAGCCACACAAGCCATTCATTCACTTCATAAAACCAAATATCTTCTCCAATCTCATAAACCATGTATTTCTCTTAAACACATCAAGTCCCAAATTTTTACAATGAATCCTCATGGCTTATACAACAAGCAAGGAGGAAGAGAGCTCACTAGAGCATCTAGAATCCTATTGGCCAAAAAAAAATATCCTAACTTCTCCTTGAGGCCCTACAAGGTCCAAGGCAGAAAATATCTTCCAAAATATCTTTTCCGGATTAAAATAACAAAAATATTGACTTTTAGGCTCTGAAATACATGATGAAACTTTCCTAATGCACATTTTCTCAGTTACACATAGGAACACAACATACTGTCTCAAAAACTTGAAAATTTTCCAGGAGCGTAGCACCAAAAAAAGGTCTTTTTGCAACAGATTTTTGGAGGCCTTCCCGATATCAGAAAAGGCTCCGTGATGGCCCGTTGGAAAGCTGTGGATGTATAATTTCTAGATATACCTTTTTTTCCTCAATATAATCTCTACAAGTTTCCCAAGAAGTGGAAAAATCCAAATCTTCTAGGAGCGTAGCACTTGCTCAAAAAAGAGGGCAGAAAAGTGAAAAATCGAGTGTTTTTGACACTTTTGGGGGACCAAAACAACTCCAATTGAGCTGAAATTTGGTGAGCATACTCCTCTCATGACGGGGAATCCAAAAAATGCAAGCTGATCCCTCTGAAAATGCGCTAGGAAAAATCGTAGCACAGGGGGTGCTGCATTCTTAGGCTTGAAATTTTGCAAAAAACAAAAAACTCGTTCAATTCTCCTCAAATTTTGTATGTAGGTGCCTCAAGGGTCCTTGGAGACATGTAGAGAAACTTGGGCCAAAATATCAAGACTAGCTTGGTCTTTTTCATCATTTGGTGTTGGGCCCTCATTTTGGGCAGTTTTGAGCTTTTGTCTTGCAAAGTGATTTCTCCGTTTATAATGCTCAGTCATCCTCCTTTACAAGCTCAAGTATTTGTTGGCCTTCTCCAGTTTTGCCTCTAGATGTAGATTGGCTCTCTCAAGCCATGCTTCCCTGTTATGCTCAATTTCCATGGCAAGGAGTTCAGTGAGGGGAAATTGTTGTGCTTGGGCTAATTATTCCTCTCTTTTCTTTGCCAATGCTCTTCTAAAACCCATAGTCTTAGGTCTATTTCTAGCTTGCCCCTCTTCCTCATCATCTTCCTCATAGGTGCCCATGTATTCCTCGAACTACACTTGTGACCTTTGAGCTTCTTTCCTATATTTGAGTGCCCTTGATTCATAGATGGCTAGTTGGTCACTCATTTGTTTGTTCTGCATTTGTAGGAAGTGAATGAGATCTTTTGATCTCTCTAGCTCAGCCTCCAATTCCTTAATCTGTGCATTCCGGTATTGTAGAAGGGAAATCATTATCCTGGTTTCATTTTCTTCATCACTGTCTATGTGAATGAGTTCAAATTATCTTTTTTCCTCATGATTGTCCTCTTCCTTCTTCAGTTGTTGTTTACCTTTGTCCCTCAATGGTTTTTTGACTTTGCCCTTCAATGGTTGTTTACATTTGTCCTTCATTGGTTTTGAGGAGGAGTGCACGGCCCCTTGCCTTTTGGAGGTAGAAAACACATGCCTCCTTCCTTTTTGATAAGTGATGGTGAAAGGTGCCATAAGTTTCACTTGCAAAATTTGGTCACTAATGACCTTGAGACTGTTTTATTCTTCATGGATGATTTCTATGCGAGTTTCGTTCTTGCCTTGCTCTTGGCTATCCTTTTGATAAGCATCCTTAACCTCTCTCAATATTTCCTTGCTGCCAAGACCTTCAAGAATTCCATGCTCTATTTTTGCACTGTTAGAGATGCCTATGTTGGTCATTTCTTTACTTTCATGACTATCCTCCTTTTGATCTTTTGGTCCACTATCTTTATTGTCAATATCATTCTTTATATCACTGTTAGCACTGTTTTTAGGGTCATTTCTTTGGGAACCTTTATTGGTATTCTCATCATTGTGAGAATCATTCCCTTCTTCATTAAATGAGTTCATTTAACTAATTTCCTCTTCAGTGCCTTGCTTATTTTTTTCATTACTTGGCCCTTTGTCACCATTTCCTTGCCTATTGAAAACAACTTTAAACCCTGTTTCTTGGCTTCCTGTGCCATTCTTGTCACTGACATTCTTTCTTTCTTCATTGCTTTCATATGTCTCCTCTCCACTATCTACATTTGTACCCTCAATGTCATTTTATTCATTTTCAGACCCACTTTTTTGACTTTTTAGCTCATCATGGGAATCAATGGTTTGAAATCTATTTTCTTGCCCACTGTCTTCTTTTTGAAAAGCTGCCTCTGATTGTGTGTCTTTAGAGTCATCATTTTCACCATGGGACCCATTGTCTTGACTTCTTTTCTCATCACTTGAATCATTTTTTTTACCTCTGTTTTCTTCTTCATCCACATACTCATATTTTTTACTACCTTCACTGTTCTCTTTTTGGCCATATCCCTCTTTGACATCTTCTTCTTCTTCACTTATTTATTCATCTTCATCATTCTTTCTATCACTTTTTTCTTCATGATCATCACTCTCTCCCTGTGACTGTTTTCTTCATGATAACCACTTCTTTCTCCATGATCATCACTATTTTATTCATGATCACCACTACTTTCTTCATGATCATCACTGCTTTCTTCATGTTCATCACTGCTTTCTTCATGTTCAGATTTCTCAGGGGAAAGAAAAAGAGGAGGGTCTGTTTGAGGGAATGATTCATGTGAATAAGATGACCCAAGGTCAGGGGAGGGTGATGGAGGTGTGTGAGGAGGATTTTGAGAAGATGATGGCATACTTTGCGGAGGGATGGGCTGTGGAGTTGTGAAATCATCATAGGCGATAAAAATCTCCCAAGGAATGCCTTGTTGTTCTAGTTGGTATGAGACGATTACTTTGATGACGGAATGGTGAAAGAGGCTTGACATTTTTTGGGATGGAGGCCTTTTTTGCATGATGGAGGAAATTTTATCAATGCTTTTGCAAAGGTAGTAGGGCATGTTAGTCATCCATAATTTTGAATTTATCCAAAGATGAATAAATCTGAAAAACTCAGATTTCTAGAAACAATATTTGCAGAAACATTGTGAGTTCTAGAAATATCACAACCTTCATTATCCTAATTCTATCAATTCACTAAAACCTTCATCTATGCCTTATAAAATATCACCTTTTCTGACTCAGAAGAAAGCTTGCTTCAGGTTATCCCCACCATTTTTACCTACATTTCATCCCCTCATTCTACTATTCCTACCCCTATTTTTATCAGTCCATTTCCCTCTAAAAAAACCCATTTTTCCTTCACTAATTCTTCATTTCCCTTAAAAAAGCCTCTTAAACCATAAAAAACCCTTTTTGGTTTTAAAACGCCCTCTTTTACCTTATCGGAAATCTCCAAAAAGGCTTAAAAACCCATGTTTTTAGCCTATTTCGACCTTTTTCAAAAATAAAGCTCTAAGCCTTTTTTAGCCTTCAGCCCTAACCCTTTTTTACCATATAACCCAATGTTTATGACCCTCGGCTAAAAAGCTTTAGCCCCTTCTACTTTTGCTCCCGGTCCTTCGTTCCACCCATAGGACCCTTTCCTGCTCCTTTTCCTCTAGCCCCCCTTCCTCGATTTTTCATTTCTCCGCGCCTGTGTCTTCCTTGATTAATCCTGACCATTGATCCCCTCCGATCCAATGACATTCATTATTCCCCTCTCATCCTCCATCCACCCGACCATAACCCATTCATTCATCCTCCGAACAAATCCCTGTCATCGATCCCATCGATCTAACAGCCACCACTCATCCCAAATATTCAATCCCCATACAAAGTGTACCCCGCTACCCGACGAAATAGCCCACATCATCTCCGGGCCCACCTCCCACTACTCTACCTCGCATCCATTCACCATCCGAAACCTATCCTCTAATATCCCCTGCCACCATGCATGTCCACACCATCGCGCTGATCCTGGACCGTCGATCTGGCTCCCCCAGATCTGATGGTCCTCGCATCGTTTTGCACGTGATTTGCTCCGGGGATTTAACAACCCATTTTCATGCAAAAAAGGCAGTATTGGCCTGGACACGTGGTAAACAGTTTATGGTATTGTGTCCAAAATGGAATAAACCGCTTACCGTCAATATTCAATGTGAAAACCACCTACGGTTTCGCAAAACCGCCTTTTCATATTTTGCGCCATAATCCTTTTTAAACCTTGTTTTCGTGGTTTTCGCCATGAAATCCCTTCTGCGCATTCATTTCCTCTGCATCACGCTGTAAACCCCTAAGCCTCTATTATCATTTAAAATTCCCCCATTGTAGGTTTATATAATTAATTGATGTTTTGTGCAGGTTTAAAATGGCCACCAGCCGATTTGTAGGCCCTCATGCAGTTTCGGATGACGATCCGTAATGCCAACATAACGAAGGAAAGGGGAGATCAAAGGGTCTAATTTTCACAATTGAGTCGATGTCTCATGAACATTGACTATTGTACTAAGCCCTCTAGCAGAGAAGACCTGTACACAAACAAGTCAAAGAAAGTCAGTAAAGATCAAAGAAAAAAGACAGAGGTTAAAGCTCAAATGAATATTACAATGGTTGAGAACACAATTAACAAAGGATGAAAAGAAGTTTAAAGAAGTCCGAAAGGAGATAAAGACAATATAATGGATTATGAAGGCTAAATAGATCAGGCCTCAGACACACTTTTAATGATTAAATTAACGCAAATTAGGCCTAAAGATAGCCTCGAACACATCAAAAGGCAGCAGTTATTTCATTTGATAAATCAAATTGATACCTTTGGCCTACCCTTTATCTATAAAGAAAATCAGCATTTATTACACAAAAGAAGATATTTTAAGCTATCAAGACAGTTGATGTAAAGATAAAGATAGGCCTCAAAGTCAAACTTTTCACCTATTTTATCCTTAGAAAGTTAAGACAAAGTTATTAAATAGAGAAGTAGTTGCACACATGTTCCTACCTTATGCCTTGCATGGTTTTCAAGGTCAGGGATGCATTTACTCTGTAATTACTAACACTTGGACCCTAGATCAGTTCCACCTCCTCATTTGCAGCATAAATACTGCATTCGAACTCATTGTATGCGGGAATTTCATAACTCTTTTAAGTAATGCATAGTTATGCTGAAGTTGAAAGAAATTTGATGTTCTGGAACCTGTGGATGTTTTGACCTATTTGTTGATGGGGAAAGCTTTGTAATTGGATCCCTGAGCTTGGTTGTTTTTGAAGTACTCTAATCTATTAATGCTTTTTCTTGCTTTCCATTCTGTTTCATCATTTCTTACTACAGTAGAGTAAAAATTTTAGGCTAAGAAATGTCTCCTAGAAGCACCTTAGACCTGTTTACTCTCCACTGTTTTATGTTTTCCTCTGCTGAGGCATTCTATAGAATTCTTAATTGCTCTCTTTAACCCTTATGCTTGTTTATTTCAGAAATAGTTCAAATATTTGGTCTCAAGAATGATTTATGGTTTTCCCTGCTTACTTGCTGCCACTTGAAAACTGTTTCTGAAGTCTCCTTTTAAAGACTGGATTTGATGTTGCCTTGTCACTTGTTATGCCAATCTGCCAAATCACAGGACCCCAACAGGGCATGTACAGTAACTTGGTTCTGGTGAAATTCATGAGGAGTCTAATATGATAGGAATAGACTCTGGAGAACCTACCCTCACAGGTGAAATACTTCATGATAATCTTCATGAGGAGCACATATCTGTCCAACATATGAGAAAAAGGAAAAATGGTTTTACAGTCAGCTTGACAACTAGGTTTTAAGAATGGATGATAATGGCTTAAGTCAAGATGCTTCTGTTTAAAACACCTTTCTCCTATGCCAGGAATTCCAGTGGCCTTAGAGATGGCACTGGTGGTCAACTCAAATTTTACCCCTGCTAGATGTACTTTATGCCTATGAAGTCTTAAGGCAAATAACTTGGTCAACTGAGGGTGACTTTTGATCTTTTAAACTTTGTTACAAAACTCATAGCACCCTAACTCTTGGAAACAGGAAAGAATAGAAGGGGAGGCTATCAGTTCTTCAGTGCTTATAGGTTCAAACCTATTTGGCATCCCTCCCTTCTTCTGTTGTTTTCTTGGTCTTGTCTCTTCATTCAGGTCAACACTCTCTTCTTCAGACATGGTGTTTTTCTCTACCTTGCCCCAAAATATTTAAATAGAAGTGATTCTCGCTTGTGAAATAATATGTAAAGAGGTTAAGGAGGTGATAAGCTTTTAGACAAGGTTAGGAGACTAGCAGAGAGTAGGTTAGGTTTTATTTTCAAGTTTTCTTCATGCTTTCTTTGACACAAATTTGGAATTTACTTGGTGCCCTTATCCTTCATCAAAGCATGAAGAGGTGATAACAGTGAAAATACCTCTTTAAAATTTCCTTCAAAGTAAGAAAAAGGCTTCACCGAGCTCTCCAGGAAATTTGGGCACCTCTGAATGCCTTTTCAGGCAATGTTGCACTTTTGTGGTAGGAGCACAACATCTCTGGGCGACTCGGGTCACTCCTGAACACAATTTCGTGTAGGGCTTGCATGCCTGTGGTAGGATCGCAGCACTTGGGTGGAGGGGCGAAACCTTTGGCAGGAGCGTAGCACCTGGGTGCCCAGGTGGCTCGAGTCAGCTTGAACACAGAATTGTGCAGCATTTGGACAGTGGCCGGAGCACAGAAATGGGTAACTCGGGCTAGTGAACGAGCAATCATGCAAGGCTACACACAGGGAAAAGGTTGCACGCCTGTTTCAGGAGCGCAACACAACTATCCGTTGGGTGGCTTAGGAATTAAAAGTGCAACTGTGCAGTGGTTGAAGTATTTGGTGGGAGCGCAGCACACCAGCATGAGGGCGGGTAGGCTTGAACGTAGTCTTGTGCATGGTTGCAAAGTGTGGGAGGAACACAACATCTTCGAGCAAGGCTGCACGATGTTTTGGGACTTCTCCTGCATGACGGGCGGAGTCGCAAGAGCGCAGCGCCAATCTACAAGCACACAACACTCAGAAGGAAAAAAAAAAGGAAGCTGCTATAGGAGCGCAGTACCTTGATTTTTTTGCCTGAGGAATCCGACAAAAAATTGAAAACGTCATTGCTTTTTTTGCAAATGAAACAATGAGCGGGAAAAGAGTTGCTGTAGTGTTTTATAACCATTTTTTTGAAATAATTAAACTTAAAATCTCCTTTTCTAAGGTTCCTATTGCACCCTTTTCCTTTTGACAATGCCTTTTGGAGCTGATTCTGAATGTCCTTTACAACCCTTTTTAACCACTGTTTCTTTTTGCACTTGGACAGTTGGTTAGATCCAAAATGATCCTTGCCTGTCAAAATCATTTGTTAGAGGGGTTTTTAAATCATGTTTTTCCTCCTTTAGAAATTGCGAACATGCCTTTGAGTGTTTCTTTTTTAGTAAGCATATTCTTGAGTTGATGCTTTGCCTCCTTGAGTTAAAGTGGTGTTTAGTGCCCTATATTTGTCTCCTTAGATATTTTAAGAACTCTAATCTTACCCTTTGATTAAGTGGGATTGATGCTTGTTTTCCAAACTTACAAGATAGTTGGAAAACTATTGAAACCATCTGCTATTGATGAAGGAGGTTTCTTTGCCTCTTATTATGACCATTTTTTTCTGTTTCCCAACTTCTGAGCCTTTAGGGATGTTCAGAAAAGAAAACAAAGTTTCCTTCAAAGTCGTCAAAGAAAACATTTATTTAAACTCTTTACTTATGCCTAAAAAGTTTACAATGATCATTTAGAGGTTTGGAGGAGTTATTTAACCTTTTTAACCCAAGTATTTTTCCATTTCTTGGTAAAAACAGTCACACATTTTGATTCCTAATAAAAACATACCTGCTGCTTTCTTCTAGGTTGTCAATGTTTTGTTGTGTTGGTCCTTATTTTTACCTCACCTTATGGCTTATCTGATGGTTTTTTAGTCTCTTTGCAGGAATGTGGGCAAAGGGAAGTTTTCCCTCTACAAAATTCATGATTGAGGTCAAATATCCTCCCAATGCTCTCTTTGTTTCAATGAGCAATGTTGCTTATGTGCCACTGTCTTTTCGGAATCTGCACAGACGTTTTGATGGGCAGCACTTGACAATATCTTATCATGAGATCGTGATTTTCCTTGTAGAACTCAGCATGTTGTACCTTTTTATCAATTGAAAATGCCTTTATGAACTCCTTTAGGTGTACTTCCTTGCCCTTTTTCTGCTGTAGACCAAATTACAAGGCATTCTTGCAGAAATTCTTTGATATGATAGATTATTCTTTTGCAGACCTAGTGCTGGATTAGGAGGGTACCTTTGGAGGTCCTTTAATGTTCCTTGGATAATTATAAGCCTCACTTTGTGTTCTCTTGAATTCACCTTTGAATTCCCATGGATATAGTGGAATGAGAATCATGATAGTGCATGACCTACTGAAAACCTAATTGACTCATTTGGAAGGTCTTATAATAGGTTTTTGACTGAAAGCTTGAAACATGGTTTTGAATGAAGATACAGGGTTTTGAAACTCTAATTATGCACCACCATCCTAGACAGCTAGAAATGTTTTTTTACTTTGGAGGGCTTTCTAGAAAGAAAATTGACACCACCATTGCTTGAGGCATTTGGTGAGTAGGAGAGAAAGCTTGGTTTACTTGGTGAAACAAATTGTGAAATTAGAAGTCTTGGGTAACATAGGTAGAGTGTTGTAGATAGAGGTAGAAATCATGAATAGAGTGAGGGACATTAGTTCAGGATGGGGTTTTATCTAGATGATAGATTGGCCATGCTTGACAAGGAAGCAGGATAGTGAAAATCTCTTTTTGAGGAGATTTATAGAACTCACATGATTCTTGAATTATGTTTCTAGAAATCTTGGAAAAAGCATTTAGTCATCTGAAATAGGTGAAAATTACTGATGACTAACATCTGGAGGTAGGTACTGCGCATTTGAATGAATCACCTGACAGGCCCAACAGAAAGCCTTTGGCGTTGTGCGCTTGGCACAACGCGCTGCGCATTTGCTCGACCCAACACCCCGTTCACCTGGGCACTGCGAGCTTGGCCAGGAGGGCCCCCTACACCCTACAGACCCTAAATTCAACTCAAATCACTCTACATATTCCTTCAAGGACCTCCAAAGCAATGTTGAGGGGTAAGTACACTTTATCAAGCCCTTCTTCTAGCATGTGTGGTGATTTATGATCAAGGGAATTTGAAGACCTAGGGAGGAAAACGTAATCTTCATGTTTAAAACACCACTGTTTAATACACTCCTCCATCTGCATACTAAGAAAAAATAGAGGGTTGCCTTGTTGAAATATTTCTCGTTCATCTAGGGCTATGTCTTCACCCTCTCCATTCACCCATAAACTCTGGCCCCTACACCACAAGTAGATTGAAAAATTCATTGCCTTCATTCATATCCATTTGCCATCAGTGTAAGGTTTTAAAATAGAGATTTAAACAAATAATCAAGGGTGGTCATTAGGTTTTTCCTCTCCCTCACAGTCATATACCCTTACCCTCACTCACTAATCCCTCATTTATAAAATTTTCATTTTTCATCACCACTCCATTACCCTCTTCCAAATCCATTTCATAAGCAGAGCTAGGGTTTTTCTTAAAAAAGAGTGATCAAAATTTCAAGGGAAGGTAACAGTGATAGTGGTGAGGAAGGCCAAGTGCCAAGGAGGCATCGACATAAAGGTGACAGGATCAATAGGTTTGAACCACTAAACACAATGGAGTTAAATGCATCTCCCTTAACTGTCTCATGCTTCCAAAATGTAGGCTGCTATGAATTTTGTGAGAAAGTACAGCAAGTGAAGAATCACCCCGAGCTGACCAGGCTCTTCATACTTAACCTACATGAGAAACAAGTCAACCTTGCAAGGGTAAAATTTGAGCTGTATTCAGATGTCATTGCTATTTCCACTGGGATACCTAGTGTGGGTGAAAAATGGTTCAAGTAGGCCAATTTAGACATGAGCTACTATGAGCCATTCCTTAAATCCAGATACAAAGACTACAATAAATATATATTTCCTTTCTCACATTTGCTTGAGAGGTATGCTCCCATGATGAGGGTCATTAAGAAATATTTCACATGTGAAGGAAGATTCTCTCGGCTTTATTCCTATCACATCAGGTTGCTCATGCACTTTACTAGGGTTAAGATGTTGCATCTACCCTACTACCTCTATAGGAGTATTGAAAAAATATCTTATATTGTACAGAAGAGAGATTTCCCTCAACATATGCAAAGCTTATTTCATCACTCTTTGATCAAAATGATTGTGATGCATCAATTGTAGCAAAAGGGTATTCCATGGGAGGTTTTCATTTCCCATGAAGTGTTCACCAATCCACAAGCCCATCCTCAGAAAAACATGCCTTCATCATCTCATCCTCGTGTCCTTACTCCTCCATCATCTCCTACTGAGCATGTTTCATCATCTACACATATCCCTTCACCTCAGGACAACCCTCCTTCATCACTCTCTCACAATGCATCAGACAATGAAGGAAGTGACAATGAGAAATCAGCTGAAAATGAGGGAGAAGATAATGATGAATCAAGAAAAAATGAAGAAGAAATAAAAGAAGAGGAGGTCAGTGAAGAAGAAGAAAATTAAGGATATGATAATGAAGAATAAAATAGTGAGGGAAGTGAGGTTGATGATAGCAGTGAAGAGCACAGTGAGGCTCACAGAAATTAGGAAAAAAGCAGTGAGAAGGAAGGAAATGAAGAGGCATACATCAGTGGTGATGAAGGCAGTGCAGAAACCAGTGATGAAGCACCTAATTGTCAAGATAATGAAATGATACTAATTTAAATGATGCCAATATCAGTGATAATGACGGCACACAAGCCAATAAAAAATATGAAGGTAGTGCAAAAATTAGCGAGGGGGAAGGAAATGAAGAGGCAGATATCAGTGAAAATGAGGAAAAAAATGATGAGGCTGATGTCAATGAGGTAAACAACAATGCATAAATCAGTGAGGAAGAATCAAGCAGCAAATAAAAAGGCATTGATGTTAGCATGGAAGATGTAAATGATACAAAGGGCAAAGATGCAGAAAGCAGCAAGGAAATAAGCCATGATGACAGTGATGAAACACAAATTAGTGGATCGAATAAGGGAAATGAGGAAGAGAGAAAAAATTATGATGGCCTTGATATCAGTGGAGACGATGATAATGATGATGATGATGTTGACACTGATAATGAAAACAAGAATATCAGTGAGAAGCAGAGAGCATGGAGACAGATGACAGTAGTCAAGAGAGCAGCCATGAAAGCCATAAGGACAACAAGGATATCAATGATGATGATAGTCATGATGGAAACCATAGTGAAGGCACTCAAATGATCAATATTGAAACTTTTCCTTTAATTTACCAAAGGGGAAGTAGGCATGTGTTTTCTGCCTCTAAAAGGCAAGGGGCCATGCCTTCCACTTCAACCAAGTAGCTGGAAAAAGGCAAAGAGAAGGTCATAGAGGAAAAAGAAGAAGATCAACATGAGGCTGAGTAAGAATTTGAACTCATTCACATTGACAGTGATGATGAAGATGAGGCAAGGATCTCAAGAATGCTTCTCAAAGGTAAAGATGCCCAAATCAAAGATTTGAAAGCCAACCTAGCTAGGGCCAGGAATGCCATCCACTATTATGAGGTTGAAAACAAGAAGCTGGAGGCACAAAAGGCCATTTATGAGGTCAGGGCAATCAGATCCCAGAAAGAGGATGAAAGGACCAAGGTTAGGCTTGATGAAGTCTTGGGTTTTTTGGATCAAAGTGAAGATGAAGAAGGGCGATTGTCTAGGAAAAGGCCAAGAACAATGGGCTTGAGGAAGGCCTTAGCCAAGGAGAAAGAGCAAGAAACAACATTGGTAGAGAACCTCACTCCAAGTGAGCTGCTTGCCATGGAGATAGAGTATGAGTGGGAACCTTGGTTATAAAGGGCTAATACACACTTGGAAGATCAACTAGAGAAGACACAAAGAGACCTTGGCCTTCAAAAGAAGATGGCCAAGCACTATGCCTTAAGAAATCAAATTGCAAGGGCCAAGATCAAAAGATCCCTTACCAAAATTAAAGCTCTCAAGGAGGCAAAAGGTAAGAAAAACCTTGAAATCCTTGTTGATTCTTCTCTACAGGCATCCCAAACACCATAAGCAAGGAAATTTCAAAATTTTGGGAACTTTTGATAATTTTGGTTTTTCATTGTCTTTTTTGGGACACTTTCTTGAGGATTGGTTTTCATTTTTGGATTCCTCTTTCCAAGTACATCATACACACCAACTTTCAGATCATTTGAAGTAGGTTTGCTCCTCCAAAAGGGCAAAGAAATGCAAAAAACCACCTTTCTGCCCAATTTTCAGGGTTGGCGTTGTGCCCTTAGCATCCTTGGGGGATTTGGTTTTTGAATAGGTAACTAAAGTCCAATCAGAAAAAAGGGTATTTTTGTAAAGTAGACATGATAATATTTCCAATGAGCTATCACGGAGCTCATTCCGACACCAAGAAGGCCTTCAAACTTCAGCTGCAAGGTGACCTAATTTCTAGTGCATGCGTTGTGCCCTTACCTGCAAAGTCAACAAAAGACACAAATTTATGGAAAATAGATATTTTGTGGTTTTTTGGGAAAATCACTCCAAATTTAGGTGTTAGAAGCTATTTTTCATGTATTGCCTTAGATATTTTGTGCCTTGGGCCTTGCATGGTCTTAATGGACAAATTTAGCATTTATGATGTATTTATGACATTTTCACAACCCTAGTTAGAGTTTTTGTCCTCTTTTCTTGTTAAATACAGAATTGAGGCCTCATTATACATGTTGGATGATTATTGAGAGTAATACATAGACTTTGAGATTGGAGAGAAATTGGCTTTGATTTTTTTTTATGGCTTGACTTGCTTGACAATGGAGAAGGCTCACTTGCAGGATTCATGAGCATAGTTAATGGTGATGTGTTCCTTATTTAGTTCTTTTTTTCTTATGTTATCATTTTGTTCCATCTTTCTATTACAGTAGGACAAAAGTTTTAGGCTAAGAAATGTTGTTTAGAGGCACCTTAGCTCTGTTTGTTCTTTATTGCTTCTATGTTTTCCTCTGCTAGGTCAGTTAGAGAATTCTTAGTTGCTTTCTAAACCCACTCATGCTTGTTTATATTAAAGATGATTGAATAAGGAAAATGTCAAGGTATTGTTATCGTTAGCCATGCTCTTTTCTATTGCTTAAACATTGTTTTTAAGGTCTTTTACTTTGAAGTATTGTTGATTAGGTTTAGCTAAAGAGGTCTATGATTTTCCATGCCCTTTTGTTTATCCTAAATGCTTGCTTTGGAGGTCTTTATAGCTTGATTAATGAAGTTAGGAGTTCCCTCTTCTTTGATCTCTGCTATATATTTATCTTAAATGTTTTCTTATCTTGAAGGTAAAATCACTAGAAGATTTACAAGTTTCTTTCCTTCTATAGTTCACTGGATTGTTGTCTTCATGCTTACTTGCTAGGGTTTGGTCAAAGAAGTTATTGGTATGCCCTGTCTTTGATTATTTCTTGATGCTTAGTAGTCTTAAAGGCCATTCTTGTTAAGGTATTTTTTGAAGGATTCTTAATTTCCCTTTTTCATCTACTATGTTCACAAATTTGATGTTCACTCCACTCATACAAAGCTTCTAGATCCATTTGACCTTATTAGACATTCCTTGCGATACACCCCTGATCTATTGTAAAAAAATTCAAGACCTTTTTGTAGACTCCGTATCCCAATGGCTTAACCCTCTCTCACTCTATCTATAATTGCTTGAACACCTACCCAACCAACCAAACAAAAAAACAAACCCTAAACCTAATAACTAGCCTAAAATCAAACCATAAAATCTATCATGTTCACATCCTGTACACAAGTATAGAGAGAGCCCTCTCTAAGTCTAGGAAGGCTAGGCCCTAGGACTCCAAATACTGGTTTTATGTTACCCCTGTACATTTGGTCTTTCCAATCTAACAAATTACGGGGTGTAGTGTCCCTTCTTAGTGAGATAGCTTTGATGACACTTAGAGATGGTGATTTTGATATAATGATATAATATTATGTATGAAAGACTTATGTACATGCTTATATGCTATGACCTGGTTTAGGTCACTTGGTTGTTGTGTGCTTATGATAATATCTATGGTTGTGTACACAAGAATTGATTTTGGTTAAGAGCATATCAGCAATGTTTTCTCTTTTGGTATCCTATTTTGGACATAGGTGTATGACATGAATGGTGATTTAGAATTGAGACACAGATCCATGGATGATCATGGTTAGATGGAACATATGGTTAATTATGATTTATGGATGATACATAATTTGTATGATTATATGTGCATAATATCGTACTAAGCATGATGTGGCAGGGGACTTGGTCATTGCCAACAAGGATGCTCAAGTTATAAATGACTATGGAAGTCATTTCTCCAAAACCAAAATGACTTTGGAAGTCATGCACAATATTTGGTAAAATTTGAATAAGTTAATTATGAGATTCATTTAATTTATTTGATCAATGAGATTGTGATGTGTGTAGGTCTTGAAAGAAGACCTTACCAACGAACCATCAGATGGGTATGAGCTCACAATTAGTACCTTAAGGTGAAGCACGGAGTTTCAAAGCAAAGTAGATGAGAAGCCATGGAAATTAGGGCGCAGAGTCCTAAATCCATGAAATATAAAGATGTGGAGTCTTGGATATATAATAAAAGGATTAGGGCGCGGAGTCCTAAATCCATGAAATATAAAGACGTGGAGTCTTGAATCTATAATGAAATGTTTGAGGCGCGGAGTCGTGAATATTTAAAAAGATCAAGGTGTGGAATCTTGGATCTTTAGAGTAGATCAGGGCATGGAGTCGTCAATCTACTAAGGCACAAAGATGCATACAATAGGGGTGCGGAATCCCTATTATCCAAAATACCACTCATGGGAAGCTCATATATGAATTTCCTTAATAAGATCTCATTCCTAACAATTTTGAGTGACTTTCTAAAAATAGAAAGTCATGTCTACTATTTCAAGTATGACTTTCCAAAAATAGTAAATCACCTCCAATCAATGGGTAAACAAGTATACTTGAAGGAAAATCACTTAACTTATGATTAATCAATTGTAACAGTTCAATCTCGACTTAATCCTCAATATTATTAATATTATTAATATTATTATTATCTTTTATGAGACTATGATATTATTATTAAAAGGAAATTATATCTCATCAATCACTTCACACCTCTCTCCTTCATGACTCTCATGGCTCTATGTAACTCTCTCTATTTTAAATATTACATTATACTCTCTTTTATGCACTCATCAAGGAATGGAATATTCCTCTTACACTCATTAAATATATGTCATAAAATATTCTTACGTTCATTAAATATGTGTCATAAAATATTCCTCTTACACTCACTTTAATGCATATGTTACACTCTCCTTAAATAAGACATGCATACCTCTCCTTAATGGCATAAGTTACACTCCTCTAAAAGGAATACAATGCATGAATATTACTCATTTATGACAAGAGATTGTTGCTCCTCCTATATATGAGTCTCATGTATTCTCATTTGGGGGGAGGGGGTAATGCCAAGAGTGGAAGAGACTTGAGGAATATTGTGAGAGGGAGAGATATGGAGAGTATCCAATTACTTCCAAAACAAATCTGAATTTCTTACGAATCTACTAAGTATCTATTGAGGTTGAACATGAGTGGTATTTAGAGGAAGTGAAAACTATATTCCTTAGTTTTCCTTGCATCTATCTCTCTACTATTGTATTTTGGTACTGTTTGTGAGCTTTTACAGCTCGGGGGTTCCAGGGGGAGGAGTTATCCTTGGATATGGTTGGGTGGAAAACCGGATGGTTCAAATGAGTTGTTTAAGGGATCGAAGGTGGATCATATCCTCAACAATTGGAGTTTAATATCTCTTCAGGTATAATTTCCATTGTCCTAAAATTATAGTATAGCTTTAGCATAAAATAAAAAGTAGACATTTAAATTTTTGTAAGCATCTAATTTTGGTTTAGGCTTATGTTATCTAGAATATTATTGATTAGTTAAAAATGAAGACTAGATTAATCTATATGTATGGATGTTTAGATCTCAATATTGGAGTTATTATTGGTGTAGTTTATGGTACTAATCTTGGTATTGTAGCATTTGAAAAATGAAAGCCAAATATTGTTGAAGGTAATTGCAATAAATTTATTCCAAAGGACTTGGGTAGGTATTTCATGATTTATGGTTTTGCTTCAAATAATTAATAGATGCATGTTTTATAAATGGTTTTAGGATAGTTTGCAAAGTGTTTGACAAAATCTGTGAATGAGTAATGTTATCACTTTATTTATGCATGAATAAGTGCTAACTTGCAGCTTGCATCAGAAGTAAGAAAATGGACATGTACCCAAAATATACTTGGAGGAATTACAGAATCAACCCTTAAATGAAAATGCAAAAATAATGGCAACTAAAATATAGTTTGGAAGATCAAATGCTTGAGGTAAGTTGGAGATAAATTTCAGTTATGGCTTATGTTTCATATTCTTATTAATAATTCAATGTTTTGTTATTCAAGTTTTTGTAATAGTACTATCAGAATTTTGATAGAAATCCTTAATGGCTGTAGCATTCAGGGCTGCCATGTGTTTGTCAAATTGTAGCAATTGGTTCAAAAAGCTTGTCAAATCATGTCAAATGAATTAGCTTGTGGATGGTAAAATGTTTTAAGGACTCATATGGTGGATTTAGAAATGTGTGATTTCAATGAGCATATCTTAGTAGCATAACTTTGGGTTGTTTTTCCTAATGTAGAGGTGTAGTTGTATGTTTTCATTCCATATGTTTGACAAAAGTCATAAATGAAACAGTTAGGCTATAAATTTGTTGTTTTCAAGAATCGCATTTCTGGGCGTTTTGAATTCGATTCAGCCCAACATCACGGGGTATCCATGCCTAATGGTCATGTAACCCCTGATTTCATTCCAAACAAATACTTTTCAGAACCCAGATCGGAAATCTGGGCGATTTGGCAGATTGCTGCTATGAGTTATGTGCGCCTGTTGTTGAGTCTTTGCTGAAAAACTAAGATTATTTAGTCCCTGTTTTAAGATGGAAACATTTACAGTTTAAATTCTGAATTTTATGAGATAAATATGTGGAAGAATAATCTTAAATTCATTGTTGCTAAGTATTTGAAAAAAATGCCTCAATGACTTTTAATTGCGTGCTTGCAAAGTGTTTGTCATAAGGGCTGAATGAGTGTAGAGTGCATGTCTGCAAAGTGTTTGTCAAAAATCTTGAATGGTTGTAGCTTTTGTGCATATAAATTGTTAGTGTAAAATTCTTAGTTACTCTTGTGTTTTTATGTTACTATAAATTATAAATAAACTATTTAATGGGTGTAGCTTCCTATGTCTGCAAGTTTTTGGTATGAATGTGAAAATGAATTTAATAATTTGCTGAAGTGTGACTAAGATAGTTGTTTCTTGTATTATCTAAAGCTTTCAAAATAAAAAGGGCCTTTTGTTGGAAACAATTTTTCAGTGACTAATTCTTTAGGATTTTTTGCAAATGAGTATTAGCGATTATTTGACATCTACTTCTCTATATTACTGATGGTGGGTAAGGTGGGACCTTACATATGGTATCAGAGCCAGGTTACAATGCTAGGGCCTAGTGGGCCAACATGCTTACTTTTGGGTTGATGATGTATGAATGTTGATTTTGCATGCATGTTGAGTTGTTGTATATATTGACTTGGAAGCATATTGGTTGCATAGAGGATATTATCATCATTATGTCATTTAGAAACTCATGAAATATATATATATTTCTGATATTCCTTTATATTTTTGTTAAGACATATTATCAACAATATGTTAAAGTGCTTAAAGACATGCTGGGAAAGGATGTGCTTGAGAAAGTTTGGGTTAAACCCAAGTATGTGAATGACTTGATTTTCAATCAATGAGTGAGATAGGTGGAGTGCATGCATGGTTTCATATATTTTTAATGCATCATTTTCAATGTGATATGGGCTTAGTAGCCATCTTTACTAGCTGAAAGCATATCTACCAAGAAGAATATTGGTTTAATTTGGACTATAGTATGATGACCTTGGTGTGTATGCTTTGGGAATGAGTAACAAGTGTAAGGTTGAGATTCCATTAACTTGATGATTGAGTTCATCATGATAATCTTGAATCTTTTCGTACCTACACTAAAAGAAACTTAACTAAAATCTACCTTGAAGGATGTCACTTTTAACTGTGAATGTAGATTCAAGAGTAATGTATGTGTATTAATTAGATGTGTTAAAATATGATTTGGGAATACATTCTTAATGAGTAAGAATGAAATTTCTCTGATTTCATTGACATGATTTTGTGTATTTTGGGTTGACATTAGGCATCAAATAGCTTTAAATTACTCAATTACTAGGTTGAGGTATGACCTTCCTAATAAACAAGAGGCTTAAATGACTCGTGCATGAAGGGCTGTGGAAGCCATTTTAAGGAACACTTGAAGGTTATATTTTCATTAAGCTAATGTATGGGTGTGGAATCCATACTAGCATATATCTATGAGAAAATGTATGGCTGTGGAATCCATACTAGCATATATCTATGATCTAATGTATGGGTGCAGAATCCATACTAGTATATATCTATGAGAAAATGTATGGATGTGGAATCCAACTAGTATATATCTATGAGATAAGTAATGAGGTAAGGTATGGGTGTGGGATCCATACTAAAATATATCTATGAGCTAAGTAATTCTTCTCGTTAGAATATTTTGATGGAATCTGATATTCATGATTAAGGAGTGATTATGTGTAATTAAAGTTAAATGGATAGAGATTTGTAACACAAATGTGCTTGAGCTTTAAATCCATTATTTTATTTTTATTACAAATGAAGATACTAAGATTGATATACTGAACACCATTAGGTGGTTTAGAATGTTTGGAAGAATTGATTTTGATATATGGAAGTGTGAACTAGATATATTGAATCCTTTTGTATGTATTGAATTTAGGTAGAATTAAAATGACTTTCAAATTCTTGAGATGTAGAAAAAGTTTATTGTGATAAGTTGATGAAATAAATTTTCTATTGGCTTAAGACAAACTAGGTCTAGGAAAGCCATAATAGTCTCTTTAATGATTTTATCAGTTGAATATTGGTTGCATTCTATTTAACCAAATTAATTAGATAAATTATGAGGATTGAACTCATGTATTGCTCTAAGCTATTGCTAGTTCGGCGATCGTGTCAAAATTCAAATTGTTTATAAATTGTGAAGAGAATAGCATGTTTAGAAGGTAAATATTTTATGTGGTGAGAACTTGTTTTATTTGAAATTAAAGAAAAAAAAAAAACATGTGATTAATGAAAAGCTTAGTTGAGTTCTTGTTTTACAAGAATATGTGCTTGTGATATTTTTTAAGGAAGAAATTGAAGGAGAGTGATATCACATTTTGATGAATTGGAATTCTTGCATGATTTAGAAGCCTAAGATGAGTGTATTGTATGTGGAATGGAAGAGATTGTTGGATTTAAGAATTTTTGTTGGGATGTATAGTTGTTTGAGTATTTATTAGTCCTACAAAATGTTGTAATAATTTGAGAGGGTGGTAATTATCCTTAAGAAAAAAAAAGGGGTCTAACTTTAGGCTAGAAATTCCCTTGTGATAGTCTAAATCTTATGTAAATTTAACAAGATTCATCACATTTTGAGAAATGTACAGTTTTCATAGTTTGTTGTTGTGTATGTATTAATAGTAAGGAATAATTACTGAACATAAATCATGACTGATTTCATAGTTGGAAAACGAATTGACATAAAGTTATCAAGGTTACCATATTTTCATAATTGTGAGAGTTGTTCTTGATTACAAGCCACTTTCAAAATATATCATTAATCTACTTTTAGAATGAAGATCTTCTAACTAAGTCATTTCATAATTGATTCTCAAGTTAGAGAAGTGAATAATAATGAAGATTATGCAAACTAAAGGAATGATCTATAATACATAAGTGGGTCAATGAGGACTATATTTAACCTTAGGTTGTTAGTTTAAAAAAAAAAAAAAAAACAAAAACAAAAATGGTGCCTTGAACCTCAAATTGTATTTTTTCCTAAAGAGTAAACGTTTAGTAAAAACTAAAGATAAATCCTAAATATTTCAATTGCAAGGATGTCTTATGGAATGAAAAGAGGAAAATTGGATTGAGAAGACATAAATAAAGTGGGATGTAAGAGTGTGTTTTATATATAACATCATGTTTTGTTGTGTAAGAGTGGGTTTTATATATAACATCATGTTTTGTTGCATAATTTCACTCACAATTGTATGTTGATTATTTTATGCTTATTGTATGCAAATTTGATTGTGATATGGGATGGACCATCATTGTTGTGTATACAACCAATGTGTGTTCTATTTATAGCTTGGCAAGCTCAACATACTACAGAACCTTGAAGATGACACATGTAGGATTCATATAGACTATGAGAAAGAAAAACATGTAGAACATCAAATTATTATAGATAAATTAAGTAGATATCTTATCAATTACATACAATATTATTTTATAAGGTACTATAAATTGTATGGTTAGTTTTGATAAAAATATTTGGTATTTTATATCAAAACATGTCTAATATGGCATGGATATATTTTCTACTTGATTAAGAATGGTATGTTTAGTTGTCATGGAGTTGCTTCCAATTTAGAAAACATTAAACTATGGATTGGCATGAAGAAAAAAAAATATCAAATATATATACATAAGGTTAACAACTTATTGATAGGAGAATCTAAAAGAACTAAGTATCTTATGACCGTAGGAAAAACTTCGGGCCAAGTTTAGCCCAAGAGGGGGAGTATGTAGTGTCCCTTATTAGTGAGATAGCTTTGATGACAGTTAGAGATGGTGATTTTGATATAATATTATGTATGAAAGACTTATGTACATGCTTATATGCTATGACCTGGTTTGGGTCACTTGGTTGTTGTGTGCTTATGATAATATCTATGGTTGCGTGCACAAGGATTGATTTTGGTTAAGAGAATATTAGCAATGTTTTCTCTTTTGGTATCCTATTTTGGACATATGTGTATGACGTGAATGGTGATTTAGAATTGAGACACAGATCCATGGACGATCATGGTTATGTGGAACATATGGTTAATTATGATTTATGGATGATACATGATTTGTATGATTATATGTGCATAATCTCGTACTAAGCATGATGTGGCATGGGACTTAGTCATTTCCAACAAGGATGCTCAAGTTATAAATGACTGTCGAAGTCATTTTTCCAAAACCAAAATGACTGTGGAAGTCATGCACAATATTTGGTAAAATTTGAATAAGTTAATTATGAAATTCATTCGATTTATTTGATCAATGAGATTGTGATGTGTGCAGGTCTTGGAAGAAGACCTTACCAACGAACCATCAGATGGGTATGAGCTCACAATCGGTACCTTAAGATGAAGCACGGAGTTTCAAAGCAAAGTAGATGAGAAGCCATGGAAATTAGGGCGCGGAGTCCTAAATCCATGAAATATAAAGACGTGGAGTCTTGGATATATAATAAAAGGATTAGGGCGCGGAGTCCTAAATCCATGAAATATAAAGACATGGAGTCTTGAATCTATAATGAAATGTTTGGGGTGCGGAGTCGTGAATACTTAAAAAGATCAAGGTATGGAATCTTGGATCTTTAGAGTAGATCACGGCATGGAGTCCTCAATCTACTAAGGCACAAAGATGCATACAATAGGGGTGCGGAATCCCTATTATCCAAAATACCACTCATGGGCAGCTCATATATGAATTTCCTTAATAAGATCTCATTCCTAACAATTTTGAGTGACTTTCTAAAAATAGAAATTCATGTCTACTATTTCAAGTATGACTTTCCAAAAATAGTAAATCACCTCCAATCAATGGGTAAACAAGTATACTTGAAGGAAAATCACTTAACTTATGATTAATCAATTGTAACAGTTCAATCTCGATTTAATCCTCAATATTATTAATATTATTAATATTATTATTATCTTTTATGAGACTATGATATTATTATTAAAAGGGAATTATATCTCCTCAATCACTTCACACCTCTCTCCTTCATGACTCTCATGGCTCTATGTAACTCTATCTATTTTAAATATTACATTACACTCTCTTTTATGCACTCATCAATGAATGGCATATTCCTCTTACACTCATTAAATATATGTCATAAAATATTCCTCTTACACTCACTTTAATGCATATGTTACACTCTCCTTAAATAAGGCATGCATACCTCTCCTTAATGGCATAAGTTACACTCCTCTAAAAGGAATACAATGAATGCATATTAATCCTCCTCTATGACATGAATTTGTTGCTCCTCCTATATATGAGTCTCATGTATTCTCATTTGGGAGGGGGGGAGGTAATGCCAAGAGTGGAAGAGACTTGAGGAATATTGTGAGAGGGAAAGATATGGAGAGTATCCAATTACTTCCAAAACAAAAATCTGAATTTCTTACTAATCTACTAAGTATCTATTGAGGTTGAACATGAGTGGTATTTAGAGGAAGTGAAAACTATATTCCTTAGTTTTCCTTGCATCTCTCTCTCTACTGCTGTATTTTGGTACTGTTTGTGAGCTTTTACAGCTCGGGGGTTCCAGGGGGAGGAGTTCTCCCTGGATATGGTTGGGTGGAAAACCGGATGGTTCAAATGAGTTGGTTAAGGGATCGAAGGTGGATCATATCCTCAACGATTGGAGCTGAATATCTCTTCAGGTATAATTTCCATTGTCCTAAAATTATAGTATAGCTTTACCATAAAATAAAAAGTAGACATTTAAATTGTTGTAAGCATCTAATTTTGGTTTAGGCTTATGTTATCTAGAATATTATTGATTAGTTAAAAATGAAGACTAGATTAATCTATATGTATGGATGTTTAGATCTCAATATTGGAGTTATTATTGGTGTAGTTTATGGTACTAATCTTGGTATTGTAGCATTTGAAAAAGGAAAGCCAAATATTGTTGAAGGTAATTGCAATAAATTTATTCCAAAGGACTTGGGTATGTATTTCATGATTTATGGTTTTGTTTCAAATAATTAATAAATGCATGTGTTATAAATGGTTTTAGGATAGTTTGCAAAGTGTTTGACAAAATCTGTGAATGAGTAATGTTATCACTTTATTTATGCATGAATAAGTGCTAACTTGCAGCTTGCATTAGAAGTAAGAAAATGGACATGTACCCAAAATATACTTGGAGGAATTACAGAATCAACCCTTAAAAGAAAATGCAAAAATAATGGCAACTAAAATATAGTTTGGAAGATCAAATGCTTGAGGTAAGTTGGAGATAAATTTCAGTTATGGCTTATGTTTCATATTCTTATTAATAATTCAATGTTTTTTTATTCAAGTTGTTGTAATAGTACTATCAAAATTTTGATAGAAAGTCTTAATGGCTGTAGCATTCAGGGCTGCCATGTGTTTGTCAAATTGTAGCAATTGGTTCAAAAAGCTTGTCAAATCATGTCAAATGAATTAGCTTATGGATGGTAAAATGTTTTAAGGACTCATATGGTGGATTTAGAAATGTGTGATTTCAATGAGCATATCTTAGTAGCATAACTTTGGGTTGTTTTTCCTCATGTAGAGGTGTAGTTGTAAGTTTTCATTCCATATGTTTGACAAAAGTCATAAATGAAACATTTAGGATATAAATTTTGTTTTTTTCAAGAATCGCATTTCTGGGCGTTTTGAATTCGATTCAGCCCAACATTAGGGGGTATCCGTGCCTAATGGTCATGTAACCCCTGATTTCATTCCAAAAACATACTTTTCAGAACCCAGATCGGACATCTAGGCGATTTGGTAGATTGCTGCTTTGAGTTATGTGCGCCTGTTGTTGAGTCTTTGATGAAAAACTAAGATTATTTAGTCCCTGTTTTAAGATGGAAACATTTACAGTTTAAATTTTGAATTTTATGAGATAAATATGTTGAAGAATAATCTTAAACTCATTGTTGCTAAGTGTTTGACAAAATGTCTCAATGACTTTTAATTGCGTGCTTGCAAAGTGTTTGTCATAAGGGCTGAATGAGTGTAGAGCGCATGTCTGCAAAGTGTTTGTCAAAAATCTTGAATGGCTGTAGCTTTTGTGCATATAAATCGTTAGTGTAAAACTTTTAGTTACTCTTGTTTTTATGTTACTATAAATTATAAATAAACTATTTAATGGGTGTAGCTTCCCATGTCTGCAATTTTTTGGTATGAATGTGAAAATAAATTTAATAAATTTCTGAAGTGTGACTAAGACAGTTGTTTCTTGTATTATCTAAAGCTTTCAAAATAAAAAGGGCCTTTTGTTGGAAACAATTTTTCAGTGACTAATTCTTTAGGATTTTTTGCAAATGAGTATTAGCGATTATTTGACATCTACTTCTCTATCTTACCGATGGTGGGTAAGGTGGGACCTTACACGGGGACCTAACATAATGGAAATCACGGTGGGACTTTGAGTCAGTAACACCCCAATTATACCTTAAAGACTCTCAAATCTTTGACAAACTTAGAAAATCAAGTGTTAGCCAAGAGTACTATCTAATTGATTCACCATACTAGAAACATGATGTCTCAACTTGAGAAAGCTCATTGAAATATTAGTGTTACATAAGAAACTCAGAAAACCAAAAAAAATCTCTAGATTGGTTTTTGAATTGTTGATGGTGGACAACAAGCCAAACCTCAAAGCAGTAAACCTCATCCGCCTGGCAACTCCACTAGCCTCTAATAGGCCTACTAAATTCATTAGCTCTCATAGAATCCCCCGTGAACACACTAATCAGTCATAACAGTCTAGAACCCAGTCACTGATTGTGTGAGCTTAGTATCCTTGCAGATAGGTCTATTTTCAAGACACTCCTAAAATTTCAGCTTCTCCGCATTATTGAGTTTGAAATCTGGCTTCGTAAAGGATAAGAACTAGATCTCATCCTAACCCTAACCCTCCTACCATAGTTGATGACCCATAAAGGATTTTGTGGAAAACTTCTAGGACCCAAGATTCAACTATTGTTTGAACCATTCACGAAGCAAGTTCTATCCCTTAAAACCTCACAGCCTTGCAAGATCCCCAATTTGACTTAAACCATAGAAAAAACCTTCTTTAGAACTAAGTCTCAGAGTGGGATAGACCAGATAGACCTTCAACCCATAGATTTGCAGCAGAGTTCTAGTAGAGAAGCCTCTCCTTCCACTCCTCTTGATTTTCAGCTTCTCCAAAACTTTGGCTCCTTCCATTCCAAATCTGCTCAATCTCAGTTTGTTGTTCCAAGTACATCTGCCATTCCCATTCACACATCCACTATAAAAAACACTCCACTTCATCCTCCACCTCCTCTCACAAACCCACCTCTCACAAACCCTCCTTGGGTTCGTTTAGCTCTAATCATGGCAGCATGGTTTTCCCCATTGGTTCTACCCCAACCTTTACTACCCATGCCTCAAGACTACCAATCCAAAATCCCTCATTTTACTCAAGCTGACTCTACCACTGCCCAACAACATGTATATAGGATTAATGGTGCCTTTGACTATCAAGATATAGAAAAGGAAACCATAAAAATGAGAATGCTTGCCCAAATCTTAGGAGGAGAAGCTAAAAAATGGTTCAAAATCTTAACTCTTAACAAAATAAATGATCTCCCTTCCCTCTATCAGACATTCATAAACAAGTGGGAGATTAAGAAAAACCCTCTCCAAATCCTCTCAGAGTATAACAACCTTAAGAGAAATTTCAGGGAAAGTGTCCAAGATTACTGCACTAGGTTCAATAGTGTATACAATGCACTCCCACCTCACATGAAACCCCCACAAGGTCTAGCCTTAGTAAAATTTCGAGAGGGTTTCGATCCAGACATGGCCTACCAATTGAGATAAAGAGATCCCCTATCCTTAGAAGACATGCAAAGGGGGGTTGTGAGTGTATAGACCAATCTAATTGAAAAAAGGGCTAGGATGAGGTCATAAAAGAAGGTCACATACAAATATGAAACCATGGCCTCCACCTCGAATGCCAAAATTGAAAATCTAGTGAGGGTAATGGAAAGAATTATGGAGAGGATAAACTTGAGTGAAAGAGCACCTCATAGGGAAAACCAACCAAATCCCCAAAACAGAAATAGAAACCAAAAATTTAGAAGAGACCCTCCCCAAAACAGAAAAAGAGAAAATGACCAACAAATCAAGCCTCATTTCCAAGACAATTATGTAGATGAAGAGGAGAGAGAGACTAAACAGCTGGAAGAAAACCATGTAAACCTGATAGGCTATAATAATGAGGGTGATGTTTTTCTCACTAAAGAAGAACAAGGGTTCTTTTCCTCAAATCAAACTGAAACAAACTATGAGGATTCTGAAGAGTAAAAATTTGGATTTGAAAATGCCATAATGGAGGGCCATAGACAATATGACCTTAGGAATAAGAAAAACCAAGATGCCTCCAAAAAGAAAAAATTAGAAACTGCTGTTAGAAATACCCCTGAAAACATCCTTAAGAAAACAGCAGAAAACACCACCACAATGGCTAAGAAATATGATCAAAACAAAGACAAAAATAGCCAACAAAATGGTGACCCAAGCTGCCCTAGTACATCAACTAGTGGCCCTGGAAAAATTGCTCTAAATGACAATCCTAATAAAACTCAGCAAACCAAAATTGCTGAAAAGACTATGTGTGACGAAACTGATGTAAGTATACCAAAAACACTAGCACCTTTCAGTTTTGAGGGAGAGATTGCTAAGATCAAAATAAGCATACCTTTTGTTGAACTAGTAAATCAGGATGTATATAGGTCCCAAATGTTGAAAGCTTTGAACATATGAAATGACACCGATACTCTGAACCTAACTAATGACAAACCAGAGTTGTTGTTTGGACCTGAGGTAGAGGGGAAATATCAAGAAGGAGTTGTCCCTCCATTCTATGTTAGCTTAAACATGCTTGAAAAAATCTTGCACAATGCCATGCTAGACTCCTATGCCTCACACAATCTCATGCCCAAGGTGGTGATGGAGAGATTAGGCCTCGAAATAACCAAACCTTACAAAGACTTGTACTCACCTCCTCATCCTTCTATATATACTATTGCGGAAGATGAGAGAGGGTTGGTTGCAGAACTTTGATATACACTTGAGCTTAAATTTCTGATTGTAAATAGTGTTCACTGGCTCTTGGAGCTCTGCTTGTGATAGATTAGTTAGGCTGAATAGTGAAGATGATTGCTGAACTGAAACATTGGACCTAAGTGCTGTAACTGGTTTGACATCAATAACAAGCTGTTTCTTGGGATCCTGGTCTATATCATTGGTGAAGTGCCCCTCTCTTTGTTATTGTTTTCCTTCTATGTATGTCATATTGTTCACTATTCTCTGATAAAGAACAACATTTATAGAGTTAGGACCTACTGTATATCAGTAACCTTCTCTGATTGAAAAGCTTTATCTCAATGTTTTCCTCCAATTTGTTTGTTTAAGAATGATTTAATATAGTTTAAGCAGTTAGGAATGCTGGAGTTCCCTCGTCCTACTGTTTTCTTTAAACATTGTTCTTGAAAGTTATTTTCCTTATTTTCTTATTAAAGTTAGACTAGAAAAGTGATGGTTTGCCCTGTTTCTAGCTTCTATTCTCCAAAGGCAGATTCTGAAAGTTTCCCTTGGTGTTAACTGAAAGAAGACTAGGTTTAAAAGTACTTTATCTGATCTTAAGTTTATACTCTATCTTCTCTTATATGTTTTCATACTTTCTGAAGGTAATTATGTGGATTACTGGATTGTTTGTCAATTAAGCTGCTTTAATACAAACTTGCCCAAGAAGTCAATGGTTAGCCCTATCCTTGGTTGGTTTTAAATAGTTACTTAAGAGGCTTTTCTTGTTTGGACTGACTATAAATCCTTTGTGAAATTATTATCAGTTTCCACCCCTCCAACACTTTATTGTTTCCATCCCATCACTCTAATCTCAATAATCTTGTGATATAGATGACTTGCCCCTTGGATCACTCTTGATGTTGTTGCTCAATTAAAGCCCTGTTATGACTCCATAGCCCAATGGACTAAAAACCAGCGTTATATCTATCTTTTTAGCCTAATTGTTCCATTCACTTGCAACTTCTCACCTTTGAAACTCTTTTCACTTAGGACTTTCCACCTCAAGCAGTATTCATGCTCAACCATCCAAAAAACAAAACAAACCCTTCGCCTTCATAACTAGCCTAATATCATTACCCCAAATTTCAAAGACAAATCCATCTTTGCACTTATTGGAGAGATCCCTCTCCAGATTCAGGAGGGCGAGATCCTAGAATCCCAAAGTTGGTTGAAATAATGTTGCTTCTGCAGTTTTAGTCTCACCAATATGCTAAAATTACAGATTCCTAACATTTCTGGCGACTCCGCTAGGGATTTCTGAGTTAATAAAAGTTCAAAAACATCTTAAAACTCTAGATAACCCCTGGTCTTATGATAATTGTTTTGTTTGACAGCTGAGTCACCAGCAACTAACATTTCTGGCGACTCCGCTGGGGAACTACTTCCCTTAAAAACTTCATAAAACTTGTGAGAAAAAAGCATCCTTTTCAAGCACTACCAAAGAATGGTAATCATGATGAAACTTGTTTGAATCAGTGAAAAACTAGGCAAACCCTAGGATTCTCATAAGACTTTATCTAACCTTGAAAAATTAGCTGGCTTAGCCATAAGAATAGACTGTCTTTGTCTCTTAACCGTGACAAAGTTTTGAACAAAGTTAAGATATTCTTAGAAACCACACAATTGAAAAAGAACTCAGAAAACCTAAAAATATTTCAGATTGGTATTCAATAAACATGGTGGTGGACCATAAAACCTTTTACCTCTGAAAAGAGCTAAAAAATTCCACTTTGCGACTCCACTGGGAAGAACCCTTACTATTATAATATCATTCAAACTCAGTTAGAGGACTGTAGGATTGAATTTCAAACAGACTAGTTAACCTTTTAAATATTGTCATATCTGGTTGATCTTTTATTGTTTTGGGTCTGAAAAACACATCATAGTGGCTCCTAGAAAGATTCACACTAGAGCCCATCCTGACCCTAACCCACCTGACATAGTTGATAACCCAGAAAGTATCCATAGGAAGTCTCCTAGGAATAAATTATCAACTGTTTTCATATCACCCTTGAGAGCTAATTCAATCCCTGAAAATCTTTCAGCTCTACAACAATCACAAGCTGACTTAGTAAATCCCTTTAGAACTAGGTCTCTTGGTGATTTAGATCAGCTAGATTCTGAGTCTTCACTTTCATCTCCTGAAACAAGTGAACATCCTGGAAACAGAGAAACAACACCTCTTGATTTGCATTTCCTACACAACTTAGGTGTCTCTCACCCAAGATCAGCTCAGAAATCTACTCCTGGTCCATCCACTTCTGCTCACCCTACATCCACTGTTCAAACCACTCCACTACAACCAACTTTCCTTTTCGTCAATCCACCTCTTGTGAATCCACCTACACCACATATCATGGCAGCATGATATGCTCCCTTAGTCCTTCCTGCACCATTAATCAATCTTCCATAGGACTATCAGTCCAAAATTCCATTATGGGATGCTAGTAACGCTACAACTGCATCACAACATGTAGATAAAATGAATGACTACTTTGACAGAAATGAAATTGATGATGATTTTGTCAAGCTTGGGTTATTTGCTCAGAGTTTTGGGGGAGAAGTAAGAAAATGGTTTAAAGGTCTAGCCCCCCATAGTATTAATGATCTCCAAGCCTTCCATCAAACATTATTAAAAAACTGGGAAGTAAAGAAGAACCCTCTCCAAGTCCTTTATGATTACAAGAACCTCCATAGAAACACTCGGGAAAGTGTGCAAGCTTATTGCACTAGATTCAATAGTGTGTATAATGCACTTTCCCCAGAACTAAAACCTCCGCAGGGCTCAAATTTAAACAAGTTTCTTGAAGGGTTTGACTCTGAGATGACCTATCAACTGAGAGAGAGAGATTTTGCAACTCTTGAAGATATGCAGAAAGGAGCTCTTTCTGTAGAAGTCAACTTAATGGAGAAGAGAGCAAGAATGAAAACTAAAAAGAGAGTATCCTTTAGAGAGGAATCCACACCTTCTACTTCCAACTCAAAGATGGAGAAAATGATGGATGAGATGATTAAAGAGATGAGCATAATTAAGAGAGCACAAGCAAGTCAAAACCAAACTGCTCCTCAAAGTAGAAATCAGAACCAAAATCAGAATTTTAGAAGGAACCCACCTCCAAACAGACCTCGGGAAGATGATCAACAGATCACTCCTCCCTTTCATCAAAACTATGTAAGTGAGGTTGAGGAAACAGATGAAATAGCAGAGGAGGATGATATCAACATGCTGGGGATAGACAATGATGACTTTGAGATTCATTATGATAGAAAACAAGGTCTATACACACCTTATGATGACAGAAGAGATGATGATGAAAATTATTATCAATACATGGAAAATGTCATCATAGAATCTCAAAAAGAATATGACCTTAGAAGAAAAACCAGTCAACAGACCCCCAACAACAAAACCTCTGACAAATCTTCACAAAACAGCACTACAACGAAGCCTAGAGTTGTCAAAAAAAAGGATAAAACAGTGGCTGTGAATTCTAACAATGGAAAAGAAAAAGACACTCAAAACAATGAAAAACATAGTACAGACATTAGTAGTACTAACACTTCAGCTAGTACTCCTGTGAAAACAATTTTGTCAAGTATAAATAAAACAAATCAGCAAGTTGATATTGCTGATAGAATGACAGCTAATAAGGCTGAAATAAGTTCTTCAAAGAACCAAATTCCCTTCAACCTTGAGCAGGAAATTTCAAAAATCAAAATCTTTGTTCCCTTGACTGAGTTAGATGCCCAACATGTATATAGAACCCAAATTTTGAAGGCTTTAAAAATAGAATAAAATGAGGACACAGTCAATCTTAACGATGACCAGCTCGAGCTGATTTTTGGTCCTAAGATTGAAGGTAGATATCAAGAGGGACCTGTTCCTCCCTTTTATGTGAGTTTAAATGTTCACGAAAATTTTTTGCACAACGCTATGCATGATTCCGGGGCTTCTCATAATTTAATGCCAAAAGCTGTAATGGAGAGCCTGGGTCTAGAAATCACCAGACCTTACAAAGACCTTTACTCCTTTGATTCTAGCATAGTAAAATGTTTAGGATTAATCAAAGACCTCTGTGTTAACTTAGCCCAAATTCCAGCCAAATGTTTAGTCATGGATATTGTTGTGGCTGATGTGCCCCCAAAGTATGGAATGTTACTATCAAGATCTTGGGGGGCTAAGTTACAAGGGACTATGCAAATGGACATGACCTATGCGACTATCCCTGTTTTCAATCAGAATAGAAGACTTTACAGGGAGTCCCATATGCAATTCATAGTTACAAGTCAAGACAGACCACAAAACTCTCCCCTGTATTCTATAAATACAGGCCTTGATTATTTTATTATGTTTAATGATGAAACACTTGGTGAACAAGCCACTTTAACAGGATTAATGGCTGATAGGGAGGAAGAGGAACACAACGCAGAAGTGTCGAAATAGTTTGCTGCAGTTGAAGACGTTAGCAAACTAAACAAAGGTCTTGAGCTACAGGGCAGGTGTCCTTTGCTTTTAAACATTCACAATCAAGAAAACAACCCTAAAAAAAATGCAAATCTTGGGGAATAAAAAAAAATACAACTAAGTGATGAGATTCCACAACAACCCTTGAGCACGTTAGTTGAAGAGGACAGTAACCAGGATGAAACCGAAAACAGTCCTCTTTGGAGTATGTATTTTGATGGGTCATGCACTAAGAACAATGTTGGTGCAGGTGTCTGGATTACCAACACTGAAAACAACCACACAGAAAGCATTTCCTGCAAACTAAATTTTGAGTGTTCCAATAACATAGCGGAGTATGAATCCCTTCTTTTAGGTTTACATCTATTGAAAAAGTTAGGAGCTAGAAGAATTAACGTGTATGGGGATTCAGAGTTAGTCATTAGGCAAGTCAATGGGCAGTATAACGCAAATCATCCCAGACTTAGAGCCTATCGAAACGATGTCTTGGACCTTTTGAAAACATTTGAGGAGTCCAAACTATTTTTTGTCCCAAGAAAAAGAAATATTGCGGCCCACAATTTAGCCTTTGCAGCTAGAACATGCTTAACGCCATATAGCACCAAAGACTACACAACCCAGATAAAATTTAGACCAGTTGTTCCTGATAATGAGAAATATTGGCAGGTGTTTGACAATGACAAACAAATAGAAGACTTCATGCAATTTAGAAATGAATTCGAACTACACAGTTCGGACTCAGACTATGAAATAGACTACAGTGAAGAAAATTTTCTTAGTGAAGAAGAGTCGTCTTTTGAGCTTGTCAATATTAATCTTCTGGCTACCAAACTAAAAAATAAGAAAACAGAATTGAATGCAGAGTTAGAAATAGAGGAGTTAGAAACTCTGCATTCTAAAGATGAAAGTTTGCCAAGAGGTCTAGCACCTTTAGAAGAGTTGTTTGATTTTAACGATGTGGAAAATAAACCGAGATTGGAATCTGTAGAGACTGAAGTGGAAGAGTGCAATATAGGCAATAAACTTAAACCTATGATGATTAAATTGTCTAAGACTTTACCAGCTCACATTAAACTCAAATACATAGAGTTGTTTAAATAATTTTCTGATGTTTTTGCATGGAGTTACGAAGATCTTAAATCCTATGACACTGAAATAATACAGCACAAAATTCCCCTCAAAGAAAACCAAAAACGATTCAAACATAAAATGTGTAGAATAAACCCTGTTTAGTTGCCTTTGGTTCAGAAGGAGATCATGAAAATGTATGAAGCTAGTATTATTGTCCCTATTAGATATTATGAATGGGTGTCTAATCTGGTGTTAGTTAGGAAGAAAACTAGAGAAATCAGGCTTTTTATAGACTTTAGAGACTTAAACAAAGCTTCATTGAAAGACAACTACCCTTTACCTAAGATGGACCATATTTTACAAAGGGTGGTAGGGTCTAGAAGAATTTCTTTGCTAGATGGCTATTCAGGGTACAATCAGATCTTAGTTCACCCTGCTAATCAATTAAAGACAGCCTTTACTACACCATGGGGCACTTTCATGTATGTGAAAATGCCTTTTGGTCTAATGAATGCTGGAGAAACTTTTCAAAGAGCCATGGACATAGCATTCTTGGAAGAACTAGGTTTCTTCATCATTATATACCTTGATGATGTCACTGTGTTTTCAAAACTAGATGAAGAGCACTTAGAACATTTAAGAAATTTTTTCGAGAAATGCAGAAAGTTTGGAATATCTTTAAACCCTAAGAAGAAAATTTTCGGTCTCCAAGAAGGTAAACTTCTTGGGCACATTATTTCTGAGGAGGGTATAAAGATAGATCCAAAGAGGATTCAAGCCATATTGCAAATCTCTCATCCTCGAAACATCAAAGAGTTGCAATCTTTCATTGGAAAGATTAACTTTTTGAGAAGGTTCATCCCCAACTTGGTTGAGCTCCTTAGGAATATCACAAACATGTTAAAGAAGGAGCAAGGGGTAAAATGGACCTTGGAAGAAAATAAGTCCTTTGAACTGGTGAAACAAGCGTTAACCAAAACACCGGTTCTTATAAGTCCTGATTTTTCAAAATATTTTTATATTTTTTCATTTGCATCAGAACATACCATAGCTGCTGTCCTTTTACAGAAAAATCTACAAGGACAAGAGAAGACTATTGCATTATTTAGCAAGGCATTGAGGGATGCCCCTTTGAAGTATAACATTATGGAATGGAAGGGAAACCCAATGGATCAGGCATAGGTCAGCCTCCTGGAGAAAATAATGGATGTGACACATGTCAGCCTCCCAGAGAGTGCAAGTATGAAGTTCTAGATGCCTTCAAGAAGGCATCATCCCCAAGTGGAGCCACTGTTAGCCAGATATAAAATTTGTTATACCAAATGCTGGCTAAAAACTTTTTGAGCCTTCAAGGAACAAATTTTATTACTAAAAATTGCTGGCTCTTGAAGACTCTTGAAGGCCTCCTGCCTCTGTCCTCAAATCTTCACTACTGTGCCTATTCCCCTTTCAGAATCCTGTTGATTCCCAAGAAAGAATACTGCTGCAAGACCCTTTTCCCACTTTTCCCCTTTTCCAAAGCTAACCTCATTTTCTATCCCTCTATTTCCCATGAAAATGCCTCATTTTCATGTTTTTCCCATTCCCCCTTCATCAAAATCCCTTTTATAAGGTTTAAAGACTCCTTCTTTGCCTTATTCGAACCCCTCTAACCCTTTGAAAATCATTCAAAAATCATAAAAATCACATTTTTTATGGTGTGGACTTAAACCCCCTCGGGCTAAGTCTTAAGCCCCTTTCTCCATAAACCTCGGTCATATTATCCTCCATACACCCAAAGGTCCCGCAGTCAGGCACCAAGCCGCTTCGTAAATAATATTTTAAACCTTGGTTTATATTAAAAAAATCGTCGGCTTTATTATTTTATAAAATTTCCGCCGGTTCCGATTTTAAATTGTTCTGCACCATCGATCTGATCTGAAGATCGGATGGCACAGATTCCATCTCTCCTGTGGTCCCTGCATTCCACTCACCATTCTGAAAACCGCGTGGTATCTATCGCATCGCCTTTAGGGCGTGGGTGGTTTTTTCCGATCGGTAGTGATTCCATATGCTGTCCGACATGTTAGTCTCCTATACCAATAGGAGTCATATTTCATGATTGTCTTGATGAATTATGTAATATGTTCAAACCTTTTTCTTGTTGCAAAGGTGTTCCATATTCTCGAAAAAAATCATAAAATCAAAAAATTTAAAAAATGTAAAGAGGGTATACCCTAAAAGAAAAATCAAAGGGTGAAAAAATAAAATGGCCAAAAAAGTAAAAGAAAATGAACCCCACCAAAAGAAAGGCCAAGGAAAGTGTGCAAGTCCAAATGCCACTACTTTTTTCTCTTTTGTAATAATCAAATTGTGTGCAACTTGTATTTTATGCCACAATTCATGAACAGTCAAACAGTTTAAGCTTCGCTAGTTCATTTTTCAATTTCCTGTTTTAGAGATAGAGAATAAAATCTGACCAAACTGTTTAATCTTGGCAGATAAGTAGATAGGTAGAGTAAATAAGAGGAGCTCAATAGTTTAATCTGAGCCCTTGGATGTAATAAGGTTAGAGCTAGATAGATTTTCATATGTAAAAGAAAAGTGTGATAAGGGTTTGCCAGTCTAAGTGCACCCTAATAAAGAAGAAAAAATGGTAGAGTAAAGCAGGTAGGGTAGGTAGATGATGTTGTTGAATTACCTATGGTGAATGATGGCTTTTGATGGTTGAAATTTTAACTTTCATCACAAGTGCAAAGGCAGATAATACATTGGAAGAATGGCAAGCAAGGCAAAGCAAAATTATTAACTTCCCCTCTCATTTTCCCTAAACATTTCACTAATTTCCCCTAAGTACTAAGGTATTTGAAGATTAAAGGGGCTCAAGGCATTTCCTTGACTTTTGGAGGGACCGGACCCTCGGCCCAATCATTGGAAAAACCTAAGTATTTAAAAAACATTCATCATCACACTCATTCATTTATAAAAAATCTTTTTCTAAGTAAAATCCCATTTTACTTAGGAAATTCATGTAATTTTCCATAAAAACCCTTTTTCATGCAAGCTTAAGTTAAATACATTATTCTGATGTTTTATACTTAGCGCTTAGTTAATTTTTCATATTAACTTTTAATTTATTATTTAAATCCCTATTGAAATAACCTTTTCCTATGGTATATAACTCCTTTTATGTAGTAACCCAAAAACCCACTTATATAATTTTAGCCAAAGTTTATAAATCCCATGTGTTCAAATAAAATACCCACTTTATAAATCCCTTTGGCTAAATATATCTTTATATAATTACCCCGCCCCCTATGGTAAGCGAATCGCATTGGTTTAAATTACCATATAATAAAAATATATCAAAAACCTTTGAACATATGATTTATATGTTTAAAACAAAAAATAAACCCGAAGTTTAATTCAAACCAAACTTCGAAACAACCCATCCCTTGCACATTTTTCATCCCCGAACCTCATCATACAAAGGGATTAATTAATCCTCACGATTAATTAATAACCTCCCCCACCAACGAAAACGCTCCCGATGATATTAATTAAAAAATAATCGCGTCGGGCTCGCCTGTTAAGTCCCTATCATCCCGACACTCCAACCACCGTCCGATCGACTGATCCACGATCAACGGCCATTAACGATATCGCTAGCCATCCGCGTCTGAACGATAACGCGCGATGGCCAAGCGGTTTTCCAAACCATACAGAGCCACGCGTTGTTTGTTGTATGGAATCGCTGCCCCTCCGCTCAAAACCGCCCTGTCCCAAAAGCGGTGTGATGGAAACCGCTTACCGCATATCCTCTGTGATGCGTCCACCGTACCTGTTGATGTCATCAATCAAAACCCGCCACCCTTTTGAATTTTTAAATAAAACGAATTGCGCCTGCGTCATTTTCATTATTTCATGCGCCAACCAGTCACCCATGCAACGAAATTTCAAAAATCAACCATTGAAGACTGCCGACTGTTGTTTTGCTAAAGGAAATTGAAGCCGAATACTCCAGAATTCATTCACCATAGCTAGTACCTGTTTAACCACTGTTAATTTCTCATAAACAGGTATTTACTCCAAACTCCCGCTGAACTCTGTTAAAAAGCCTTGGTTCTGGTTTTAATTTCGCACTAAGGTCTGAAAAGAACTACAATTTGATCTGTTTTAGTTCACAAAACTGCAATTATATTCCCAAAACTGGTAATTGTGCCCCTTTTCTATAAAAACCCCGAATTTCCATTTCTGAATCCACAAGAACCAGAGATGGAAGTTCCGGTAGCGCTGAATGTCACGCCCCTCAATGCTCCTCACAAGGACTTGGATTATTTGCCTTTAGCCGATATGGATTTTCAAATTAAGGACCTTCAACTTAGTGAGAATCCTCTTTGAATTTTTTGCCACTGCAGAGACAATTATTTGAATGGTTCTGACATCTTTGGAATTTGGGAATCAAATCTTCCCATGTACCTTCTCCCTTCGGTCCACATTTTTCCTAAGTTAATCCATTACTGCCATGCAAATTATGATCCTAACCAGCGAGCAGTTTTATCCCCAAGCCAAAGTGTCCTTTTCCAAATAACTACTCAATCCATAAATGAAATGCTACAATTCCAACCTGGTCAAGCCCTCAACCCGCTGTCCATGGCTGAATTACTTGAGAAATCTACCAATATATCCCATGAAGAGTTAAACCGCCTATGCCAAACCTTCATGTTACCTGAGCATTAGCCCGAAAGCCCTCCCCCTTATGGGTATACTTTTTTCACTGAAGAAGGTAGACTTATTCTGAACATGATATATTTCATAATGGGTTTCAATACTAGTGAGTATGTTGATAAATTAACCCTAGTATTGTTATCTATTTTTACCCCTGGACAACCTCCTGTTGTCAAGTACGATTTTGCATCTTATATTGCTGACAAAATCCATGATCAGTTCATGATATTTGGCAATGAAAGAGTGTTCAAGTATTCTTCTGTCATATATCACCTCATGATTTACTTTCAATCAAAGATTTTCCCTTTTTATGTTAAGAAACTTGATGCCAAGGGGAATCCCAGGTCAATCATCTTTTGGTCTGCTATTACTCACAATTCCATTGATTCTCCTTATTCCTATAATGAGTTTGTTGACCTTTTTGTCCATCTTGCAACTACCTTGCTGACAGGAGTCTCTCCTCCTAGGGTTAACAATGAAATCAAGAAAATCCTTCAGCTTTCAAAGTAGTACAAGATAGGTGACTAGTACCTTTATCAAAACCACACAGAGATCAGAATATATGGATGTGAATTATGCCCATTCAAATTGCCCAAGTATGTCCCAATGAGAATCTTTGCATTATAATATTTCAGGCAGATGAATAATTTAGATATAGTTCATTTCTGCAATGCAAAGAAAAAGGCTCAGCTCAGGATCAAGAGCCATTTAGGTCCCTTTATTTGTAATTCTAGGGAAGCTGGAATAGAAGCCGAAAGAATTTTAGAAGATTATCTCAAACTACAAAAGAGTTTCTACTGGGTGCCTTATGACCCAAACAACTTTATCTGTGATAGAAGAATGAAAAATAAACTATCACCATACATCCGTAAAATAATCCCAGAAATAGAACAATATTCTAATACGGATGAATGGGTGGAAGGCACATTGGTTGAAAAAGATAGTGAGCAGGTTAATGTTGAAAATGTGATGAAAGATCTTGAAACAATACTTGACCTAGACTCTTTTGGACAGGTACAAATACTAGGATCTTCTTTAGCAGGGACTTCACAATGAAAATTGCAGGAGATTAGTACAGTGGCAGTGGAATCTAAAGGAAAAGAAAAGGAGCCTGATATACAAGTTATTGAAAAATTCACAATGATAGAACAACCTCAGACTTCTAAAGGACAAGAGCAAGTACAGTTTCCTCCTACTCTGGTCAATGAGCCAGAAATTTCTATTTTACAAACTCCCCTGAATGTAGAAAAGGATAAAAAGAGAGAGGCTGAACCAACTACTCCTATTGGTGGCTCCTCTGAAAATCAAGGTGTTAAAAGACAGAAATTAACTCCTCTTCCAGAAGCTGAATCAGTTCAGGAAATCCCTGATAGCCAGGGAAGAGAAGACAGTCAACAAATAGGTACAGGTAGTGGGACATCCACTAATTTTCAAAGAAAGGAACTACAGAGGAAACAAAGCACAGAAATATATTCTTTCAAACCTCCAGTAAAAGAAGCCTGGGACATCAAAAGAACATTAATCAATATAAAAGCCAGGAACGATCCACTTAGACTTCAAGTGTACAACCAATATTTGAAAATGGCTCCTAAAAATCAAGAAATATTGATGTCAGCCTATGACATCCAACAAGGTAAGATTTTAATGAGCCACTTCAAGCCCAGGGTGCAGCAACCTCAGTCAGTTGCAGATTACATTAGAACTAATTTTGAAGTCTTAGCAAAGGATATCCATCCTTTAGATCAAATTGAGCTACAAAAGCAAATAGGTGAGATGATTTATTCTACTCTGACGGATAAATCAATGATGGCCCATAAGTTGCAGGATTCTTTGGATAACACTAATACTCAATTGCAGCTTGAAAAAGGTTCCTCCCAGGCTAAGGATAATAGAATCAAAACTTTAGAAGAAATAATCACTGGTTTGGGTCACAATCCTAAATATGTGAAAGGTATCGAAGCTTTGATCAAAAGAAAGGATGATGATATTGCAGCTCTGAGAAAACAACTGAAATTACCAGCCTCCAGACATCCACAGACTGCAGAAATCATAAAAAAAAATTCCGAGGAAGAACTAATGGATTTGCTCTTAAAATTGAATGAGCAACTTAACGCAGCTGAGAAAGAGCTTGAGCAAGCATTGAAATATAAGCAGGAAAATATTCTAGCATCTACAGCAGAAGTAGTGACAGGAACAACAACAACAGGTCAGCCAACAGAATTGCCACAGGGCAGCACTGCAAATTTGAACACTGATGAATTAACAAAGTCAATGGAAGAAATGAAACTTCAGGCCATAGAGCTCTTCAAAGCAAAGGAAAAATTGGCCACTCTAGAACACAAATATGATCTTTCAAAAATGAATGTTGCCGATAAAACAAGGGAAGTGAACAAATTAGAAAAATTGGTTAAGGCATTTGAAAAGGATCTCACATTGGAGAAACCTTTAAGAGAAATAAAGGAAATTCTTTGGGATAATATCATTCAATCAATAAAGGACGTTTGGTCCTCAATCCAAATAATGGATGAACAAAATGACTTAGTTAAATTGGCCCTAGATGAGATTGAAAGAGCAAGAGAAGAGTTGGGAAATATGCCAGAAGAAGCCAATAGACTTATACATTTTTTGAATACTCAAACTAAAGATCAACTTGCAGAATTTGGTATTCAGGACAGGACTGGAACAATTTTGGAAATAAAGGGAGTTTTTACTAAAAGAACTCTGGTACAGAATTTAGAACGAAGGTGCTCAGATATGCAAGAAGAAATCATTGCCTTCAGAGAAAGATTGAATATTTTGTTAAACAGAGGATTTCCTAGTCCTATGGTTTCAGAAGATAAATTTATGAACCTTGATAGTTATGTTGAAAAATTGGAAAAATATGCTTATAATCAAGCCAGTTCTTCAACCAGTTCATCAACAGTAGCATTGCCCACAGGAATAAATCTTCATGACAAATTGGAGAATTTATTTTATCTTGAGCATGAAGTAAATCACTTGTTCCCAAATCAGCCTAATTTCTTTAGATATACTGAGGCTGATGAAACACTGAGAAAATTGCAAAGGACCAGAGTGCCAGAAGCTAAATGGTGGGAAGAAATGATGGAAATTTTGTAAAAATTATCCTTGCATTAATTTTTGCCTATTTACCATAGTATATCATGATAAAAAGGATAGAAAGATGAACAAAGGTCAAAGTGTATCAGAGCAGTCAAAGAGTATCAGTTAAACGAAGCATCCAGCACAGAATTACTGGAGAGGACAACATCAAGCCAAATCGTAGGGCCTGCCTCCAGCACATTCTCAAAAGAAGGAAACGACACAACATCAGTTACCATTCTTTCTTATCTATGAGACCATCTTTCTCTATTTTATTGTAATTTACTTATGAGTCATCCTAGATAATATCTCAAGTTGTTATGAGATATTTTTTGTAACTTTTTGTATAAATATTCCCTCAATCGAAGTATTGAGGGTGGATTCTTAGACTTTGCTGTAACATTGACAATTTTGGAATAAAGTGCTTTGGAGAAATTTCTTTGTGGCTAAGCTGGATGATGAATTGAAGCGAAAGACCTTTTACAGGATTCATGCTTCAGACTATGGATCAATAAGTTTATCTTTCTCTTGTGTTTTAAAGTCTTTATATCTGTTTATTATGTCACTGTGTTTCATTTCTGAATGATTAATGAAAAGGAGTAAATTAGGAAGTACTTAAGTGTAATCTGATTTTAATCATTGATTATTCTAAATGTTTTCTTCTAAACTGGTTTAAACAAGGAATTCTTAATTGCTCCTGTTTTTCTAGTTTAAGCATTTTGGTTATTTAATAAAGAATACTTCATTGCTATCTGTTAATAATCACTCAATTTTCTCTCTTATGAATGTGTTGAAAGATTCTTAATTGCCTTTCATCCATTTTAAATCATTCCATTCACTTTAAATCTAAAATTGTTCTTTTTTTTATTATCTTGCCCTGTAAAACCACCTTTTGTCTAGAAAATTAATCCAGTGAAGCCATCTTTTGACTCCATAGTCCAATGGAATAAACTACTCGATATTGCCCTCAGCTATTGAATTACACCACCCAAATTAAAACAAAACCCTTGGACTTTACAACTAGCCTAATATCTTCAAAAACAAAGCTAAATTTTACATAGAGAGCCCTCTCTGGGTACAGATTGGCTAGATTCTGTACCTAAAAGATTGGTTTGTGGTTACCTCGGACCCCTTTCCTCTTCCAACAACTTCAAGGAAAATCTGAGTGATAACATAGTGGCGACTCCACTGGGGAACTGAATATTTTTATTGCTGTTGTTTATTTTATAAACTACAGACGGAGCCTGAAGTTAGCCAGGTAGACTTTGAACTACTTTTGCTCTGCAATTGCATAGTAAATAAATGCTGCTTCAGTCTATCTTCAGTATAGTTTGTGAACTAAACTTTGGCTTCAAACATTTGATCAGTTCCTCTAGTTAAAAATAAATCTTTGAGAAAATCTAAATCCAATATCTGAAATTTCTTAAAGAAAATTGTCGAAGTTGTATTTTTTCCATTTCAATTCAAAAAACCAAAAAATATCACTTAAGAAAACTGGCTTCAGAAAGGACTCATTATACCATGGCTAATCCTGATCCAAATCCTCCCCCTGTGTTTGAAAATCCGAATCTGATTCCCAGAATTCTTAGAATACAAGATAGTCAAGAAAGCTCTGGAAGTTCTCGACCTCTCTATAGGTCTATTTCCTGTCCAGTGAAGTGGATTTATCTTGAGGACGAACCTTTTGATGAGCAGTTTGAAACATCTTTATTTGTAAATTTTTCTGAATCTGAGTTATTCAATTTGGTTCCTAACCCATTGTTTCTTAAAGATTTACAATTTGAATGTGTTACATCACACCTTGACAAACATTTGCGAGATTCTATTCAATCTGAAATTACCTCTGAAGAAACTTCAAATATTTCTGTAATCACTTCTGCCTCCCCAAGTTCATCAAATTTTCCCCAAACATCTCAAACTCAGACTACCCATTCCACTCCTCCACCCATCACTTATAGACCAACCTCACCTGTTATCCCACTACCTCTTCCAATGGCTAACAGATATGCCCCCTTAAGGTTACCAGCTAATCTAGGGGCTATGCCTCAAGATTACCAATCTAAAATCACTCTTTTTGATGGTTCTGGTACTTATACTGCTCAACAGCATACTAAAAGGATGACCGATTACTTTGAATTTTATGAAATAGATGCTGATGATGTTAGAATGAGAATTTTTGTCCAAAGTCTTACTGGAGAAGTCAGAACCTGGTTCAGGGCTCTTCCTGTAGACAGTATTGTTGACTTACCAGCCCTTTATAGATCATTTTTAAATAGACGGGAGAAGAAGAAAGACCCTCTTCAAATCCTATCAGACTTTGGAAAACTAAAAAGAGGACCAAACGAGACCGTGCAGGATTATGTCACCAGATTCAATGAAGCCTACAATGATGTTCCCCAAAATCTTAGACCTCCTCCAGATTCAGTATTAATCAAATTCCCTGATGGATTTGATTCTGATATAGCATATCAACTTAGGGAAAGAGCTCCTCAAACTCTAGAAGAAATGCAAAGCATAGTTGTTAGTGTTGAAGCTAACATGATAGAAAAATGACCTAGAGCCAGAGCTGAAAGAAGAATGCCTGTAAAAGAAGAACCCTCAGCTTTTGATAAGAAACTGGATGCTATAATCAAAGGAATGGAAAGACTAGGAGATAGAGTAGAGATTATTGAAAAGAATAAAGATCCTTGGGATGGTCAACCTGGTAATCCTCTGAGAAATCCGAACTTCAGAAGAAACCAAAATCAAAATACTGGAAAAACTGGTCCTGACCAAAACATTAGGCCCCCATTCCAGGAAAATTATGTTGAAGGCTCAACTTCTGAGGAACCTACTGATGATGTTCAAATAAAAAACTTTATTGAAGATGAAAATGAACCAGAAATTTTCTTGACCCAAGATGATCAAAAATCTCACGTGATTAAGCAGTTTCAAACTCAATCAGGAGAATCATTTGAATTTAAGGAAGGATATGACACAGCCATCTATGAAGTTCATAAGCAATACAATTTGAGGAGCAGAAGAGTTGATGTTCCGGAACCAAGTAAACAGAAAAACACAAAGCAACCCCTCAAAGGTAAGATCAGTACTACCCCTGTAAATATTCTCACTAGATCAGATCCCAATCCTGCCCATCCAATAATTGAAGATGTATCTGATACTCAACTGAATAACATAAAAATTTCTAATACTCTTCCCCCTAAAGAAAATGTAGAGGAACCTCTAGAAGTTGAATCGGAAACAACTTCAAGTCACAACCCCACTCCTGAAAAGGAGAAAAACACTGAAAACACAGAAGAAAAATACAACCCAACTGTTTGAAATACCAAGATTCAAAATGAGAAACCTTTTAATCTGGAAGCTCAAGTAGGCAAATTGAAAATAGTTGTTCCACTATCCGAATTAGCTAAACATGATGTCTACAGAAGCCAAATCTATAGATCACTTAATATTCCTAGAAATGATGACACAGTTAATGTTTTTGATGACCAACCCAGATTACTTTTTGGCCCTGAAGTAAATGGAAAACCTGAAAGTGGAGGAACTCCTCCATTTTATATAAGTTTGAATATACATGACAAAATACTTCACAATGCCATGCTTGATTCTAGAGCGTCTGATAATTTAATGCCCAAGGCTGTAATGGAAAGATTAAATCTAGACATCACCAGACCATATAAAGATCTCTTTTCTTTTGATTTAAGTCAGGTAAGATGTTTAGGATTAATCAAATATTTGTGCGTTACTTTGGTTCAATACCCTGCTAAATCAATTTTAATGGATATAGTAGTAGCAGATATTCCTCCAAAATATGGTATGCTATTGTCTAGATCATGGGGTGCCAAAATCGGAGGATCTCTTCAATTAGATATGTCATATGCTACTATTTCAGTATTCGGCCAACCTAAAATACTATATAGAGAAACCTTGATGAAATATGTTGTCAGTGGTCAGGAGAAACCTGAAAATTTCCCTATCTACTCTGTACACTCTGATATGGACTCTTTTATTCTCTATAATGCTGAAACTGATTTTCCCACTGAACTAGAAGCACCAGAAACAAAACCAAAAGAGATAACAAGTTAGAAATATAGTGTTCAAATCTAGGAAATCTCAGAGGAAAAAGAAACATCAGAAACTCATGAAATACCAGAAGAAACTAAAAAACCAGATCTCCCTGTTAAGAAAGTTACTAAAAAAACACCTGATGAAGATTATGAACATGAAATTCTTTGGAATTTAGAATTTTATGGTTCAGTTAATAAGTTAGGAGCTGGAGCTGGAATTTGGATACACAACGTTGAAAATAATCATGCTAAAGGCCATGCTTACAAGTTGAACTTTAAATGCACTAATAATATGGCAGAGTACGAAGCTCTTTTGTTAGGGCTTAAACTTATCAAAAATTTAGGAGCAATTAGAGTGTCTGTTATAGGAGATTCTGATTTAATTATTCAATAGATCAAAGGTGAGTTTTTAACAAAATAACCCAAACTAAGAGAATATATAGGAACGGTTGTGGAAATTCTTAATACTTTTCTACAGGATCAGCTTGCAAAAATTCCAAGAAAACAAAACTTGCATGCTCATAGCCTCGCAATGTTTTCCAGCACTTGTAAATTACCATTTGAACCTAATCATCAGTTCACAGCTGAGATTAGACATAGACCAGCTATACCAAACAATCTTATGAATTGGCAAGTGTTTGCAAATGACAATCAGATTAACATTTTTTTAACTTTAGAGAATGAATTTTCTAACAGTAGTATAGATGAAGATACAATCATTGAATCTGATCAAATAACTGAACAAGAAACAAACATTTCTGAAGAGAGTTCCATTCGAATGCTCCATCCAACAAAATTCACCAGAAAAGACATGCAGGATCTTAAATAAATGGAGGTTGATGAGATTATAGAAGATGAATACGAGATCATTAATATGAAAGATAATCACTTACCCAAAGGATTGACTCCTCTAGAAGATCTTTTTGAATCTAATGACATTCCACTGAAACCTAAAATGGAACCTCTGAAAGCTGATATTGAGGAATACAATCTGGGGACTGAAGAAAAACCTAAATTAATAAAGTTATCAAAATCATTGCCTCCAGATCAAAAACAAAAGTATGTTGAAATATTAACAGAATTCCAGGATGTCTTTGCCTGGAGTTATGAGGATTTAAAATCATATGACACATCTATAATTCAACATACCATACCTTTAAAACCAGATCAGAAACCATTTAAGCAAAAAATGAGAAGAATCAACCCTGTATTGTTACCTTCAATTGAAAAGGAAATTAAACGAATGTACGACGCAGGAATAATTGCTCCAATTATATTTTCAGAATGGGTGTCCAACTTGGTCCCTACTAGAAAGAAAACTGGAGAAATTAGTCTGTGTGTTGATTTGAGGAATCTAAACAAGGTTTCTTTAAAGGACAATTACCCTTTTCCCAAGATGGATCACATTTTTCAAAGGGTAGTAGGTGCTTCAAGGATTTCTCTTTTGGACGGGTTCTCAGGATACAACCAGATTCTGGTTCATCCTGATGACCAAGACAAAACAACCTTTACAACACCATGGGGTACTTTCAAATATGTCAAAATGCCATTTGGGCTCAAAAATGTTGAAGAAACTTTCCAAAGAGAAATGGACATTGCATTTGCCAAAGAAATTCATGACTTTCTTGTTATATATCTAGATGATTTAACTGTTTTTTCCAAAACAGATCAGCAAAATTTAGACCATCTTAGACAAGTGTTCATAAAATGCAGGAAGTATGGCATTTCTTTGAATCCGAAAAAATAATTGTTTGGTCTTGAAGAAGGAAAACTCCTAGGCCATATCATATCAAAAGATGGCAATAGAATTGATCCTAACAGAATACAAGCCATATTGCAGATACCTCATCTAAGAAATGTTAAAGAACTTCAAGCTTTCATAGGAAAAATCAATTTTTTGAGAAGATTCATTTCTAGTTTAGCTGAATTAATTAGATTACTTACTAACATGTTAAGAAAGGATTCGAGTATTAAATGGACGGTAGAAGCCAAGAAATCATTTGAAGATATTAAAATGGCTTTAACTAGAGCGCCAGTTCTAACCAGTCCACAATTTGATAGAGATTTCATAATTTTTTCCTTTGCATCAGAACATACTGTAGCAGTTGTTTTATTACAAAAGGATGATCAAGGATGTGAAAAACCTATAGCCTTTTTTAGTAAAGCATTAAGAGACGCATCATTAAAATACAATATCATGGAGAAACAAGCTTTTGCACTTGTAAAGGCTATTAAAGATTTCAGAATTTATATATTGTATTCTCATGTGATAGCTTATGTACCAACTGCTGTTGTCAAAGACATCTTGACTCAAGATGGAATTGACGGAAAAAGAGGTAAATGGATTGCTACCATATTAGAATATGATATAGAGATAAAACCTACAAAAATTATTAAAGGACAGGGATTGGCTCAGCTCATGATAGAAACAAATTGCCGAGCCCTGGATATTAATGAACTGGATGACAATCAGGAGATGGCGACTCCACAAATCAGCCAGGCCTTTTTAGACTCACCTTGGTATGCTGACATTGTTTATGTTTTATTAAACCTGCAAGCTCCTCCAGGGTTATCCAGAACTAAACAGAGGTTTTTAAAGATGATATCCTTAAAATATTGTATTTTAGATAATGTGCTATTTTGGAAGAACCATGATGGTATTCTATTAAATTGTTTATTGAAAGATGAAGCTGACAAGGCTCTCAATGAATTCCATGCAGGAGATTGTGGTGGACACCTTTACTGGAAATCTACAATAGAAAAGATCCTAAGGGCTGGATTTTATTGGCCAAACTTGTTTTCCGATGTAAAGAAATTTGTAACTTCTTGCCATAAGTGTCAAATCTTTGAAGGTGAGAGAAAATTGTTACCATTACCTTTAAAACCAATCTTAACCGAAAAACCATTCCAACAATGGGGCCTGGATTTCATTGGATAAATCCATCCTCCATCTTCTGGCCAACACAGATGGATCCTTACTGCCACAGATTATTTTACTAAATGGATTGAAGCAGTTCCATCCAGACAAGCTAATGACTCTGTAATCATAGGATTCTTAGAGACCAATATACTATCAATATTTGGCTGCCCTGAGAAAATCATAACAGATAATGCTGCTGCTTTCAAATCAAAAAAGATGATTAGTTTCTGTAATAAGTATCATATTACCTTGAGCCATTCAACAGCCTATTACCCCCAGGGTAATGGACTGGCTGAATCTTCCAATAAAAGTCTTATTAATATCATTAAAAAATTATTGGAAGAAAATAAGAAGAATTGGCATAAGAAACTTATCAATGCACTGTGGGCAGACAGACTTACCACCAAGAAATCAATTGGGACCAGTCCTTATGAATTAGTTTATGGTATGGAGGTTGTATTTCCATCATCTTTGGGAGTTCCTGTGATGAATTTACTTCAATAATCTCAGGTAGAACCAAATGATATTTAGAGAAGAATAAATCAAACAATCAATTTGCAGCAAACCAGAGAAGAAGTCTATCAAAGATCACAAGTCTTACAGGAAAAATTAAAGAAGATGTTTGGAAAAAGAACAAAAGAAGAGGATTTCCAGTTGGGAGATAAAGTTTTAAGATGGGATTCCAGAAGAGAGGATAAAGGAAAACATGGGAAGTTTGACTTCCTATGGAAAGGACCTTACATCATACATGCTTTACAAGGAAATAACACATATTTTCTGAAAGTTTTGGATGGTTCAGAGACTGAGGAAGGACTAGTAAATGGTCGAATGTTAAAGCATTACTTTGATCCTATCTATTAGGACATTCTGATTTCTAACTTGTATATACTATATCCTTTGTAATGTTTCAGTTTGGATTGGATGGTGACTTGCTGGAGTTGAAGCCCGAAGAGAAGGCCCTAAGCTCCAGAGATTTTACTATCATATATAAAATAAAGCAAAAAAGAAGAAGAAGATTCCATGGTTCATATTAAGACATTTTGAGGCATCTCACCTGCTATTCTTGACTTTTCACCAGGAAAAGCCATCCCCAAGTGGAGCCAGTGTTAGTCTCCTATACCAATAGGAGTCATATTTCATGATTGTCTTGATGAATTATGTAATATGTTAAAACCTTTTTCTTGTTGCAAAGGTGTTCCATATTCTCGAAAAAAATCAAAAAATCAAAAAATTTAAAAAATGTAAAGAGGGTATACCCTAAAAGAAAAATCAAAGGGTGAAAAAATAAAATGGCCAAAAAAGTAAAAGAAAATGAACCCCACCAAAAGAAAGGCCAAGGAAAGTGTGCAAGTCCAAATGCCACTACTTTTTTCTCTTTTGTAATAATCAAATTGTGTGCAACTTGTATTTTATGCCACAATTCATGAACAGTCAAACAGTTTAAGCTTCGCTAGTTCATTTTTCAATTTCCTGTTTTAGAGATAGAGAATAAAATCTGACCAAACTGTTTAATCTTGGCAGATAAGTAGATAGGTAGAGTAAATAAGAGGAGCTCAATAGTTTAATCTGAGCCCTTGGATGTAATAAGGTTAGAGCTAGATAGATTTTCATATGTAAAAGAAAAGTGTGATAAGGGTTTGCCAGTCTAAGTGCACCCTAATAAAGAAGAAAAAATGGTAGAGTAAAGCAGGTAGGGTAGGTAGATGATGTTGTTGAATTACCTATGGTGAATGATGGCTTTTGATGGTTGAAATTTTAACTTTCATCACAAGTGCAAAGGTAGATAATACATTGGAAGAATGGCAAGCAAGGCGAAGCAAAATTATTAACTTCTCCTCTCATTTTCCCTAAACATTTCACTAATTTCCCCTAAGTACTAAGGTATTTGAAGATTAAAGGGGCTCAAGGCATTTCTTTGACTTTTGGAGGGACCGGACCCTCAGCCCAATAATTGGAAAAACCTAAGTATTTAAAAAACATTCATAATCACACTCATTCATTTATAAAAAATCTTTTCCTAAGTAAAATCCCATTTTACTTAGGAAATTCATGCAATTTTCCATAAAAACCCTTTTTCATGGAAGCATAAGTTAAATACATTACTTTGATGTTTTATACTTAGCGCTTAGTTAATTTGTCATATTAAATTTTAATTTATTATTTAAATCCCTATTGAAATAACCTTTTCCTATGGTATATAACTCCTTTTATGTAGTAACCCAAAAACCCACTTATATAATTTTAGCCAAAGTTTATAAATCCCACGTGTTCAAATAAAATACCCACTTTATAAATCCCTTTGGCTAAATATATCTTTATATAATTACCCCGCCCCCTATGGTAAGCGAATCGCATTGATTTAAATTACCATATAATAAAAATATATCAAAAACCTTTGAACATATGATTTATATGTTTAAAACAAAAAATAAACCCGAAGTTTAATTCAAACCAAACTTCGAAACAACCCATCCCTCGCACATTTTTCATCCCCGACCCTCATCATAAAAAGGGATTAATTAATCCTCACGATTAATTAATAACCTCCCCCGCCAACGAAAACGCTCCCGATGAGATTATTTAAAAAATAATCGCGTCGGGCCCGCCTGTTAAGTCCCTGTCATCCCGACACTCCGACCACCGTTCGATCGGCTGATCCAAGATCAACGGCCATTAACGATATCGCTAGCCATCCGCGTCCGAACGATAACGCACGATGGCCAAGCGGTTTTCCAAACCGTACAGAGCCACGCGTCGTTTGTTGTATGGAATCGCTGCCCCTCCGCTCAAAACCGCCCTGTCCCAAAAGCGGTGCGATGGAAACCGCTTACCGCCTATCCTCTGTGACGCGTCCACTGTACCTGCTGACGTCATCAATCAAAACCCGCCACCCTTTTGACTTTTTAAATAAAAAGAATTTCTCCTGCGTCATTTTCATTATTTCATGCGCCAACCAGTCACCCATGCAACGAAATTTCAAAAATCAACCATTGAAGATTGCCAACTGTTGTTTTGCTGAAGGAAATTGAAGCCGAATACTCCAGAATTCATTCACCATAGCCAGTACCTGTTTAACCACTGTTAATTTCCCATAAACATGTATTTACTCCAAATTCCCGCTAAACTCTGTTAAAAAGCCCTTGTTCTGGTTTTAATTTCGCACTAAAGTCTGAAAAGAACTACAATTTGATATGTTTTAGTTCACAGAACTGCAAGTATATTCCCAAAACTGGTAATTGTGCCCCTTTTCTATAAAAACCCTGAATTTCCATTTCTGAATCCACAAGAACCAGAGATGGAAGTTCTAGTAGCTCTGAATGTTGCGCCCCTCAATGCTCCTCACAAGGACTTGGATTATTTTCCTTTAACCGATATGGATTTTCAAATTAAGGACCTTCAGCTTAGTAAGAATCCTCTTCGAATTTTTTGCCACTGCAGAGACAATTATTTGAATGGTTCTAACATCTTTGGACTTTGGGAATCAAATCTTCCCATCTACCTTCTCCCTTCGGTCCACATTTTTCCTGAGTTAATCCATTACTGCCATGCAAATTATGATCCTAACCAGTGAGCAGTTTTATCCCCAAGCCAAAGTGTCCTTTTCCCAATAACTGCTCAGTCCATAAATGAAATTCTACAATTCCAACCTGGTCAAGCCCTCAACCCCCTGTCCATGGCTGAATTACTTGAGAAATCTACCAATCTATCCCATGAAGAGTTAAACCGCCTATGCCAAACCTTCATGTTACCTGAGCATCAGCCCAAAAGCCCTCCCCCTTATGGGTATACTTTTTTCACTGAAGAAGGTAGACTTATTCTGAACATGATATCTTTCATAATGGGTTTCAATACTAGTGAGTATGTTGATAAATTAACCCTAGTATTGTTATCTATTTTTACCCCTGGACAGCCTCCTGCTATCAAGTACGATTTTGCATCTTATATTGTTGACAAAATCCATGATCAGTTCATGAGATTTGGCAATGAAAGAGTGTTCAAGTATTCTTCTGTCATATATCACCTCATGATTTACTTTCAATCAAAGAGTTTCCCTTTTTATGTTAAGAAACTTGATGCCAAGGGGAATCCCAGGTCAGTCATCTTTTGGTCTGCTATTACTCACAATTCCATTGATTCTCCTTATTCCTATAATGAGTTTTTTGACCTTTTTGTCCATCCTGCAACTACCTTGCTGACAGGAGTCTCTCCTCCTAGGGTTAACAATGAAATCAAGAAAATCCTTCAGCTTTCAAAGGAGTACAAGATAGGTGACTAGTTACTTTATCAAAACCACACAGAGATCAGAATATATGGATGTGAATTATGCCCATTCAAATTGCCCAAGTATGTCCCAATGAGAATCTTTGCATTATAATATTTCAAGAAGATGAATAATTCAGATATAGTTCATTTCTGCAATGCAAATAAAAAGGCTCAGCTCAGGATCAAGAGCCAGTTAGGTCCCTTTATTTTTAATTCTAGGGAAGCTGGAACAGAAGCCGAAATAATTTTAGAAGATTATCTCAAACTACAAAATATTTTCTACTGGGTGCCTTATGAACCAAACAACTTTATCTTTGATAGAAGAATGAAAAATAAACTATCACCATACATCCATCAAAGAATCCCAGAAATAGAACAATATGCTAATATGAATGAATGGGTGGAAGGCACATTGGTTGAAAAAGATAGTGAGCAGGTTAATGTTGAAAATGTGATGAAAGATATTGAAAAGATACTTGACCTAGACTCTTTTGGACAGGTACAGATACTAAGATCTTCTTCAGCAGGGACTTCACAACGAAAATTGCAGGAGATTAGTACAGTGGCAGTGGAATCTAAAGGAAAAGAAAAGGAGCCTGATATACAAGTTATCTAAAAATTCACAATGACAGAATAGCCTCAGACTTCTAAAGGACAAGAGCAAGTACAGTTTCCTCCTACTCAGGTCAATGAGCCAGAAATTTCTATTTTACAAACTCCCCTGAATGTAGAAAAGGGTAAAAAGAGAGAGGCTGAACCAACTACTCCTATTGGTGGCTCCTCTGAACAGCAAGGTGTTAAAAGACAGAAATTAACTCCTCTTCCAGAAGCTGAATCAGTTCAGGAAATTCCTGATAGCCAGGGAAGAGGAGACAATCAACAAACATTTACAGGTAGTGGGACATCTACTAATTTTAAAAGAAAGGAACTACAGAGGCAACAAAGCACAGAAATATATTCTTTCAAACCTCCAGTAAAAGAATCCTGGGACATCAAAATAACATTCATCAATATAAAAGCCAGGAACGATCCACTTAGACTTCAAGTGTACAACCAATATTTGAAAATGGCTCCTAAAAATCAAGAAAGATTGATGTCAGCCTATGACATCCAACAGGGTAAGATGTTAATGAGCCACTTCAAGCCCAGGGTGCAGCAACCTCAGTCGGCTGCAGATTACATTAGAACTAATTTTGAAGTCTTAGCAAAGGATATCCATCCTTTAGATCAAATTGAGCTACACAAGAAAATAGGTGAGATGATTTATTCTACTCTGACAGATAAATCAATGATGGCCCATAAGTTGCAGGATTATTTGGATAACACTAATACTCAATTGCAGCTTGAAAAATCTTCCTCTCAGGATAAGGATAATAGAATCAAAACTTTAGAAGAAATAATCATTGGTTTGGGTCACAATCGTAAAGATGTGAAAGGTATCGAAGCTTTGATCAAAATAAAGGATGATGATATTGCAGCTCTGAGAAAACAACTGAAATTACCAGCCCCCAGGCATCCACAAACTGCAGAAATCATCAAAAAAAATTCTGAGGAAGAAATAATGGAATTGCCACAGGGCAGCACTGCAAATTTGAACACTGATGAATTAACAAAGTAAATGGAAGAAATGAAACTTCGGGCCATAGAGCTCTTCAAAGCAAAGGAACAATTGGCCACTCTAGAACACAAATATGATCTTTCAAAAATGAATGTTGCCGATAAAACAAGGGAAGTGAACAAATTAGAAAAATTGGTTAAGGCATTAGAAAAGGATCTCACATTGGAGAAACCTTTAAGAGAAATAAAGGAAATTCTTTGGGATAATATCATTCAATCAATAAAGGACGTCTGGTCCTCAATTCAAATAATGGATGAACAAAATGACTTAGTTAAATTGGCCCTGGATGAGATTGAAAGAGAAAGAGAAGAGTTGAGAAATATGCCAGAAGAAGCCAATAGACTTATACATGTTTTGAATACTCAAACTAAAGATCAACTTGCAGAATTTGGTATTCAGGACAGGACTAGAAAAATTTTGGAAATAAAGGGAGTTTTTACTAAAAGAACTCTGGTACAGAATTTAGAACGAAGGTGCTCAGATATGCAAGAATAAATCATTTCCTTCAGAGAAAGATTGAATATTTTGTTAAACAGAGGATTGCCTAGTCCTATGGTTTCAGAAGATAAATTTATGAACCTTGATAGTTATGTTGAAAAATTGGAAAAATATGCTTATAATCAAGCCAGTTCTTCAACCAGTTCATCAACAGTAGCATTGCCCCCAGGAAGAAATCATCATGACAGATTGTAGAATTTATTTTATCTTGAGCATGAAGTAAATCACTTGTTCCCAAATCAGCCTAATTTCTTTAGATATACTGAGGCTGATGAAACACTAAGAAAATTGCAAAGGACCAGAGTGCCAAAAGCTAAATTGTGGGAAGAAATGATGGAACTTTTGTAAAAATTATCCTTGCATGAATTTTTGCCTATTTACCACAGTATATCATGATAAAAAGGATAGAAAGATGAACAAAGGTCAAAGTGTATCAGAGCAGTCAAAGAGTATCAGTTAAACGAAGCATCCAGCTCAGAATTACTAGAGAGGATAGCATCAAGCCAAATCATAGGGTCTGCCTCCAGCACATTCTCAAAAGAAGGAAACAACAAAACATCAGTTACCATTATTTCTTATCTACGAGACCATCTGTCTCTATTTTATTGTAATTTACTTATGAGTCATCCTAGATAATATCTCAAGTTGTTATGAGATATTTTTTGTAACTTTTTGTATAAATATTCCCTCAATCGAAGTATTGAGGGTGGATTCTTAGACTTTGCTGTAACATTGACAATTTTGGAATAAAGTGATTTGGAGAAATTTCTTTGTGGCTAAGCTGGATGATGAATTGAAGCCAAAGACCTTTTACAGGATTCATGCTTCAGACTACAGATCAATAAGTTTATCTTTCTCTTGTGTTTTAAAGTCTTTATATATGTTTATTATGTCACTGTGTTTCATTTCTGAATGATTAATGAAAATGAGTAAATCAGGAAGTACTTAAGTGTAATCTGCTTTTAATCATTGATTATTCTAAATGTTTTCTTCTAAACTGGTTTAAACAAGGAATTCTTAATTTCTCTTGTTTTTCTAGTTTAAGCATTTTTGTTATTTAATAAAGAATACTTCATTGCTCTCTGTTAATAATCACTCAATTTTCTCTCTTATGAATGTGTTGAAAGATTCTTAATTGCCTTTCATCCATTTTAAATCCATTCCATTCACTTTAAATCTAAAATTGTTCTCTGTTTGATTATCTTGCCCTGTAAAACCATCTTTTGTCTAGAAACTTAATCCAGTGAAGCCATATTTTGACTCCATAGCCCAATGGACTAAACTACTCGATCTTGCCCTCAGCTATTGAATTCCACCACCCAAATTCAAACAAAACCCTTGGACTTTACAACTAGCCTAATATCTTCAAAAACAAAGCTAAATTATATAGAGAGAGCCCTCTCTGGGTACAGATTGGCTAGATTCTGTACCTAAAAGATTGGTTTTTGGTTACCTCAGACCCATTTCCTCTTCCAACAACTTCAATGAAAATCTGAGTGATAACACGACACGCATCCTGGGCACTGTTCATAAAACTGTCGTCCATCATGCGTTAAATTTCGGACGTGGACCCCGCGCGATATTGGCATCCACCGTCCGATCTGGGGCGGGCCATCTAACGGCTATCGCTCACCGAAGATGCCTGACAGTTAACCAGGCTGCGGTGTGGCATCCAATTAATTTCCACCATCGATCTGATCTGCAGATCGATGGTTCATATTTCATCACCCACTTCCATCTCCCAGTCAACATTTCTCGTTTTGACTTTCCATTTTCTGCTCCCAACCGTCGATCTCTACGCGATCGATGGCCCTGATTCAAAATTTTCTTCCGCCTTCACTACGCCTTCTCCCGATCAATCCTGATCGTTGGATGATGCCATCCAATGGCCACGCTTCCTCCACATGCCTTCTGTAGCAATAAACCTATATATGAAGTATTTTTAATATTTGTTTGTATTTTGCAGGGTTTAAATGATTTTCTCGCCATTTTTGAAGAAAATTCGAAAGAAGAGGGTGACGATCCTCCTGTCTTCGATTGACTAAAGAAAATCATCACAGGGTGTTAAAAACACGTTTTCATCAATCGTTCATGAAGCATTGATGCCACATAACCCTGCGCAACCTTGTATATCAGAAAAACCATGAATCGGGCACAGTCAGAGAGTATCAGTGACGAAGATCAAAATGAACTAGGACAGAGGATGGAAGACATATTTCTGGGGATCACGACTAAGAATGTTTATCAAAAGCCTAATCCCCAATTTAAAACACAGCTTAAAGAAGATCTTAAGTGTTCTATCAACAGGAGCGCTTCCACTTCCACATCTGAGGCAAATTGATTCCTCCCAGCTACTAAAATGACACATGTGCCTCAAAGTACTCAATCAGAGGCCGAAGTTATTGATTAAATGGATATATTCGCCTCAGCACAGCCAGAAAGTTACTTTTGCAGGAAAATTAATGACAAACATCTGCAGAGTTACTTCGACACCACACTGAGCCTTAAAGGTCAACAAAAGCTCCCACCGAGCTTAATCTTTATGTAAAAACATTTAATACAGAAGACACCTATTGTAAGTTTCTTCATTGAGCCCCCCAAAGGCCCAGAAACCATTAACTCTGTATTAATTGTAATTGAGATCTTTTATTAGATCTCACCTCCTCATCCTTCTATATATAATACTGCAGAAGATGAGAGAGGGGTTGGTTGTAGAACTTTGAAATACATTTGAGCTTAAACTTTTGATTGTAAATAGTGTTCACTGGCCCTTGGAGCTCTGCTTGTGATAGATTAGTTAGGCTGAATAGTGAAGATGATTGCTGAACTGAAACATTGGACCTGAGTACTGTAACTGGTTTGACATCAATATCAAGCTGTTTCTTAGGATCCTGGTCTATATCATTGGTGAAGTGCCCCTCTCTTTGTTATTGTTTTCCTTCTATGTATGTCATATTGTTCACTATTCTCTGATAAAGAATAGCATTTATAGAGTTAGTACCTACTGTATATCAGTAACCTTCTCTGACTGAAAAGCTTTATCTTAATGTTTTCCTCCAATTTGTTTGTTTAAGAATGATTTAATACAGTTTAAGCAGTTAGGAATGCTGGAGTTCCCTCGTCCTACTGTTTTCTTTAAACATTCTTCTTGAAAGTTATTTTCCTTATTTGCTTATTAAAGTTAGACTAGAAAAGTGATGGTTTGCCCTGTTTCTAGCTTCCATTCTCCAAAAGCAGATTCTGAAAGTTTCCCTTTGTGTTGACTGAAAGCAGACTAGGTTTAAAAGTACTTTATCTGATCTTAAGTTTACACTCTGTCTTCTCTTATATGTTTTCATACTTTTTGAAGGTAATTATGTGGATTACTGGATTGTTTGTCAATTAAGCTGCTTTAATACAAAATTTCCCAAGAAGTCAATGGTTAGCCCTGTTCTTGGTTGGTTTTAAACAGTTACTTAAGAGGCTTTTCTTGTTTGGACTGACTATAAATCCTTTGTGAAATTATTATCAGTTTCCACCCCTCCAACACTTTATTATTTCCATTCCATCACTCTAATCTCAATAATCTTGTGATATAGATGACTTTCCCCTTAGATCACTCTTGATGTTGTTGCTCAATTAAAGCCCTGTTATGACTCCATAGCCCAATGGACTAAAAACCAGCGTTATATCTATCTTTTTAGCCTAATTGTTCCATTCACTTGCAACTGCCCACCTTTGAAACTCTTTGCACTTAGGACTTTCCACCTCAAGTAGTATTCATGCTCAACCATAAAAAAAACAAAACAAACCCTTGGCTTTCATAACTAGCCTAATATCATTACCCCAAATTTCAAAGACAAATCCATCTTTGCACTTATTGGAGAGATCCCTCTCCGGATTCAGGAGGGCTAGATCCTAGAATCCAAAAGTTGGTTGAAATAATGTTGCTTCTGCAGTTTTAGTCTCACCAATCTGCTAAAATTACATATTCCTAACAATTCATATTATTGATTTCTTTGTCTGTTTAGACTTTGTTCATTCTCCTGCTGTTTAGCAAAGTTGTAGTGCTTTTTAGCACAAGGCATTCCTGCTTAGGGATTCCTTCTCCTACCTTGAGTGATCTCTTGGAGGAGAGTTTTTCAGCAATTTTCCACATCTAGGTTTGAGGCCAAGTATCCTCCTCCAGCTACAATGTTATTGTTGTAGCAGGAAATGTTGTGTTGCAGGGTGTTGCGGTGGGAAGATCACAACACCCACTTTCTGAGCTTATCTTTTCGAGGAGGGAGCCTTCCTCTCTTTGCAAGATCTATACAGGAGGTTTCTGAGCATATTGGACATCTAGGCATGTGGCCCAAGCAACTCCCATCATTTACAACACATTTCTCTGAAGAAATTGCATCATTTTCCAAAGTTCTGCAGTAGCACAGTTTGAGCCCTTGCTTATGAGCTTGTTCCTTGGAGGAAGGGCCAACCCTTCTCCCGGAAAGGTCTGTATTTTATTATTCTTCTGTCATTTGTATATTTCAGCTAAATTTATTCAGTGCTACAGTACAACTGCATTTTTCAGATCCAGATCTACATATCTGCACTTTTTATACATTGTACTCTCATGAAACCCTTGTCGGGTTAATCTTATTTTATATAAGAAGGAAGGAATATCCATTTTCTCAGCCATTAGATGATTGTATACTCTAGATATGTTGTCTCTCATACTTTTCTGCATAAACCTTCATTAAAATCACGTTGTTTCATGCCTCAGTAATTTTTGTTAAGAAAAATCACGGGATTTGGGTTGTTTTGAGCTGCATTGATTTGGGGAGATCTGTTTAACTTGGCTAGAAGCATTTTTTTTTGCTCCAATTCTGTATGTGAGTTTTATATTGAATATTCTAAGGGATCCAAGTCCCATTTATCATAGGAATAGCGTTATTTTATGAATATAGCCATTTTATTCTGTATATCGCTGCATTTCCCCACTTGGAAAGGAGTATGTAGGCCATATTCTTGCTAATATCCACTCATTTGTTGATGAGATGTTATTTTATAGCTAATGAGCTTATTTACATTGCCAATCTCATTATTTTCTAAAGCTCCAACTTTAGAATATCTTTGGATATTCTAATTGTTGTAGAAAATCCCTGTTTTGGGATATTATAGTGGGAGAAGGATTGGCTGAAGGATTGGTTGTTTTAGGAAAAGAAAAATTTGGGAGGGGAGGAATATAATATTCCCACTTTAGCACATAGCTAAATGGAATATTAAATTTTTTTTTTATCACCTGACAACTAAATAAATGGGTAAGGAAGCCCATGCATATTAAAAACATAAATAAAATCCCTCACATGTGAAAGGGGATAGTCATAAGAGCTATATTTCACATCCTTATGTGTGAAAGAGGACATTTGCATGGAGACAAGGTCAAGTTTGACCAAGTCAACAGCGTTGGGGTAGGAGGTGGAGAACACTTTGATAGACATCACAGTATGAATGAGAAGAGGGTTATTTGGTGGAGGAAACCCTAATGAGTGGGATCCATAGAGAGAGGGCTTTCATTTGTTTAAAAGGAGGGCAAGGTAGCCATTGTTATTCATGTTTCAGATTATTGATTTCTTTGTCTGTTTAGACTTTGTGCATTCTCCTGTTGTTTAGCAGAGTTGCAGTGTTGCTTAGCACAAGGATTTCCTATTTTGGAATCCTTATACTTTCTTGAGAGGCCTATTGAAGGAGTTGTACTAATTTTCCTCACATCCAGGCTTCAGGCCAAGCATCCTCCTTCAGCTACAACGTTATTTCTGAAGCAGAATAATGTTGGGTTGCAGGGTGTTGTAGTGAGGGTTCACAACACCACTTCCATCACTTGTTTTTTAGAGGAGGAGGCTCTCTTTCCTTTGAGAGGTCAGTTTGGAAGCCCTTGGAGAATATTTCAGATATTGGCACTCGGCCAACACTTTTTCTTTCACCTACAGTGCAGTATCCCTCAGTGACTGCATTATTTTCAGTTGATATTTGCAGTGAGGGATTGCAGTGATTGTTGGAGGGTGAGATCTTCAGTATTAGGATCAGCCTTACACTTGGAAGATCCATTGGAGGAGGTATTTTCATCAGATGTAGCATCTTTAGCCTTCTCCATTAATTTCCAATTCTTAAGTTGCAACTGCTACCCTGCAACTCTGACATTTTGCAGTTTTTGCATATTTCAGCCAATCCTTATAGGATTGACTTGAGGTAGTCTTTGGGAGCTTAGATATTCTCTCCCAATGTTGTATGTGCCATACACTTGTATATCTATGTATTGAAATATGTTATCAACAGTTTTTCTTTATAAAACTGCGCAGTCATAGCTTGTGCACTCTTGTGTAGCAGTGTTTGTCATGTTGTATGTAATTCCCTATTTTGGGATATTACAAATATATAGATATGTTCAAAGAGTTTAAAGATGTTTTTGCATGGGGGTATGAGGATTTAAAGTCCTATGACACAAGCATTATTCAACATAATATTCCTCTCAAGGAAAATAAAAAACCATTCAAGAAAAAATTGAGAAGAATAAACCCCGTCCTAGTGCCTCTAGTTGAGAAAGATATTAAATAGATGTATGATGTTGGGATCATAGTCCCACATAGGTACTTAGAATGGGTTTCTAACCTTGTGTCAATAAGAAATAATACAGGGGATATTAGGCTATGCATAGACTTTAGAAACTTTAACAAAGCCTCCCTGAAGGACAACTACCCTTTACCCAAAATGGATCATATACTGCAAAGGGTGGTAGGTTCTAAAGGATATCATTGCTTGATGGCTTCTCAGGTTACAATCAGGTATTAGTACTTCCGAGTGATCAGCACAAAACCACTTTCACAACACCTTGGGGCACATTCATGTATGTAAAAATAATATTTGGGTTGATGAACGCGGGGGCTACTTTTCAAAGAGCCATGGACATAGAAATTTTCTGAAGACATAGGTTACTTCATAGTAATATACCTTGATGACATCACTGTTTATTCTAAAACTGATGAGGAACACCTAGTTCGTTTGAGAAAGGTCTTTGAGAAGTGTAGGAAGTATGGACTATCTTTGAATCCTACGAAAACATTGTTTGGTCTTCAAGAAGGAAAACTCTTAGGCCACATCATCTCTGAAGAAGGAATAAAGATAGACCCCAAAAGGATTGAAGGTATATTACAAATTAGCCACCCTAGAAACATTAAAGAGCTGCAATCTTTCATTGGAAATATCAACTTTCTAAGAAGGTTCATATTGAACCTTGCTGAACTCCTAAGAAACATCAAAAACATGCTGAAAAGAGGAGTAGGAGTCAAGTGGACCATGGAAGCTAAAAAATCCTTTGAACTGGTAAAACAAGCACTCACCCATACACCAGTTCTAATTGTTAGGGTCCCGTGATTTGGAAGATTGGTATACCAAATGAGATGGTAACACAGAACTAGTCTTTGGAGTCCTAGGACCTAGCCTTCCTGGACTCAGAGAGGGATCTCTCTATTGGGTGCAAAGGATGTGCTCTTTTTTATTTAGGTAGTTGATTTTAGGCTAGTTATTAAGTGTAGGGTTTGTTGATTGTTTTGGTTGGGTAAGATGGTCAAGTGGAATAGGTGGATTGAGATGTCTTTGAATCATTGGGCTATGGAGTCAATGAAATTCATGAGTGTCTCAATGATGAATCAGAGTGTGTTGCAGGGCCAATCTAGCAAGGTCAATGGATCCTTAAGGTAATGTGTGAGGTGGGGTGGACATCAAGTTTGGGAAAAACAAGGTAGGGCAAAGGGCAGTGAAGTATCCTTTATCATTTACCTATGAAAAAGGAGGCATTTAAATATAATTAGCACAAGATACTAAGCATGAGCTAGGGAAAACCATTTACTCTATGATAATACATTAAACCAATAAATATCCAAGATGAACATTCCCGTGAAACATAGAAATCATAAGAGCTTCTAACTCTAGTAAATTCACCTTCAGAATTTGGGAAAACATATAAGATAACACAAATAACTAAATATATGAAGAGGGAACTCCTAAACATCATATATCAAGCTATAAATAACTCTGAAATAAGTTTGTAGACATGGAAAAAGGGCAAGATCGAACAAGACCTCTTTGACTTAACCTGGCAAACAATATTCCAAAGGGAGGTTTCAAGAAAGAGTTTGGACAGCTTCAAGAAAGTAGGGCATACCATGAATCATACTTGTAAACTAGTATACTAATCCATATATGAAACAAAACAAGTTTATGTGGACCTAAGGAGCAATCAAGAATTCCCTAAGATGACCAAACATAGGAAAACATCAAGGCTATAACAAACATGAGGACTGAGGTGCCTCAAAGAGCATGTCTAAACCTATACTTTTCTGATTTATAGCAACCAAGAAGGATGAAACATAATGATAACAAGAAAACATAAACAAATTAAGAAAACATCACCATTCACCAAGCTAAGGAATCCTACAAACAAGCTTCTCCATCATCAGTCCAAGCAAGCCATTCATCAACTTCACAAAACCAATTTCTTCTCCAAGCTCATAGAAACCATGTATTTCTCTCCAAGTTCATCAAAAGCCAAAAAAATACATGAGGGCCTCAAGCTCTATTTATGGATAAAAGGAGAACTAAAACCCTAAATATGGTAGGAAAATGTCAAATTCAACCATAAATGTCATTTATGGCCAAGAGACCATGCAAGGCCCAAGGCACATAATATCCTAAGAAATAAATTCCATGATAAATATTTGCACCTAATTCTAGAGTGGTTTTCCTAAAAAAACCCAAAAATATCATTTTGCAATAAATGAGTGTGTTTTGTTGACTTTTGGTCCAAAACACACTTAGGTAGTCTATGTGCGCAGCGCCACTTCAGCAGAAAATAGGATCTTTTGTGACTAAGTTTTGGCCCCCTTTCCGATGCCGGATTTGGCTCCGTGATGGATCGTTGGAAAGCCTGATGAGTATAAATTCCAAAAATTCTTGAGATTTATTGAATGAGTGCCATATTTCTATCGAAAAATCCATTCTCCCAACACTGCTCTGTGCACAACACCTTGCTTGAAAATGAGGCAGAATGGTCAAAATTTAGGTGTTTGTTGACCTTTTGGGGGGTCAAAACTGCTCCAAATGGTCTGAAATTTTGTAAGTAGACTGCTGATGATGAGAGGAATCCAAAAATGTCAAGTTTTAAAGCTGAGGATACATGAGATTTGTGCGCAGCGCCAAGGGTGTTGCACTCAGAGGCCTCAAAATTTCAAAAAGACAAAATCTTGTTCAAATTTGCTCAAAATTTGTGGAGTGGTCCCTCAAGAGGTCTTGGACACCTGTTGAGAAGCCTCAGCCAAAAATCCAAGGCTATCATGCTTTTTTTCCTCTTTTAGGTTTTTTATCTCCATGAGGGCCTCCTTCGATTTGGCACAAGCAAGCTTGTTTTTCTTTGCATAGTGCTTGGTCATCTTCTTCTAGAGAGCAAGGCCCATTTTCACCTTCTTGAAGTGCTTGTGCTCATTTTTGTAATACTTAATGACATGTTGTGCCATCTCGAAATCTCTTTCCCACTCCTTAAGTTGTGCATCTTTGGTTAGGAGTAGAAATCTGGTGGTCATCTCCTTGTCCTCATTGTCACTGTCTAGACCAATGAATTGAGGCTCTTGAGTAGCTTTCTTGATTCTCTAACTCCTCCTCACCTTTACCTACTGCTCACTCTTTTCCATATTTTTCTTTCCCTTGTCCAATGGTTTGATAGTTGGAGAAGAGATGGCCCTTTACCTTTTTGAGGTAGGAAACACATATCTCTTCCCTCTGTGGTATGTGCATGTGAGAGGAGTGATGATGGTCTTGCTAGTGTCCTTACCTTGGATGTGACCCTTAGTGTTGTCATCATCTCCTCTATCTTTACTATGGTCTCTATCAATCACCTCATGCTCTGTTTGATCACTGTTGTCCCGACCTTCAGCATCACCATCATCTTCATTTTCCTCACTGCCTTCTATACTACCACATTGGCCTTTAATTTGGTCAACAACTTCTTTACTTGTCTCACTTTGACCTTGTTCCTCATTAGTGTCATTTTATTCATCATTCCCTGCGTTGTCACTTTCATTCTCATTGTCATTAAGAGACTGATTATTGTCATGACATTCTTGATATCTGTCATGACTGTCATGACTATCTCTTTTCCTATCCTTTTCCTCACTGACTATCCTATCAGTGACATTCTCTTTATCACTGTCTCCTTCATCAAATTCTATTTATGCCTCACTATTTTCCTTCTCTTGATCTTCTATTTCCTCATTATCACCTTCTGTTTCTTCATGTTCATTATATTCATCCATATTGTCACTGTTTTCACTATGACTAGGCTCATTGTCATGATCATGCACATTTTTCTCTTGACTATCATGTTCATTCTCTTGTTGACTGTCATCCTCATAATTTTCTTCACTATATTCTAGGTCTTCATCTTCCTCATCAGCACCACCTTTTTCTGTACTTGGGAGTGATTCAATGGTATTATTACCATTAATTTCTTCCTCCAAGTGCTCACTATTTTTGTCTTCATGACTGCCATGTTCATCTCCCTCCTCCTTGTCATCATCATCCTCCTGCTTTTCCTCATTAAAATCTGTGTCTACCCCACTGTTTTCATCATTTCCATCATCATCTTCTTTTTCATCATTGCCGCTGTCAACCCCTTGTCCGTCATCACCATTGTCATCCTCTTGTTTTGATGCATCAAGAGAAGAAGAAAGAGGTAAGTTTCCTTGTGGATAAGGCATGGGTGGAGGTGATGGAACATGATCTCTGGGGGGGATGGAGGAGTGGAGGTAGGTGGGTGTGAAGTGGAAAGAAAATTTTGCTCAATGAAGGCTTGGGGATTTGAAAATACATCATGTGAGATGAAAACTTCCCAAGGGATTCCCTGTTGCTCTAGCTGGTGCAAAACAATCATCTTAACCAAGGAGTGGTGAGAAAGGATTTTCATTTGGTGGGCATAACTCCTTTTCTTGACTACTGAAGCCATTTTTTCAATGCTCCGGTAGAGATAGTATGGTAGGTTTATAAATTTAACCCTGGTGAAGTGCATTAGCATCCTTATGTGATATGAATAAAGCCTGGAGTACCTCCCCTCACAAGTGAAGTACTTGATGAGATACCTCATCAGTGGGGCATATATCTCTAGCAGGTGAGAGGAGGGAAAAAAGGTATTGCAGCCCTGTTGACACCTACATTTGAGGAAGGGCTCATAGTAGCTTAAGGCCAATTTTTTCTGCTTGAACCATCTTTCACCCACATCTGGTATCCCTGTGGCTTTAGCAATGGATTCAGATTATAGTTCAAATTTTACTCCTGCTAGATTGAACTAGTGGTTTTGTAGGCTAAGAATGAGCAACCTATTCAAATCTGAGTGGTTTTGGACCTGTTTAACTCTCTCACAGAACTGATAGCATCCAACATCTTGAAAACATGTAAGGATCATGGGAGAAGAGGTGATTTGAATTGTATCCAAGGGCTCAAACCTATTAGTTATTCCTCCCTTTGTTTTTGGCTTGATAGGCCCTTAGCCTTCATCACTACTAGTATTTACCTCCTCTTCAGACATATTGACTGATTGTATCCTTGAACAAAATGGTTTTTAGCTTGGTGAGAGCTTTAGGTCTAGGGAGGAAAAATGAGTGATGGTGAGGGCAGATTTTAACAAATGGAGGCAAAATGGAAGAAGTCTAGGAATTCTTTCAGAGTTTAGAAGGAGGATTAGCTTGTACTGAGTGTATTTATGCTAATGATCACTCTCCAACTAGTAAATTTTTCCCTAGAAGGTTAAATGAGTGCTTGCCATGAAGATTAGGGGTTTTAGCCAATTTAGGTTTTGGTTACCCTTTTTTTATTATGAATGAAAAAATAATACTTGGAGGGCAAAGGAAAGTGACCACCAACATGCTCTAACTCATGCAGGAGCCTACGGTAAATTTGAGGAGGAGAAAGAGTGATTTTGAGCAATTTTTGGAAATTTTATCTAAATCTCCTCTGTGCGCAGTGCCACCGCTTGTGCGTAGCACCGGCCCTTTTGTGCATAGCGCAGTGCTTTTTAGCACTGCCTCTTCTCCTCTGTGCATGGCGCCGAAGGCTCTATGCGTAGTGTCTTTGCCTGTGCACAGTGCCATATAAACTTCAACCAGTTTGTAGAAAAACCATTAAAAACGTTTCAACGGCTCTCTATCTCTCCTTCAAAGACAAAAATGAGTTGGGGAGAGGGAAAGAAGACCTTTATACTTCTTTTTGAAAAATAATTTCATGATCAAACCCACTTTCTAATGTTTTTTTCCCCTTCTTACTTTTTCACTGACTTTTTGGTCTTTTTTGTCTTGTAGGTGATAGAACTCAGAGAAAAAATGGTTTTTTGCCTTGGCTGGAGCATTTTTATGTTTCCCTTGTATTCAAAAACTCTTTAACAAGCTTAATCTTTGCCTCTTACCCAGATTTTGGAAACCTGAACCAATTCTTGAAAAATAAAAAGGTCATTCGACAACGTTTTGAGGAAAAAAGGCAGACATTGACATTAGTGCTCTTTTTTGAAGGTTTTCTTCACTATATCCCTTTCATGAATTTCAACACCTGTAAACAGTAAGATTGTGATCATTTTGGCACCTTTACCTTGGAATATTCAGTCATGTATTTTTTATGCCTTTGATTGCTTGGTGGATGAGACTGAAGAGAAGAATTTCGACCTTCCTTTAACTGAAATTCTATCATGTTTTTACTGTGAAGTAGTGAAAAACCTCTTGGTGTGAAAACCCTAGCAGTTGGCATCAACAACTCCTTTATTCTTCATATGTGCCACCATTGTGAGATACATTAGGTTTGCTTGACCTTATCAATATCCTATAGGTAGCCATCTTTGACAATCCTGCAGAAGTGTCACTCATGGCTAATCTATCCCTTACATAATATTCTTTTGATAAGGAAACCATTTTTGGAGGCTTCTCTACTTTTTAGACCAATTACATTTTTTTTCCTTTGATAATTTTGATAGTGATATATCTCTGGTGGGAAAATTTAGTAGTTTAAACCATTTTGTGTCTCCCCTTGGCCACTTCTGTTTTTTGCAGGTGCCTACACAACTTTTTCCTTTGATCCCTTAGTGCCTTTTTTGGAATTTTGACACCTTATTTTCCCAATAGTAAACTCATGCTTAGTAATGATTTTATCCTTTGGCACTTTACCTTATGTCTACCTCCTTTTGATACTTTTTAATGCCTCTGACTGTACCTTGAAAATTCAGGCCCTTGTACTGATACCCTTTGCCCTTTTGTCCTTTTGGTGAGGTGGAATCAGTGCTTCTTTGTCAAACCCTAGAGGGCAGCTTGAATACCCCCTGAAATGCCATTTGTTGTTATGAAGGAGGCCCTATCATCATTATTTGAATTTTTTGTCATTCTTCCCAAACTCCTAGGTTTTAGGGCTGTTATAAAAAAGTAAATAGTGTTGTCTTCTAAGTTCTCTAAAACCTTTCAAAACTAATTAATTATTTCTAAAAATCTTCAATGAGCACTGGATGGAGTTGAGGTGACCTTTATCCTTGTAGCCCTTGTACTGATTCCTTGCACTGGTTCACTTGTTTTTCCAAATCATTCATAAACCCTGATTCTCTTCAAATACAAGCCTTGCTACCTTCTTCTTTGCTGTGGATGCCTTCAGTGGTGATTTCACCTTATTACCTTACCTCTTTTCTAGGGTGATGGCCATCTTGATCTTTTTGCAGTAATGTGAGCAAGGGTAGCTGTCCCTTGCAAAATTTGTGCATTAGGCCAAGGAGGCCCTTCTTGAATGACCCTTTGATCAATTTTGGACAAATTTTCTTGTCCCTCCTCTTCTTTGAAAGCAGTATCTTTACACAGGAAAAACAGAGCTTTTTAGGACACCAAATCCACCCTATGACCTGTGAAAACCTTAGGTGACCTAGTGGGAGGTTCCTAGGACGTGGATTTTGGATTGAAACTTAGAATTTGGGGTCATCAAGTGTAAAACAGAGTTTATGATAAACTGATGTATTGAAGATCCAAAATCCAATGTAATTTCTTAGTCATCAGTAATTTTCACCTGTTTTAGATGACTAAATTCTTTGTCTCAGATTTCTAGAAATCAAGATTCAAGAATCATGTGTGTGCTAGAAATCTCCTCAAACATAAATTTTTCTCTATCTTGCTTTCCTTGTCAAGCCTGGCCAATCTATTATATAGATAAAACCCCATCCTAGACTAATGTTCCTCACTCTCTCTGTATTTGCCACCATTTCTTATAAACGTTTGTCTTAGTTTTCCTAAACCCTCTATCTTTACACTTTGTTTCGCTAAATAAAACAATGTTTCTCTCCTACTCACCAAATGCCTCAAGAAATGGTGGTGTCAAAGGTCCTTTCTAAAAAACTGTTTGGAGCAAAGAAAAATTTTCTAGTTGTCTAGGATGGTGGTGCATAAGTAGAGTGTCAAAACTCTGTATCTTCATTCAAAACCCTGATTCAAACTTTCAGTCAAAAACCCATTCTAAAACCTTGCAAATAAGTCAAATAGGTTTTCTTAGGTCAATGCACTATCATGGTTCTCATTCCATTACTTCCATAGGAATTCAAAGGTAAATTCAAGAGAACACAGAGTTGAGGTTTATCATTATCTAAAGATGTACTTAAGCAACCTCCAAAGGCACCCTCTTGATCCAACAACAAATCTGCAAAGGAATAGACTATCATATCCAATCATTTCAGCAAGAATGCCTTGGAGATTAGTCTAAAGTAGAACAGAGGTGAAGAAGGACACCTAAAAAGAGCTCATGAAGGTATTTAAAGCTGTTAAAAAAGTAAAAATAACTGAAGTCTATAGGAGAGACCATGATCTCATGATAAGTGTAGTGAAGTACTACTCATCAAAAGGTTTGTGAAAATCTCAAAAGGTCAGTGGCACATAAGCAGCATTGCTCAAACAGTCAAAGAGATCATTGAAGGGATTTTTGGCCTCAAGCATGAAGCTAGTATAGGGACAACTGCCCTTTGCCACATCCCTGCAAAAATACCAAGAAAAATATCAGATAAGCCATGAGGTGAGCAAAAGAGTAATACTAGCATCAAGAAAAACACTCACAACCTCATGAAGAAAATAATAGGTGTGTTTTTGTTGAGAATTCAAATACATGATTGATTTGACCAAACAGTGGAAAATTATTTTGGTTACAAAAGTTAAAGAATTTCCTCCAACCCTCCAAATAAGCATTGCAGACCTTATTGGGCATAAGGAATGAATTCAAATGCAAATTTTATTTTGAAGACTCTGAAGACAACTTTGTTTGTCATACTAAATATCCCTAAAAACTAAAAATTGGGATAATGAACAAATAGGCATGGTAAGTGGCAAAGAGAACCTCCTTCATCAAATAGTAGAGGGTTCCAAAAAAAGGGAATTCCTAACTGTCTTCTAAGATTGGGAAAAAAGGGCATCAACCCCACTGAATCAAAGGACAAATTCTGAGGTCTAAAAAGGTCAAAGAAAGGGATTTTGAGGCAAAGAAAGGGATTTTGAGGCATTATGCGCCATTTCACTAACAGAAACAGAGCATCAGCTCAAGACTCTGTTTTCTCACAAATAAATAGTCACAGGTTTGTTTCAAAGGATATAGAAGGAAAAATGATTTTAAATCAATCAATAAGTGTTCATGACAAGCAAAGGATCATCATTGATCAAATCAAACTGTCCAAGATTGAAAGGAGACACTAGTATAAGTGGCTTTAGAAAAAATTTAAAGACAACGCCAAAAGAATGTTGGCAAAAGGAAAAAATTTCAAAAGGAACCTTTGAGAAGTGGGTTTTAAGTTTAAATTCTTTAAAAAGGGGTATAAAACACTACAACAACCCTTCTTCCTGCTCATTGTTTCATTTGCAAAAAACACATTGAAGTTTTCAGTTTTCTGCCAGAGTCCTCGGGCGAAAAAATCAAGGCGTTGTGCTCCTGTAGATGGACACTGTGCACCTATAGCCTTCTCCAGTGCAATTTTCCACTACGCGTTGTGCACCTATAGGGTTGCAATATGCTCCTGCAGTTTTTCTCGACATACAGAAGGAGGGCCCGAACGCGTGCAGGATCACCTGGAGGTGCTGCGCTCCTGCCGCTGTTTTCAAACGTTTTCCTGAGCCACCCACCCGGTGCTGCACTCCTGCCACCACTTCTTCACCCAAATCCACATTCAGGGTGACCCGACACCTGGGTGCTGCGCTTTTACCACTGTGCCCAGCGGCCGCCCGACACTGCGTGTAGGCCCTTCCCACCTAGGACGTTGCGCTCCTACCATGCACGTGCAAGGCTGAAAGAAACTTCGTTCAGGCCTGCCAAGGACGTTGTGCTCCTGGCACAAAAATGCAGCGTTGCCCAGAAAAGCATTCAGAGGTGCCCAGATTGTCTAGAAAGTTCAGAAAAGCTTGTTTCTTGCTGTGGAAGTCATTTTTAAGAGGTATTTTTCACTATTATCACCTCTTCATGATTTTACAAGAGATAGGGGCGCCAAGAAGGTTAAAAATTTGTGTCCAATAAAGCATAGAGAAACTTGAAAAGGATGCTTAACCCACTCTCTGCCAATCTCCTAACCTTGTCAAAAAACTCAGTATCTCCTTAAACCTATTTTCCTCATTATTTCACAAGAAAAAATCCTTTCTGTTTAAAATATTTTGAGGAAGGGGTGTAGAAAAATACCATGTCTAAAGAAGAGGGTGATGACCTAAATGAAGAGACAAGACCAAGAAAAAAATAGAATAAAGGAGGAATTCCCAATAGGTTTGAACCTATAAGCACTGCAGAACTGATAGCCTCCCCTTCTATTCTTTCCTCTTTCCAAGAGTTAGGATGCTATGAGTTCTGTAACAAAGTGCAAGAGATCAAAAGTCACCCTCATTTGACCAAGTTATTTGCCTTAAAACTTCACAGGAATAAAGTACATCTAGCAGGGGTAAGATTTGAGTTAACCACCAGGGCCATCTCTGAGGTCACTGGAATGCCTGGCATAGGAGAAAGGTGGTTTAAACAGAAGAATCTTGACTTAAGCCATTATCATCCATTCTTGAAACCTAGTTTTCAAGCTGATTGTAAAACTACTTTCCCTTTTTCTCATCTATTGGACAGACATGCCCTCCTCATGAAGATTATCATGAAATACTTCACCTGTGAAGGCAGGTTCTCCAGAGTCTATTCCTATCATATTAGAATCCTCATGCATTTCACCAGAACCAAGCTACTGCACATGCCCTACTACCTTCGCAAAAGCATTGAGAAAATGTCCTCCATCATGCAAAAATGGCCTCCATCCCAAAAAATGACAAGCCTCTTTCACCATTCCCTCATCAAAGTAATTGTCTCATACCAGCTAGAACAACAAGGCATTCCCTGGGATTTTTTATCGCCCATGATGATTTCAAAACTCCACATCCCATCCCTCTGAAAATTATGCCATCATCATCTCAAAATTCTCCTCACTCACCTCCATCACCCTCCACTAACCTTGGTTCATCTTCTTCACATAAATTATTCCCTCAAACAAACCCTCTTCATTTTCCTTCCCCTAAAAAATTTGATCATGAAGAAAGCATTGATGATCATGAACAAAACAGTGAGGGAGAGGATGATGAAGATGAGGGATAAAGTGATGATCGTGAACAAAATAGTGAGAGAGAGGATGATGAAGATGAGGGAGAGAGTGATGATCATGAAGAAATCAGTGATGGCTATAATATCCCAAATGGGAACTATCAACAAGGCCTAACTGGAAAACACATTTTACAGGAATGGATGCTCCAGAAATGGAAACCAACTCTTAGATCACTTAGATCTGAAAATCTAAGACCAAAAAGGGGATCAAGAAAAAATCTGTCTAGGTGGGTTAAACATATCTCCCCACACCTAGTATGGCTAGAAAATTCCCAATAAGGGACTGCAGCAAGACTGCTCAGAAAATAACGCAGTTTCAATAGAGCAAGAGTAGGAGGAAAATAAAATATCCTTCAATAGTATTTACAGCAGAAAAATAGATGTATAATGAAGCCCATGAGACACATAGCTGAAAATACAAGACATATATAGAAGAAATGCTCTCAAAAGAGGTGCTGCAACCACATGAATGACTGAAACTGCCTTGAAAACATTATTTTATTAGGCTGAAAACTGATGATGATCACATATCAGATCTAGAGCATATCTGTGTACAAAAATTTAGATCCATATCATATATGTACACTATAGAGGCTCCTCTTTCAGATCCCTTTGGTGTTTTTAGCAGAAAATGAAGTACATGGAGTAGATCTAAGATTATATGTAGCAGATCTGAAGATCTATTTAGAATTTTTGAAGCAGATGTAGGAGTATTTAGATCAGATCTGAATATGACATGGAATACATCAGAAATCCATGGATCACCACAGTGAGGGAAGATTCCCAACACTAGATATCTCTCTCCCAAAAGTCTGCCAAAATACCCTGCAACTTCTCACTTGCAAATAACGTAGTATAAGAATATTAACTGCACTGTAGGCTCTAGTACATAGTTTGGCCTCAAGCTAGGATCTGATAATGTGCTCCAATCATCCAATACTCTCTTTCCAGGAGGATAGAAGACTCTCCCACTAAAAAGAGGCACTAGAATGTCCAAGATCTAAATAGATCTAGCCTCCACTTGCTGCAGCTTGCAAAGACAATCACACCCTAAACAAGATATGAATTGTAGTTGAAAGGAGAAGCTTGGTCTCAAACCAGATAGTGGACTATGTAGTACAAACTCTTCTAAGAGCTACTCAATGGAAAGAGGTGGAACTCCTAAACAGGAAATTCCAATGCTAAATAGCATTTGCAATCTAGGATAGACAGCCAAAGAAAGCTATATGTCTAAACAGACAATATATCAAAATATCATATCATGAGCAACCTCCTCATGTTTCCCTCCTCTTCCTTTTATAATATCAAAAGATTGTAAACCCTAAAACACCTTCAATGATTTAGCTCCATTCACATGTGTAGCCTCCAACTTGAACTACGTTGTCCCTCTAGGAGATTCATTGCATATAGACAATGTTGTTGATTTGGTCTTGGTTGACTTGGTCAATTGATTCATTCTCTTTCACACTCAAGTGTGCTTATAAAAATGGCCTAGATTTAGCCTTGTTCTCATTGGGCATTGATTTAGTCTTTTATTAGGAGTTTTATGAACCTCCTTTACACATTTATTCTTTAAAAAAAGAAAGCAAAACAAAAATGAAATTCCTATTAGCTTAGGACTAATTAGTAATATTACAGTCCTCCCCTTCAAAATGTTGCTTGTCCTCAAGCAACTCACAAGGACTTTGCAAAATCTCCAATGGAATTGTCTCCTCCCAAGAATACAAGTTTTCCTTTGGTGGATGAACCAAATAGTTGTCATCATGAAGTAGTGGGAGATACATAGAAAGAATCGTGTGTTGTCCATTGGCCTTCTCAAGGCATGAGAGATGGTAAATATTGGGTACTTCAACCCCCATGAGAAACTTCAATCTCCATGCTATCATCCAAACAAAGTGAGCCATCCTTGGTAGCTCAAAGGAATAGTCACCAATCCCCACCATATGCAATGTGTAGGGGCTCCATGGTTGGAAATGAGAGATAAGAATACCCAACTCACGCTGTCTCTCCCTCCATTTATGATAAATATAGAGCTGATGATCCTAGGCTGTAATAATATAGTCCTCATGAAGCCAAAAAAGACTTGGAACTTCATGATTATATTCATTGATTCTAGTGAGCCTCCTTGTCCAATCTTCCATACATATAGTGAATAAATTATCTTCACCATATGTGCTCCAAAAGGAACATGGACTAAGTGTAATATGATACATTGGATGGTGACAACAGTCCCTCCCTTGAGACCAGTGTTGTCCTTCTTCTTGCTGCCTCAAATTATAGTACAATAAGTGGCCATCCCACCACCTTCTTGCTGCAATAAACTTCTTCAAAGCTTGGAAATAGTAGAGGATAATAGGTGTTGGCTGAATATGATTCAAGAAACACATGTCTTTCTCCAAATTCTCCCAAGTGAGAGACCTATTCCAATGACATAAGCCCAACATATGGCTTCTTGCATAAGAAAAAAAATGATATAATGTAGCAGCCATACAATGTTCTATCCTCCTCTTGAATCATGAATGAATATGGGAGATTTCATTCCCAAAGGACATGCTCAACCAATGTGTCATCCCTCCTCTCATGTTCCCAAAAAAGATCAGAGCATCATCATCATCATGATATAAACAAGCTCTCTTATGCCACCTCATGAGAGAGTTACATTTTCTCCCAAACCCAGGTATATACATGATCATGAGATACATTCCAAACAGAAATAAATGTACATACATGAGACACATCCCGATCACAAGAAAATACATGGACATGAAATTTTACATGGGATGTTCAAACTGTCTTTCTGTCAACCAAATCAACCATGCCTTCTTCTTATGCATCCTTTCATTGAGATACAAGGTGTTGTAGCTCCTAGAGACAACCTTGAGTTGTATAAATACCAGTGCCTAGGACATCTTAAATGAAAGGAGCATATGACTCAACTGATTGCAGTTGGAAATGTTTGGCTCTCATGCAACTCTCACTAAGGTGAATGGTTTTAATAAGGGTGGAACCAAAACCCCAAAGTTAATCACAATAGCTAGGAAAACTACAGAAAATGAGTACAAACTGCAATTAGTAAATGCATTAGATAGCTCTAAAACAGAATGCTATAAAGGGGGCAGAATTATAAAATGAATACAAAGTTATCAAGTTATATATGAGCGATGACTATGGCAGAAGATGGAGTAAGATATCAACTATAACTGAGCTTATCCAAGGATAAGAATCCATATATACTGGGCTTATTCAGAGATAAGAATCCATATATCTGGGCTTGTTCAAAGATACGAATCTATTGTAGTTAGTATCGGAAGAACGACAGAAGAGATAGAGAATGAAACAAAGTATCATGCCTAAGCCATATTTAAAGTGCTGTAGATGAGTAAATATGAGTATTTTCTATGATAAATTCACATTTAAGCATGGTAGCACTCACATTCCAGAGCATTAGATACAAGAAATGTAGAGAGATACGAAATGAACATTTGTATTAAAAGAAACATGGAGAAGAGTTACAAACTGTGAATCATCCAGAGCAGAATCCCCAATTCCAGCAAAAATTCTTATTACTGAGTCCCTACGAGATATTCAAACATCCACTATCAAATTTCATACAAAATACTCAAGCTAGTCAATCCTTTGGAAAATCTAGAACCTTTTGTTAGTGTTTTCTTCTTGTTTTTATAACCTCTGATTCCTATGCACGAGAAGATATTTTGGGAAAATATCTTCCCCGCATGGTTGTATGTTGTTTCAAGTGTAAATAAAAAGCAGAAATGATGATGAGGTAGAACTACCTCTCATAATCTTGCAATGTAGGCCTAAAGCCGTTTCTAACTGAAATGTAGACAATTTACTAATCTGAAAGTAAAAACTGCAGGAGTGAAATAAGGATTTCACTCGAAATGAAAAAGTGAAAAGGACATAAGGTAAAAGGACACATAGGCCCCGTTATGAATTATCATTGCTGTTCGATGGGGCGGAACCACTACTGCTGCTGGAGAAGGAAATACCGTTAGTCGTGGGAAGGACTGGCCTTCTGCGCTGGGGGGTGCGACACTGCTGGTAGTGGATGAGTTGGCCTTCTGCGCTGGAGGGTCTTATAGAATGGCTAATGGTCATGATCCATTGACAGAGATGTGAAAATTACCCTTATAGTCACTTTTATTTTCTTTCTTGGGCGTGGAGGATCATCATCCTCGGCCTCCAGCCGTTGTGATTAGCTATAAGACAGCCTATGCACTTGAAATGCCATGAAAACCTGCACATAAAAAAAACCAGTTAAATAAATCATGCGATGAGGGGTAGACTGCTTCAGAAGGCTCGGGTGAAGGCAGAGGAGCAGTGCGGAGGAAGTGCGAATGCAGTGATGGAAGTTAAAACCATGGCGGAGGCGAAAACCAAGGTTTAAATTAAAATATGGTGCAAAAATATGATGGGAAATTTCGTGGGAAACCGCGAGTGGCTTTTGTGTAGGGTCAAGGTGGTTAGTGGTAATGGGCCAAATGAATGCGATATGGCTTGGTGACTGATGTGTGTCCATGTGAAAACTGCCTATTTCATGTTCAAAATGTACTATGGAGGTGTGTGGAAGAAATGAACGCGAAAATGAATGCGGACCGTCCGATTTGGGGAAAACAACGGTGGAGATTGAACGGAAGCATGATGAAAAGCCCAGTGCGATCGGTTGGGACTGACAGGATTATATGGGAGGATAGCCAATGGCCGTCGGATCTGGAGAAGGTCAACGACTGAGATCAAACACGGGGGGATGGAGGGTACGGATAGGTTTGCGGGCCGGGTGCCTCCGCAGTGAATATGGACCGTTGGATGAAGATCTTCCGTAGTCAAATGAGCCAACTGCAGGGGCACTGGGGAGTACGGGCCACTTTGGTCAGGTTCCATCACAGTGATCCTACACCATAGATTTGGGTTAATCGGACGGTGGAGGACGACTTGCGGAATTGTACTAAGGCATGAATGGTGTGAGGGGAGGGGTGAAAGGTGAATGCGGCGATGAAGCGATGACCGTCTGATTAGGAGGATCGACGACTTGGATGGTTTTTGAGAACAGAAGGCAGAAGGGGCTTGGATGGGAGGAAAGCGATAATGCGATGGTGCGAGATCCATTGGATTGGGGACGAGATCAATGGTGGAGATTATCTTGGAATATAGGCATATCGGCGGAGAAATACAGAGTGGAAATGGATTACTGTGATGTGCGATGTGCGATGGAGTGAGGACCGTTGGATCTGGGAGAGATCAACGACTAGGATTCCATCGGCGGGGTATGATCAATGGCGGAGAAGGGAAGGCGGAAGGGAAAGGGAAAACCCTGATGCGATGCGCCGATGCGATGGAGCAATGTGATGGCCGTTGGACCTTGGGGAATGGATGGTCCAGATCTTATCGGAGGATCGGTCATCGGCGAAATAGAAAACTTGGAAGCACGAACTTGGAAAGAGCGATGTGCAATCACCAATGGGCTTAGCGCTCTGTCATGGGGCCCAGTCTCATGGCAGAAAAGGAGCTCAGGCTTAAGCGAAAGGGGCGGCCTGATATGTAAAAATGAGCACTTTTAAAGAAAAAAGGTGGATTTTGGCCTTTTCAAGGGTTCTGATAGGTGAAAAAAAGGGATTTCGTTAGGTTTAAAGGGGATTTAATGGGGAATGAAGGGTAAATGAAGGTCATAGAGGGGAAAATGGGGGGAAATTAAGGACACATTTTGAAATGGAGAAATGATGAGGATTATGGGCACAATCTCTTTGTTTTCTTGCTGAATTTCTGTGCATTTTGATAATTATTCCAATGAACTATGTTATATTTGCTTTGCAGTATAAGGCTCCTTATCTTCAGACATCCCAGCTCGGTGAGGGATTTCATAACAACGTTGGCTCTACTTGGGTACAACCCGTTCATCCTCGAACGCGTCGAGAACTTCGCAGACCATCTGTTAGCCTTCCTCTTGCGGACACAATCTCCTTGATGCCTTCTCTCCTCCCTTCATGACAACTCAAAACAACAAACATCATAATAAAAGAAACTAAATAATGTACAATATCATACAACAGACCTTTCGGCCTGAATCAATACTGGAAAAATGGTTTTAAGAATTTCCCATTCACAGGGGCTTCGAGCAGATCACCCTGCAAATTTTCCAGTCTGAAATTATTGTTTCCTCTAGCTTCTGCAATTTTGAAAGGTTTGAACCATAGAGGATCAAACTTTCCATGCTTTCCTTTCTCATCCCTTCTTATGTCCCATCTAAGCACCAGATCTTTGACCTGCATCTCTTTATCTTTAGCATGCTGATCGAACAGGTCCTTTATTTTCTCTTGGTATTCAGTCAACCTCTGATTTACTCGACTTCGAGTCTCTTCCAGCTCTAATAATTGATTCATTCTTCTGGTAATATCATTTGGTTCCTCTTGAAAATCTTGCATGAACCTAGCCACAGGTAAGGCCAATTGTATCGGGAAAACTGCTGCTCTACCATAGACCAATTCATATGGGGATTTCCTTTTGACCTTTTACTAGTGATTCTATTTGCCCATAGCGCGAACTTGAGTTGTGAATCCTAGTTCTTCTAGTTTTCATTTATGGCCTTTTTCAATGCCCTTACCAATGTCTTGTTTGAGGATTCTTCCAATCCATTTCCCTGCGGATAGTATGTAGTAGATTTTCCTAACACAATATTATACTGATGGAAAAAACTGATAAATTTGATAGACTTGAAATCCTGAGCATTATCTGTGACAATCTTAGTAGGGTAGCCAAACCTTGAGATAATGTTATCTTCCAGAAACTTTATCACCAATGTGTCTGTAGCACTCCTTGCTGGCACGGCCTCTACCCATTTAGTGAAGTAATTGGTGGTTGTTAGTATCCACTTTTGTTTCTCGCTTGAGGTAGGATGAATTTCGCCGATGAAATCGATTCCCCACTATTGGAAAGGTTCTTCTATGTGCACCGAGATAATAGGAAAAGGTGTGAACCTCTACCTTTCAGCAAATCTCTCACATTTTTCACAGGCCCTTACCCGAGCATACACATTTCCGAAAAGTTTGGGCCAAAAAAAGCCTACTTTTAGAATCTTCTGTTTCATGGCCCTCCAGCTGTAGTGGCCACCACAGATGCTCTCATGGAATTCTGCCATCACTTCTTCTACTTCATTTTCTGTGAGACATAAAAGTAGTATGCCCGATGGGTCCCTCCAGTACAAACGACCATTTGATACGATGAACTTCTGATATTTTAGCCTGAGCATTCTATACTTTGTCTTGTCGCAGCTTGGAGGACATCTAAGAGTTAAGAGGTATTCTACAATTTCTTTGTACCATGCACTGAGAAGGTACTTCATATTGGTATTTTGTGTAACAGTTTCTATCCCGCGCTACTCATCTACTCTTCCAAGCTCTTCATTGGCCACCATAGACAAAGTTATCCCCAAATCCTGACAATTTGATTCGGAAAGGATCTTGGCCAATCCTTGTCCCTTTATTAGCTTGGTGGGACATATATCTAGCTCGTACTCCTGTATCTTGGCTATCCATTTTCCTCTCTTTTCTTCACTATCTCCTTGAATAAAGATGTATTTTACAGCCGCTATGGGTACGAATGCATTTATAGCTAACTGCAATACATACATCTGAAAAGCCTTCAGGGATTTGACTAAGGCATAAGCTTGTTTCTTCGGGATGTTATATTTTAGCTCAACATCGCATAGCACTTGGCTGAAAAAGGAAATAGGTTGTTCATAACCTTCCTCATTTTTCTACAATAATACAGCTGCGACAGTGTGGGGAGATGCAAACGAAAATATCATGAAGGGTTTTGCATAATCAGGTTCTGCCAATACTGGGGCTTCTGCGAAAGCATTTTTTATTCTATTAAAAGCTTCTCGTGACTCAGTAGTCCATTTTACTTCATTATCCTTCTTTAACATCTCAGTTATTTACCAGACTATCTCTGCATAGTTCGGTATGAATCTTCTCAAGAAGTTGATACGTCCAAAAAAAACTTGGACCTCTTTCTTGTTTCTGGGCAAGGATATACCATTTATGACTTCTACCCTTTTCGGGTCAATTTTCACCCTTGCCTTTGTTACAATATGCCCCAACAGTTTACCCTCCTCTAAAGCAAACATATATTTTTGAGGGTTTAAAGATAATCCATACTTGCGGCACTTGTCAAAGGTTCTGCACAAATGCTCTATATGTTCAGCATCGTCCTTTGAGAAGACTGTGATATCATCCAGGTACACCACCACGAATTTGTCTTGCTCACCCACAAAAGCAATGTCCATGGCCCTTTGGAATTTAGCTCCCGCATTAATAAATCCAAACGGCATTCGAGCATACATAAACGTTCCCCAAGGAGTAGTGAATGTGGTTTTATTTTGGTCCTCCAGAACCATTGTTACTTGATTTTACCCAGAAAAGCCATCCATCATAGACATTCGTGAAGATCCTACCACCTTCTGCAATATATGGTCCATCTTGGGCAGCGGATAATTGTATTTCAGATGCTCTGTTCAAGTTCCAAAAGTCAACACACAATCTTATTTCCTTGTTCTTCTTTTGGACTGGGACCAAGTTGGCCACCCATTTAGAATATCTTAATGGCCCAATAATCTTAGGCTTCAACATTTTCTTGATTTCCTTTTCTATGGAAGGAAGGAGTAAAGTATTAATCTGTCTTAATTTCTGTTTGTGTGGCTTAGCATCTCTTTTTAATGGAATATTGTGTTGGATAATGCTAATATCAAAGGTCTTCAAATCTTGATAAGACCAGGAAAAGATGTCTTTATATGCCTGAAATAGCTTTCGCTATTGCTCTTTGTATTCTTTGGGTGCCTTATTAGACAATTTCACAAGCTTGGGATCGCCCTCCGTGCCGAGGTTCAGGTCAACTACCTGATTTTCTTCAACAACCTTACTTGGCTGGATTGGGACATCATTCTTATCAAATATTCTCTCCAGGGGGACTAGTCCTCTGGGTATTACATTCCCTTTGAGCTGTAGCACCTTGTGCCCAGCTACGGTATCCTGCCATTTATTCTAAGGAATCTCCTCAGTCTCTTCATCGCCAACATCTATGTCCATATTGGAGAATTCCCCAAAAGTCTCCATGAATATTTTCACTTGCTCTTCATCTTCAAACACCTGCCAGCGTTTGACATTGTCAAGGATAGAAGGACGGTAGCGAACCTCTATTTCATACCTCAGGAGGGGGTTCTGAGGTGGTCGAAAAGTGCTTGTAGCTACTGCAAGAGAATCCGCCATTCTGTTTTGGTCTCTTGGCATGAATTGAATATTAAATGCTGAGAATAAATTCTCTACCAAGTCCCATACCTCATTTCTGTAAGCCCTCAGTCATGGGTTCTTAGCTTGACATTGATTTCTTACTTGTCTCACCACGAGTTCTGAATCTCCCAAAACCTTCAAGATCTGAATATTCATATTCTTTGTTGTTTGAAGACCTAGAAGCAAGGCTTCATATTCAGCCACATTGTTCATGGCTTCATATTCCAATTTGAAAGATAATGCGACCAGTTGTCCAGTAGGGGAGATAAGGAGAATCCCAGCTCCATTCCCTTCCTTTGAGTTGGCTCCATCAAAGTGCAAGGTCCAAATCCCTCCTTCTTCGTTACTTGGAGACTACTCGGTCTTTATTTGATAGAAAGATGGCTCTTGCAAGTAATATTGGTCTTCCTCAAGCATTAGACAAGAAAAATCACCCGCTTTGTTGTACACCAGTGAATTTACTGAATTATTGGCTTTAGTGACCATCTTCAAAAACGTTGTTTCCCGGTATAATCTCCTCTCTTGGCCTCCAAACATAGGGATGGTCACATAGGTTAGGTCCAGCTTTATAGATTCTCCGATTTTTGTACCCCATGATCTTGATAACAACATCCAAAACTGAGCTGGGATGTCGACCACTACTATGTTCATTACCACGCTCTTAGTTGGGATTTGGGCTAGGTTTACCACCAGATCCTTGATCATCCCCAAAAATTTGACTCTTTTAGAATCAAAAGAGTAGAGATATTTATATGGGCGAGTGATCTGCAGCCCCAATTGCTCCATCACCAACAAAGGTAACATGTTATGGGATGCCCCGGAATCCAGCATACAGTTGTGCAACAGCAAATCATGAATTACTAAAGAGACATAGAAAGGAGGAGTTGAAGCATCAAACTCCTCAACATGAGGACTGAACATGACCATAGGCCTTTCTTCCTGGAGGTTTAAACTATCTGGGATTGGGGTTGCTCCTTGAGGAAGCATGAAAGAAGACACCCGAGACTAGTAGGTTGGCTGTTTCAGTAGTTTAGTCAAACGGACGAGAATTTTTACTTTTTCCAGCTCTTTCTGAAGGCTAAACACAGAAGGAGGCTTTTCTACGAGACTTTTCTTTGGCACTTTACTCTTGACTGGAGGTTTTTATTCCTTTGGGATAGGATTGAATTTTGCAATTGAGTTGGGGACTATATCAGAAGAAGATGGAATAGAGACATTAGGATGCAAAGGTTCGGTCACATTTTTCTTACCTTTATCTCTGACTTTCTGAGCAACTGTCTCCTTCTGAGGCATCTCTTCTTCTTCTTCTTGTGTCCGGGTTCTCTTTCTAGAGGACTTGAGATCATATTTTCTATGAAACTGTGCTTGCATGAAGTCTACAAATTGTTTACAGTAATTATCGATCTCTGGATCTTTAGCAGCACTTGTTTTTTCTTCTTCTTCTTGCAAGGAAAGCTCCACTCCTTCACCTTCTTGCAAAGAAGACTCAACTTCATCGCCATATGAGTAAGCAAGATATTGATCATCTTTCCCATCGGGAATGTCTTTGGAATGGCCATCCATCTTCCCTTCCAAATACAGCGGAGGCTGTATGTGATCCTATGGCTCCTTCCGATCTCTTTGCAATATTTGAAGAGGAGGCTTTCTATATTGTGGGTTAAATCCTTTGTTTGGAGCAGTTTGGAATGGCTTGGAGGATGAGTTATTTGCCTCGAGCTCAAGCTTCACCAGCTTGCTCGAAAGGTTCTTGATCATTTTTCTCATCTCCTCTATTTTGTAATATGCTACCTCTCTATCTTGACTTGAGGTAGACACTTCTTCTTTCCCTCTCCACCTAGCATCATGGTTTGACCTCCCTTTTTATTTACCCATAGAATAAAAGTTGGCTTCCACTTCCAATGCATCATTCTAGGCTTCATCCAGAGTAGCAGACTTCCTTTCTCTTAAAGAGAATCTGAATTCTGACTCAAAGGCTGCTACAAACACCACTTTAGCAGCAATCTAGTGAGGCTTCATTTCGGCTGGGAGACTAGTATATAATTTATTAAACCTCTTGATGAATTCAGACACATATTTGTTATGTATCTTTCTAAGTGCATTGAATTCTATAAGACAGTATCCGTGGTCCTTCTTCTCTCCTCATTTCTTGGTGAAGGCATTTTCCATTTCCTCCCAGTTATTAATGGAGCGGTCCCCAAAAGTCTTGAACCATTTTCTGGCCTCTCCATCTAGAGACTGGAAAAAAAATCTCAACACCACATCCCGATATTCAACATTGAAATTCTCTACGAAGGCGTAGAAAAATTCCAGGTGTTTCTGAGCTTCAGTATCATTTTCTCCATTGAAACGAGGTATGATTTTTAAGTAATCCTGAGGCATGTCGTTCAGGATCTGAGGCAAGGCCAGAGGGGCATATTTGTTCAGTAGGAAGCCAGGAATAGCCATTAGAGGTTGTGGAGGTGGTGGGAGAGTCTCATGTGTAATAGGAGGTGGCGGAAGATAAGTATGTATGACAATGGGGATATACTAAAAAACTGATTGAGGGGTTGATTGAACTACTGAAATATGAGAAGTGGAATCCTCTGTGACTTATTTAAATTCTTCAGCTTCGAGAGTGGGATGCAGAAATAAGCTTGTGGTATCTACATATTCAGCCTCGTCTTTGATTTCAATATTTTCAAGGGAGGAGCTACTAGAAGTATAATCAAGGGTTCTTGCAGTAAAATCAGGACCTTGATCTTGAGCTAATTGAGAGGAGGATGGAGAGTATTCTAGGGAGAATCTGGGAATATCTGTATCAGATGATTGTCTTTCTCTCCAACTTCTCTTGTGCAAAATATTCTCTGGATCAGACACTGAAGGTGTTCTCAACTGGGATGTATCTGACCTTAGGTGTGGCTTTCGGGAAGCTAGGACTGCAAATAGATTTATCTTTGAATGGCAGTGGAGTCGCCAAGGTGAGGGATCTACAACTCCCAACCCTTCCTGCTCACCTATTCTGAAGGGTGGATGAATATTTGTCGAGGCCCAGGGATTTAGTTCTTTAAATTATTTCCCCGGCAATGGTGCCAGAAAAATGTTGTAGCTCCTAGAGACAGCCTTGAGTTGTATAAATACTACTTCCTAGGACATCTTAAATGCAAGGAGCATATGACTCAACTGACTGCAGTTTGAAATGTTTGGCTCTCATGCAAATATCGCTCAGGTGAATGGTTTTAATAAGGGTGGAACCAAAACCCCAAAGTTAATCACAACAGCTAGGAAAACTGCAGAAACTGAGTACAAATTGCAATAATTAAATGCATCAGACAGCTCTAAAATAGAATGCTATAAAGGGGGCCAACTTCTAAAATGAATACACATTTATTAAGTTATATATGAGCGATGACTATGGCAGAAGATGGAGTAAGATATCAACTATAACCGGGCTTATCCAAGGATAAGAATCCATATATACTGGGCTTATTCAGAGATAAGAACCCATATATCTGGGCTCGTTCAAAGATAAGAATCCATTGTAGTTAGTATCGGAAGAACGACGGAAGAGATAGAGAATGAAACAAAGTATCATGCCTGAGCCATATTTAAAGCACTGTAGATGAGTAAATATGAGTATTTGCTATGATAAATTCACATATAAGCATGGGAGCACTCACATTCTAGAGCATTAGATACAAGAAATGTAGAGAGAAATGAAATGAAAATTTTTATTAAAAGAAACATGGAGAAGAGTTACAAATTGTGAATCATCCAGAGCGGAATCCCCAATTCCAGCAAAAATTCTTATTACTGAGCCCCTACGGGATCTTCAAACATCCACTATCAAAGTTCATACAAAATACATATAGAATACTCAAGCTAGTCAATCCTTTGGAAAATATAGAACCTTTTGTTATTGTTTTCTTCCTGTTTTTATAACCTCTGATTCCTATGCGCGAGAAGATATTTTGGGAAAATATCTTCCCCATGTTAGGAATCTGTAATTTTAGCAGATTTGTGAGACTAAAACTGCAGAGGAAACATTATTTCAACCACTTTGGGATTCTAGGATCTAGCCCTCCTGAATCCGGAGAGGGATCTCTCCAATAAGTGCAAAGATGGATTTGTCTTTGAAGTTTGGGGTAATGATATTAGGATAGTTATGAAGGCCAAGGGTTTGTTTTGTTTTTGGATGGTTAAGCATGATCACTGTTTGAGGTGGAAAGTCCTAAATGCAAAGAGTTTCAAAGGTGTGAAGTTGCAAGCAAATAGAACAAGCTTTGGCCAGGAAAGATAGATAATTGCAGGTTTTAGTCAATTGGGCTATGGGGTCATAATAGGGTTTAATTGGAATAGCAAGAGGCAAGAGTGGTCCATGGGGCAAGTCATCTATGTCTAAGGATCTCTCTGAAGATTGATTTATGGAATGAAATGATACAACAAGAAGGAGAATTAAACAGATGCAGAACAAAGAGCAGCCCAGGATCTGGTAAGTACTTTTAAACTAGCCAGCCTTTGACAAACACTTAAGAAGAACATAAAAGCAAACTAGGATCTGGTAAGTACTTTTAAATCAGCCAGCCTTTGATACACTTTCAACAGAAAACATTTTAAACAAAGAGAAACTTGAAGGCAACTGTTTGGAGTAGAAACTAGCAGGTCGGGCTCACCACAAATCCTCTCCTAGCTCTGCTTTACTTGGTTACTTTCAAGACAAACACAAAGATAATGCAGAATGGCCTAAGATCTAGTAAGTACTTCTAAACTAGCCAGCTTTTAACACATTCCAAGGGAAACATTCAGACAGCCTTTAGGGATAAAACTAGGACCAGGGCACACCATATCTTCCATAGTTCATCTCTACTTAACTAATACTGAACATAACATTCAAGAATAATATTCAGCTAAGGCAATAAGACGAGGGAACGCCGGCATTCCTATGCTTAAACTGAATTAAATCATTCCCAAGTAACACATATTGGAAGAAAACATTCAGATAAATATTTTCAGTCAGAGAAGGTTACTGATATACAGTAGGTTCTAACTCTATGCATGTTGTTCTTTATAAGAGAATATGAAACACAGTGAAAAAAGAAAAAAAAATGACAAGTTACAATGAGAAAAACATCACCGTCAACATAGACCAGGATCCCATAAATCAGCTTGTATTGATGCTCCAAACTAGTTACAGCTTTAAGTCCAATGCTTTAGTTTAGCAATCATCTACTCATCTCAGCCTAACTTATCTATCACAAGCAGAGCTCCAATGGCTAGTGAACACTATATACAATCAAAATTTTAAGCTCAAATGTATTTCAAATTTTTGCAACCAACCCCTCACTCATATTCTGCAGAAGTATATATAGAAGAATGAGGAGGTGAGATCTGATAAAAGATCTCTCAGAAAAATTAATACAGAGTGATGACTTCTCGGCCTTTGAGGGGCTTGATGAAGAAGTTTACAGGTGTTTTACTGTATTAATTGATATACATTAAAGATTTTAAGCTCGGTGGGAGCTTTTGTTGACCTTTGAGGCTCTGTGTCATGTTGGAGTAACTATACAGATATTTTTTGCATTAAGTTCCTTGCATAAGTAACTCTCTGGCTGTGCTGAGGTGAATATCTTCGTTTGATCAATAACTTCGGCCTCTATTTGAATGTTTCTAAGGCACAGGTGGCTTTGTGGTAGCTAGGAGGAATCAATTCGCCTCAGATGTGGCTGTGGAGGCCTTTCGGTCCGATAGATATTTTGATTTACCTTTAATTTTGTTTTAATTTGGGGGATTAGGCTTTTGATAATGAATCTTAGTTGTAATCCCCGCAAATCTGTCTTCAATCTTCTGTTCTACTATGCTCTATCTTCAAAACTAATACTCTTTTAATTGTGATTAAAATCATAGTGTCGTGTTGATGTGCACGCCATGCAAGGCTCTCAAGGTATCAATACCCATGAAGCACTGACGAAACGTGGATCTTGAACCCCGCGAATGGTTTTCTTTTGATAAATCAAGGGCGTGGGAATCTTCATTCCCAGCCCTCGACCTTTTCTTTCAACATAATGGAAAACCATTAATCCTGAAAAACACAAAAAATATCAAGAAATATTGCGTTGTGAGTTTAACTGCTCCAGAGGATGTAGGGAGGAGTGTAGCCGTTGGATGGCGACATCCAACGGTGGAGATAAGCCAAGAGAAGGTAAAAAGGAGAGTGGAGGGAATAATAAGATGGAATGATCTGGGACCGTCCGATCTGGACACATGGACGGTCTAGATCGAATCGGAGGGTCGCAATCGGCGGAGAAACAATGTTAATGCGCTCGACAAAAAACTTGCGATGTGATTAAGTGTTGACTGTCGATCTCCAGATCAGATCGACGGCGGAAAATGAATCGGAGGGGTTTCTTTTTTAAAAAGGCAGAGGAAGGGTTAATGATCGGAGCGAATTAGAGCCGTCGGATCTGAGGAAGGCGGGGAGGAAATCAACGGCTCTCGATTGATCGCGAGATGACCAATCGGGGGAAAAAATAAAACGCGCCCGATGAAACTTGCGATGCGATTGAGCGTGGGCCATTTGATTGGCTTACGATCAATGGTCGGGATTGTTTCTACCTACGCACCGGCGGAAAACTTTTAAAACATAGGAAAACCCAACATTTTAATATAAACAAAGGTTTTATGGTGGGTTGAGGCAGAAAATATATATAACATTGCTAGGCGCCCGACTGCAGTGCCTTGGTCTATATGGAATGATAATAGGCCCGAGGCGTATACAATAAAGGGCCAATCGCAATCAGAGCTTTGGGCTCGGGCCTTTCAATCTAGCCATTGGAATTTTGTGATGCGATTGGTGCCTCGAGACTTAAACTCTTGGTCCCAGGCGTAGGTTATATGGAATGGAAATCGGTGGGGGCGGGGTTTATATATATGGAACCCAATCGCATCGGAAAGTTTGATGTGAGTCTTTCAATCAACCCATTTTGAATTTCCCCGATGCGATTGCGCTTCGGGTCTTTTTGATCTAACCATTTTTCGTTTAAAAATCATTGTATGGGCGTGTTAGACCAAACTTTGGATAAGTGGGTTTTTTGTATTTACAAAGGAAAAAATGGATCAGAGATGGATTTTCACAATGATTTAGCACCCGATTACGGGCCCACGGGTTGCATGGAAAAATAATATGATCTGGGGTTATGAAACATAGGGCTAATCACATCAGAGTTTGTCTACAGCAAAAAAACTTGTGCTCGTTGTGTTTTTCTGATGCGATAAGAGCCTGGATGTCTAGCGCTGGGGCACATGGAGGGGAAGTGGTTTAAGGCTTAGCCCAAGGGGGCTTAAGCCTTTATGCAAAAAATGGGTTTTTTATAGATTTTCAATGGTTTTTCAAAGGAATTTGAGGGTTTCGGTAAGGCTAAAAAGTGAGTTCTCAACCTTGTAAAAATGATTTTTATGAAGGGAAGAAGAGGGATCATGAAAATAGAGGAGTTTTATGGAGAAAAAGGGGAGCAAAATGAAGATTAGTTTTGAGTGGAGGGAGGGGAAAAATGATGATTTTGTAGCAGTATTTTCACTTATGGAAACAACAGAAATTCTGAGTATAAAAAGGGGAATAGCAGTGAAGATTTGGATAGAGGAGAGGCATGAGGCCTTCAAGAGTCTTCAAGAGCCAACACTTTTTAGCAATAAAATTTGTTCCTTGAAGGCTCAAAAAGTCTTAGCCACCTTTTGCTATAACAAATTTTATAGGTGGCTAACAATGGCTCCACTTGGGGATGGTGCCTTCTTGAAGGCATCAAGAACTTCAGACTTGCATTCTCTGGAAGGTTGACTAGTGCCTCATCCATTATGTTTTCTGGGAGGCTGACCTGTGCCTCATCCATTGGGTTGCCCTTCCTTTGCTGGGATGATCTTGCTTTGAAACATATTAGTAGTCATAGAAACAATGGATCTTCATCTATACAAACTTTCTACCTACCCAATCCTACTGATCTAGCATTTTTTCTTCATTAGAGTGCACTTGGATTGGCAAACTCTTTTACAACATTTTATTCTTTTGAAAGCAGGAAATTTAATCTATTTCTACTCCTTATTTCTCCATGGACTCAGATTAAACAGTTGAGCCCATATGATTCTCTACCTATTCGATCAATCTGTTAGGATTAAACAGTCTAACAGACTTTATTCTCTACATTCTACAACAGAAATTTAAAAAGCAATCAAGTTAGGATTGAACAGTCTAACTTGTTACTGATCTATGGCATAAAAACAAGTTGCACATAGACATTATTTTACACAAAATTTAAAACAAAATGGAAGGCTTGAGATCTGAAATTTTCTCATCATGGCCTTCTCTTTTCTTTACAGCTCTGTTTTTACCTTTGTTTGAGTTGTTCCTCCTTTGTTCTCTGGTTCAAATTTTGAGCTAATTAGAACCAGATTTACATCTTTTTTAACTCAGAAAATAAAACAAATTTGAGTCATCTCTTTTTGGAAACTTAGGTTCAGATTTTGAGCTTGTTTGAACCTTCAATTTCTATCCTAAACTATCTACTGATAAGCCAAGATTAAATAGTTTGGCAAATCGAATTCACTACCCTATCAGCAGAAAATTTAAAATTGATTAGTCAAGATTAGGTTGTTTAACTAACTAGAAGTGCGTTCTTTAGGAGTGGCATTTGAGCTTGCACACTTTCAGATTTGTTTCTCTTTTTTGGTATGGGGCTGTACCTTTCTTGTTTTCACAATCTGCCCTCTTTTCTTTCTTTCACTATTTTTGTATTTTTGATTTTTCTAACTTTGAATGCAATGGTGGATGAGATATTTATAATGAGAAAAAAGATAAAAAGGCTTTCGAAACATAACATGGATCAAGAGAAGTAATGCTTAAGCATCATGCCATTTAAAGGACCCCCAAACAATTCTGCTCCATTCAACTCCTGCAAGAAAAATGCATTGTTACCAGTAGTTGAATGAATAGAGTAAGGGCCAAGCCATAAGTTGTCAAATTTTCCATGCTTGCCCTTTTCTTCCCTCCTTGAGTCCCACTTTAAAACTTTGTCCCCAATTTTGACATTTCTAGCCTTTGTTCTTCTGTCAAAAAGCTTTTTAATGCTGTCTTTTTTTTGCAATGCTTTGTTATAAACTTCCCCTCTGGTTTGTTGAAGATGGATGGTCTGATTTATTCTTCTGATCATGTAATTATCTTCAGTTTGGAAATCTTGAATCAAATTCATTACTGGTACACCAAGGTTGTTTGGAAAAATTGCATCAGTACCATACACTAGCTGGAAAGGTGACATGCCAATAGATTTCTTCAAAGTCAATCTGTTAGCCCACAGTGCATGAACTATCCTTGTGTGCCAAGAATTTTTGTTGTCCTTCAACATTTTCTTGATTATGTTCACTAAAATTTTGTTTGAGGATTCTTCAAGTCCATTACCTTGAGGGTAATAGGCCATGGAATGCCCCAATGTTATTTGATACCTATGACATAATTCAACCATCTTCTTTGATCTAAATGCTGCTGCATTATCAGTGATGATCTTGGTAGGACAACCAAATCTGGAGAGAATGTTAGTCTCCATGAATTTTATAATAACAGAATCATTGGCCTGCCTACAAGGTATGGCTTCTATCCACTTAGTGAAATAGTCTGTGGCAGTGAGAATCCATCTATGCTGGGAAGAAGATGGTGGATGGATTTCTCCTATGAAGTCAAGTCCCCACTGTTGAAAAGGGGCTTCAACAGTGATTGGATGCAGAGGTAGAGGTAGCAGTTTTTTTTTTCCTTCAAAAAGTTGACATTTATGACAGGCTATGATCATCTTGTGCACATCATGAAAAAGAGTAGGCCAATAGAAACCAGCCCTCAAAATTTTGTTGGCTGTTGTCTTCCAGTACAAATGACCTCCACACTCTCCTTCATGGAACTGGTGCTTAACCTTCTTTGCATCAAACTCAGCCAAACATTTAAGAAATATACCACTTGCATTTTTCCAATAAAGACATCTATCTTTAATGCAAAAGTTTACGTATTTTAACTTTAGGAACCTTGACTTTGTTTTTTTCAAACAGGGAGGTGTATTTAAATTAAGAAAAACATAAATAATATCAGCATACCAAGAGGAATTCATAAAATGGTCTTCAACAATGGGAGTTGAGATTTCCTCTTGATCATCTAAAGCATTAATCATATTAATATCAAGAACTTCAAAATTTGATTTAGCCATTAATCTAGCCAGACCTTGGCCTTTGATCAGCTTAGTGGGTTTTATCTCTAAATCATATTCAAGAATAACAGCAATCCACTTACCTCTCTTACCATCTGGGTCTTGTGTTAGAATGTATTTAACAACTGAGTTTGGGACAAAGGCAATGATGTGTGAGTGAAGGATGTACACTCTGAAGTCTTTCAAAGCTTTAACCAAAGCAAAGGCTTGCTTCTCCATAATATTATACTTCAGATGGGCATCCCTCAATGCCTTGCTAAAGAATGCAATAGGCTTCTCTTGTCCTTGCAGATTTTTCTGTAAAAGGACAACAACTATGGTATGTTCTGATGCAAATGAAAAAATATAAAAATCTTTTGAAAAATCAGGACTTATAAGAACTGGTGTTTTGGTTAATGCTTGTTTCACCAGCTCAAAGGACTTCTTTGCTTCCATGGTCCATTTTACCCCTTGCTCCTTCTTCAACATGTTTGTGATATTCTTAAGAATCTCAGCTAAGTTGGGGATGAACCTTCTCAAAAAGTTAATCTTTCCAATGAAATATTGCAAATCTTTGATGTTACGAGGATGAGAGATTTGCAATATGGCCCCAATCCTCTTTGGATCTATCTTTATACCCTCCTCAGAAATAATGTGCCCAAGAAGTTTACCTTCTTGGAGACCAAATATTGTCTTCCTAGGGTTTAAAGATATTCTGAACTTTCTGCATTTCTCGAAAACTTTTCTTAAATGTTTTAAATTCTCTTCATCTGTTTTTTAAAACACAGTGACATCATCAAGGTATATAATGATGAATTAGCCCAGTTCTTCCGAGAATGCTATGTCCATGGCTCTTTGAAAAGTTTCTCCAACATTCATTAGACCAAAAGGCATTTTCACATACATGAAAGTGCCCCATGGTGTAGTAAAGGTTGTCTTTAATTGATCAGCAAGGTGAACTAAGATCTGATTGTACCCTGAATAGCCATCCAGCAAATAAATTCTCCTAGAGCCTACCACCCTTTGTAAAATATGATCCATCTTAGGTAAAGGGTAGTTTTCCTTTAATGAAGATTTTTTTAAGTCTCTAAAGTCTATACAAAGCCTGATCTCTCCAGTTTTCTTCCTAACTGACACCAGATTAGACACCCATTCAGAATATCTAATAGGGACAATAATAACAGTGTCATACATTTTCATGATCTCCTTCTGAACCAAAGGCAACTGAACAGGGTTTATTCTGTGCATCTTCTGTTTGAATGGTTTTTGGTTTTCTTTGAGAGGGATTTTGTGCTGTATTATTTCAGTGTCATAGGATTTAAGATCTTCGTAACTCCACGCAAAAACATCAGAGAATTCCCTAAATAGCTCTATGTATTTGAGTTTAATGTGAGCTGGTAAAGTCTTAGACAATTTAATCATCATGGGTTTGAGTTCACTGCCTATATTGCACTCTTCCACTTCAGTCTCTATAGGTTCCAGTTTTGGTTTATTTGCCACATCGTTAAAATCGAACAACTCTTCTAAAGGGGTTAGACCCTTTGGCAAACTTTCATCTTTAGAGTGCAGAGTTTCTAACTCCTCTGTTTCTAACTCTTCATTCAATTCTGTTTCATTTTTTAGTTTTCTTGACAGCAAGTTAATATTAATAGGTTCAGGAGATGGTTCTTCTTCACCAAGGAAATTTTCTTCACTACAGTTTGTCTCATAATCTGAGTCCGAACTGTGTAGTTTGAATTCATTTCTGAGTTGCATGAAGTCTTCCTTTTGTTTATCCCCATCGAAAACTTTCCAATATTTTTTGTTATCAGGCACGACTGGTCTAAATTTTATCTGAGTTGTGCAGTCTTTGGTTTCATATGGCATTAAGCATATTCTAGCTGCAAAGGCTAAATTGTGGGCTGCAATATTTCTTTTTCTTGGGACAAAAATCAGTTTGGACTCCTCGAATGTTTTTAAAAGGTCCATGACATCGTTGCGGTAGGACGTAAGTCTTGGGTGATTTTCATTATAATCCCCACTGACTTTCCTAATGAATAACTCTGAATCCCCATACACATTGATTCTTTTGGCTCCTAACTTCTTCAACAATCGTAAGCCTAAAAGCAAGGATTCATATTCTGCTATGTTATTTGAACACTGGAAGTTTAATCTGTAGGAAATGCTTTCTGTGTGGTTTTTTTCAGTGTTACAAATCTAGACACCTGCACCAACGTTGGTCTTAGTGCAAGACCCGTCGAAGTGCATACTCCATAGAGGACTAGTTTTGATTTCATCTGTTTGGTGAATGTCCTCTTCAATTACTGTGCTTTCTGATTGTTCGAGTATCAGCACTCAGTTGAATTCGTTTCATTTCCTTATATATATTATTGGGTTGAGGACTTCTTTCTTGACTCTCAATGTTTAAAAGCAAAGGACACGTAATTTATAGCTCAAGACCTATGTTTTGTTTGCTAGATTTTACAGGTTCAGAAAACTGTTTTGACACACCTACATTATCTTGTTCCTCCTCTCTATCTGTCATTAATCTTGTTATAGTGACTTGTTCACAAAATGTTTCATCGTTAAACATAATAAAAGAATCAAGGCCTGTATTTACAGAATATAGGGGGAGATTTTTGCGGTCTGTCTTGGCTTGTAACTGTGTATTGCATATGGGATTCCCTGTAAAGTCTTCTAGTCTGATTGAAAACAGGGATGGTCGCATAGGTCATGTCCATCTGCATAGTCCCTTGTAACTTTTCCCCCCACAATCTTGATAACAAAATTCCATATTTGGGGGGAACATCAGCCACAACAATATCCATTACTAAGCTTTTGGCTGGAATTTGGGCTAAGTTAACACAGAGGTCTTTGATTAATCCTAAACATTTTACTCTGCTTGAGTCAAAGGAGTACAGGTCCTTGTAAGGTCTGGTGATTTCTAAACCAAGGCTCTCCATCACATCTTTAGACATTAAATTATGAGAAGCCCTGGAATCATGCATAACATTGTGCAAGATTTTTTCATGAACGTTTAAACTCACATAAAAGGGAGGAACATGTCCCTCTTGATACATACCTTCAATCTTTGTACCAAAAATAAGCTTTGGCTAGTCATCATTAAGATTGAAAGTGTCCTCATTCTCTTTAATGTTTAAAGCCTTCAAAATTTAGGTCCTATATACATGTTGGGCAGCTAACTTTCTCAGGGGAACAAAGATTTTGATCTTTGAAATTTCCTACTCCAGGCTGAAAGGAATTTGACTCTTTAAAGCACTTGTCTCAGCCTTATTAGCTGTCACTCTATCAGCAATATCAGCTTGCTGATTTTTTCTATTTACATTTGACAAGATGGTTTTAATAGGAGTACTAGCTGAAGTGTTAGTACTGCTAAGGTCTACACCCTGTTTTGTAACGTTTTGAGTTCCTTCTTCTTTATCATTACCAGAATTTACAGCCACTGTTTTGTCCTTTTTTTTGAAAATTTTAGGCTTGGTCGTAGTGCTGTTTTGTGAATATTTGTCGGAGGTTTTGTTGTTGGGAGTTTTTTGACCGGTTTTGCTTCTAAGGTCATATTCTTTTTGAGATTCTATGATGACATTTTCCATGTCTTTATAATAGTTTTAATCATCATCTCTTCTGTCATCATAAGGTGTGTATAGACCTTGTTTTCTATCATAATGAATCTCAAAGTCATCATTATCTACCCCCAACATGTTGATATCATCCTCCTCTGTTATTTCATATGTTTCCTCAACCTCACTTACATAGTTTTGATGAAAGGGCGGAGTGATCTGTTGATCATATTCCCGAGGTCTGTTTGGAGGTTGATTCCTTCTAAAATTCTAGTTTTGGTTCTGGTTTCTATTTTGAGGAGCAGTTTGGTTTTGACTGGCTTGTGCTCTCTTAATTATGATCATCTCTTTCATCATCTCTTCCATCATTCTCTCCATCTTTGAGTTGGAAGTAGAGGGTGTAGATTCCTCTCTAAAGGAGACTCTCTTTTCATTTTTCATTCTTGCTCTCTTTTCCATTAAGTTGACTTCCACAGAAAGAGCACCCTTTTGCATCTCTTCAAGAGTTGCAGGATCTCTTTCCCTTAGCCGATAGGCCATCTCAGGGTCAAACCCTTCAGGAAACTTGTTTAAATCTGAGCCTTGTGGAGGTTTTAGTTCTGGGTAAAGTGCATTATACACACTGTTAAATGTAGTGCAATTAGCTTGCACACTTTCCCCAGTGTTTCTATGGAGGTTCTTGTAGTCAGAAAGGACTTGGAGAGAGTTTTTATTTACTTCCCATTTGTTTAAGAATGTTTGATGGAAGGCTTGGAGATCATTAATACTATGGGGGATTAAACCTTTAAACTATTTTCTTGCTTCTCCCCCTAAGCTTTGAGCAAATAGTCTAAGCTTGACAGAATCATCATCAATTTCATTTCTGTCAAAGTAGTCATTCATCGTATCCACATGTTGTGATGCAGTTGTAGCATTGCTAGCATCATACAATGGGATTTTGGACTGATAGTCCTGTGGAGGATTGACTAATGGAAGAGGAAGGACTAAGGGAGCATACCATGCTGCCATGATATGTGGTGGGGGTGGATTTACAAGGGATGGATTAAAAAAAGGGAAAGTGGGCTGAAATGGGGTGGTTTTAACAGTGGATGTAGGGCGAGCAGAAGTGGATGGACCAGGAGTAGATTGCTGAGATGATCTTGGATGAGAGACACCTAAATTGTGAAGGAAACACAAATTAGGAGGTGTTGTTTCTCTACTACCAGGATGTTCACTTGTCTCCGGGGATGAAAGTGAAGACTGGGATTCTAGTTGGATTATATCATCAAATGACCTAGTTCTAAATGAATTTACTAAGTCAGCTTCTGATTGTTGTAGAGCTGTAAGATTTTCGGGAACTGAACTAGCTCTCAAGGGTGATCTGAAAACAATTGATAATTTAATCTTAGGAGACTTCCTAAGGATACTTTCTGGGTTACCAACTATTTCAGGTGGATCAGGGTCTAGATAGGCTCTAGTATGAATCTTTCTAGAAGTCACTATGTTGTGTTTTAGATGCAACTTTAAACAAGAAAAGTTTAACCAGATATGACAATCTTTAAGAGGTTAACTAGTCTGTTTTACAAATTCAAATCCTACAGTCCTCTAACTAAGTTTGAATGATATTTATGATGACAAAGGTTCTTCCCAGTGGAGTCTTAAGGTCTTTTTAGGATTTTGGAGTCGCCAAGTGGAATTTTTTAGCTCATAAGGAGGTAAAAGGTTTTATGGTCCACCACTATGTTTATTGAATTCCAATCTGAAATATTTTTTCAGCATTTTCTGAGTTATTTTTCAGTTGTGTGGTTTCTAAGAATATTCTAACTTTGTTTCAAAACTTAGCTACGGTTACAAGACAATGACAGTCTACTCTTATGGCTAAGCCAGCTGATTTTTCAAGGTTAGACAAACTCTCATAAGAATCCTAGGTTTTGCCTAGTTTGTCACTAATTCAAACAAGTTTTATCATGATTACCCTTACTTGGTAGTGCTTGAAAATGTTTCTTTTACTCACAAGGCTTTATGAAGTTTTAGGGGAAATAAGGTGAAAATTGAACCTCACTTTTTCCCCAGCGGAGTCGCCAGAAATTTTACGAATCTATAATTTTAGCAGATTGGTGAGACTAAAACTGCAGAAGAAACATTATTTCAACCACTTTGGGATTCTAGGATCTAGCCCTCCTGAATCTGGGGAGGGATCTCTTCAATAAGTGCAAATATGGATTTTTCTTTGAAGTTTGGGGTAATGATATTAGGCTAGTTATGAAGGCCAAGGGTTTGTTTTGTTTTTGGATGGTTGAGCATGATTACTGTTTGAGGTGGAAATTCCTAAATGCAAAGAGTTTCAAAGGTGCGAAGTTGCAAGCAAATAGAACAAGCTTTGGCCAGGAAAGATAGATAATTGCAGGTTTTAGTCCATTGGGCTATCGGGTCATAATAGGGTTTAATTGGAATAGCAAGAGGCAAGAGTGGTCCATGGGGCAAGTCATCTATGTCTAAGGATCTCTCTAAAGATTGATTTATGGAATGAAATGATACAAAAAGAAGGGAAATTAAACAGATGCAGAACAAAAAGCAGCCCAGGATCTGGTAAGTACTTTTAAACTAGCCAGCCTTTGATACACTTTCAACAGAAAACATTTTAACCAAAGGGAAACTTGAAGGCAACTATTTGGAGTAGAAACTAGCGGGCCGGGCTCACCACAAATCCTCTCCTAGCTCTACTTTACTTGGTTACTTTCAAGAAAAACACAAAGATAACGCAGAATGGCCTAAGATCTGGTAAGTACTTCTAAACTAGCCAACTTTTAACACATTCCAAGGGAAACATTCAGACAGCCTTTGGGGATAAAACTAGGACCAAGGCACACCATATCTTCCATAGTTCATCTCTACTTAACTAATACTGAACATAACATTCAAGAATAATATTTAGCTAAGGCAATAAGACGATGGAATGCCATCATTCCTATGCTTAAACTGAATTAACTCATTCCCAAGTAACAAAGATTGGAAGAAAACATTCAGATAAATATTTTTAGTTAGAGAAGGTTACTGATATACAGTAGTTCCTAACTCTATGCATTTTGTTCTTTATAAGAGAAGATGAAACACAGTGAAAACAGAAAAAAATGACAAGTTACAATGAGAAAAACATCACCGTCAACATAGACCAGGATCCCATAAATCAGCTTGTATTGATGCTCCAAACCAGTTACAACTTTAAGTCCAATGCTTTAGTTTAGAAATCATCTACTCATCTCAGCCTAACTTATCTATCACAAGAAGAGCTCTAAGGGCCAGTGAAAACTATATACAATCAAAAGTTTAAGCTCAAATGTATTTCAAAGTTCTGCAACCAACCCCTCACTCATTTTCTGCAGAAGTATATATAGAATAATGAGGAGGTGAGATCTGATAAAAGATCTCTCAGGACAATTAATTTAGAGTGATGAATTCTCGGCCTTTGAGGGGCTCGATGAAGAATTTTACAGGTGTTTTACTGTATTAATTTATATACATTAAAGATTTTAAGCTCGGTGGGAGCTTTTGTTGACCTTTGAGGCTCTGTGTCATGTTGGAGTAACTCTGCAGATATTTTTTGCATTAAGTTCCTTGCAGAAGTAACTCTTTGAATGTGCTGAGGCAAATATCTTTGTTTGATCAATAACTTCGGCCTCTGTTTGAATTTTTTTAAGGCATAAGTGGCTTTGTGGTAGCTGGGAGGAATCAATTCACCTCAGATGTGGCGGTGGAGGCCTTTCGGTCTTATAGATCTTTTGATTTACCTTTAATTCTATTTTAATTTTGGGGATTAGGCTTTTGATAATCAATCTTAGCCGTAATCCCCACAAATCTGTCTTCAATCTTCTGTTCTAATGTGCTCTGTCTTCAAAACTGATACTCTTTTAATTGTGATTAAAATCACAGTGTCTTGTTGATGTGCAGGCTGCGCAGGGCTCTCAAGGCATCAATGCCCATGAAGCACTGACGAAACGTGGATCTTCAACCCCGCGAATGGTTTTTTTTGGATAAATCAAGGGCGTGGGAATCGTCATTCCCAGCCCTCGGCCTTTTATTTCAACATAATGGAAAACCATTAATCCTGCAAAACACACAAAATATCAAGAAATCTTGCGTTGTGGGTGTAACTGCTGCAGAGGATGTGGGGAGGAGCGTAGCCGTTGAATGGCGGCATCCAATGGTGGAGATAAGCCAAGAGAAGGTAAAAAGGAGAGTGGAGGGAAGAATAAGATGAAATGATCTGGAACCATCCGATCTGGACATGTGGATGGTCCAAATCCAATCGGAGGGTCGCAATCGGCGGAGAAATAATGTTAATGCGCTCGACAAAAAACTTGCGATGCGATTAAGCGCTGACCGTCGATCTGCAGATAAGATCGACGGCGGAAAATGAATCGGAGGGTTTTTTTTTTTAAAGGCGAAGGAAGGGTTAATGATCGGAGCGAATTAGAGCAGTCGGATCTGAGGAAGGCGGGGAGGAAATCAATAGCTCTCGATTGATCGCGGGATGACCAATCGGGGAAAAAATAAAACGCGCCCGATGAAACTTGCGATGCAATTGAGCGCGGGCTGTTTGATCGGCTTACGATCAACGGTCAAGATTTTTTCTACTTACGCACCGGCAGAAAACTTTTAAAACATAGGAAAACCCAAAATTTTAATATAAACAAAGGTTTTATGGTGGGTTGGGGTGGAAAATATATATAACATGGCTAGGCGCCTGACTGCAGGGCCTTGGTCTATATGGAATGATAGTAGGCCCAAGGCGTATACAATAAAGGGCCAATCGCAATCGGAGCTTCGGGCTCGGGCTTTTCAATCAACCCATTGGAATTTTGTGATGCGATTGGCACCTTGGGACTTAAACTCTTTTTCCCGGGCATAGGTTATATGGAATGGAAAGCGACGGGGGTGGGATTTATATATATGGGACCCAATCGCATTGGAAAGTTTGATGCGGGTCTTTCAATCAACCCATTTTGAATTTCCCCGATGCGATTGCGCTTTGGGTTTTTTCGATCTAACCATTTTTCATTTAAAAATCGTTGTATGGGCGCATTAGACCAAACTTTGGATAAGTGGGTTTTTTGTATTTACAGAGGAAAAAATGGATCAGAGATGGATTTTCACAATGATTTAGCGCCCGATTGCGGGCCCACGGATTGCATGGAAAAATAATATGATCGGGGGTTATGAAACAGAGGGCTAATTGCATCGGAGTTTGTCTACAACAAAAATACTTGTGCTCGTTGTGTTTTTCCGATGCGATAAGAGCCTGGATGTCTAGCACTTGGTTCTAGCGCTGGGGCACATGGAGGTGAAGTGGTTTAAGGCTTAGCCCAAGGGGGCTTAAGCCTTTATGCAAAAAATGGGTTTTTTATAGATTTTCAATGGTTTTTCAAAGGAATTTGAGGGTTTCGGTAAGGCTAAAAAGTGAGTTCTCAACCTTGTAAAAATGATTTTCATGAAGGGAAGAAGAGGGATCATGAAAATAGAGGAGTTTTATGGAGAAAAAGGGGAGAAAAATGAAGGTTAGTTTTGAGTGGAGGGAGGGGAAAAATGATGATTTTGTAGCAGTATTTTCACTTATGGAAATAGCAGAAATTCTAAGTATAAAAAAGGGAACAGCAGTGAAGATTTGGACAGAGGAGAGGCATGAGGCCTTCAAGAGTCTTCAAGAGCCAACACTTTTTAGCAATACAATTTGTTCCTTGAAGGCTCAAAAATTCTTAGCCACCTTTTGCTATAACAAATTTTATAGGTGGCTAACACCCCACGTGCTTGTATGTTGTTTAAGGTCTAAATCAAAAACAGAAATGATGATGAGGTAGAACTACCTCTCATCATCTTACAACGCATGCCTAAAGCCGTTTCTAACTAAAATGTAGACAATTTACCAATCTGAAAGTAAAAACTGCAGGAGTGAAATAAGGATTTCACCTAAAATGACAAAGTGAAAAAGACATAAGGTAAAAGGCCACACATGCCCCGTCATGAATGATCATTGCTGTTTGATGAGGCGAAACCACTGTTGTTGCTCGTGAAGGCAATAGCGTTAGTCATGGGAAGGACTGGCCTTCTACGCTGGGGGGTGCAGCACTGCTGGTACTGAATGAGTTGGCCTTCTGTACTGGAGGGTTTTATAGAATGGCCAATGGTCATGATCCATTGACAGAGAAGTGAAACTGACCCTTATAATATCTTTTGTTTGCTTTCTTGGGCATGGAGGATCGTCATCCTTGACCTCGAGCCACTGTGATTGGCTATAAGATGGCCTGTGTACTTAAAATGCCATGAAAACCTGCACAGACAACAAACCAGTTAAATAAATCCTGCGATGAGGGGTAGACTGCTTCAGAAGTCTCGAGTGAAGGTGGAGGAGAAGTGCGGAGGAAGTGCGAATGCAGCGGTGGAAGGTAAAACCATGGTGGAGGCGAAAAACAGGGTTTAAATTAAAATATGGCGCGGAAATATGATGGGTGGTTTCATGGGAAACCGTGAGTGGTTTTTGCGCAGGGTCAAGGTGCTTAGCGGTAATGGGCCAAATGAACACGATACGGCTTGGTGGCTGACGTGTGTCCATTGGAAAGATGCCTCTTTCGCATTCAAAATGTACTATGGAGGGGTGTGGGAGAAATGAATGCGAAAATGAATGTGGACCGTTTGATTTGGTGAAAACAATGGTGGAGATTGAACAGAAGCATGATGAAAAGCCCAGTGCAGTTGGGTGGCACTGGCGGGATTATATGGGAGGAGAGCCGATGGCCGTCAGATCTGGAGAAGGTCGACAGTTGAGATCAAATGCGGGGGGATCGAGGGTACAGACAGGTTTGTGGGCCGGGTGCCTCCGCAATGAATATGAACCGTTGGATGAAGATCTTCCGCAGTCAAATGAGTCAACTGCGGGAGCACTGGGGAGTACGGGCCACTTTGGTTGGGTGCCCCCATAGTGATCCTGCACCATAGATTCAGGTTAATCGGATGGTGGAGGACGCGTCACGAAATCGTACTAAGGCATGAATGGTGCGAGGGGAGGGGTGAAAGGCAAATGCGGCGATGAAGCGATGACTGCCCGATCAGGAGGAGCGACGGCTTGGATGGTTTCAAAGAACAACAGGTATAAGGGGCTTTGTTAGGTCCTTATATTACTAGTATAGTCCCTTATTGTTATTAGTTTAACTCCCTTATTGTTATTATTATACCCTTGTAACCCCCATTTTGTTATTATTGTGCCCTTAAATTATTATTGTTAGGTCGGCTAGGATTACATTGTGGCCCACTAGGATTACATTATGGCCACATGGACTCCTATATAGAGAAAGGAGGTTTTGTAAATTGTATCATCCAAGAATTGTTCATTTATGTAATGTATTGGAGGTTTCCCCCTCGAAGTGGCTCATTTCTAAGGCGTTGATATCTCTTTTCTTCTCTTTTTGGAGCTGGTTACACAACATTTGGTATCGGAGCTTTGGATTCTAGGGTTTCGCTGCTCCAAACAGGTCATCGTGGCATTTTCGCTATAACTTTTTTTCTACGAAGTTTCAGAAGCTGAAATTTTTAGGGTGCGAACAAAAATCCTGAGGAAGCTCGTATAAAAATTTCAGAGTTTGGTTCGCAATAATTTCGGAGATATGATCTGTGGAAGTCAGGTATTTTTTCAGGCTCCTAAACAGGTCATCGTGGCATTTGCGCTATAAAAAATTTTCTACGAAGGTTCAGAATCTGAAATTCATATGGTGCGAAGCTGAAATCCTGAGGAAATTCATCAAAACATTTCAGAGCTTGGTTCGCAATATTTTTGGAGATATGATCTGTGGAAGGTAGTGCTTTTTCAGGCTCCTGAATTTCATCTCAAAGAGGTGATCGTGGGAAAATATTCATAACTCTCTCTTTGAGCATCGGATTGGAGTGCTGTAAAAATTGGTCACTAGTACACGGACTGTAGTTTCTTGGATATAAATTTCAGAGCCGAAGGATGAAACAGTGACACGTGTCAAGTCGTACAAGTTTGCTGTACTGAATTAGTCCATAATTAGGTCATTGTGAGAGATTGGACACAACTTTGTCTTGGAGAATCAAAATCAAGTAAGACCTGTGGCATTCGAAAGATAATTCAGAGGGCTACATCAGTACTGATATTCAAATATTGAAGTGCTTCAATTACAAAGATAATCCAATTTCAATATCGAGCTCCTTAAAAGCAAGAAAAAGGTGTGTATTTTTTTTGCGAATTGCATAAGTCTTGTTTGAAGAATCAATTTGAATTGATTCCAAGGGCATATTGTAGAATAGATATCAGTATTGGGTTCTAAAAGATGCCCCGTAAAAATAATTCAACACCAATTAAGCCTTCAGAAGGCTCTACCATGACTCATGAAGATGAAGAATTGCAACATGATCTATCAAAATTACAAGAGCAAGTGCAACAAATTTCACTCTCGCAACGAGCAACAAAAATGAAATGGAAGTTTTGAAGAAAGGCGTGGAAGTGAAGATGGACGGTTTGAAGAAAGGCATGGAAGCTAAGATGGAGATGGCATGGAAGGCGGCATGGAAGCTAAGATGGATGACATGAAAGACAACATAGGAAAACATGAATAATGATCTAAAATAAGACATGGAAGGTTTGACAAAGTTGATACAAGAAATTTTTCCTAATGGTGAAAAGATAGTAGAGGAAACTCATGATGAGAACAAAATAAATGTTAATCGTGATTTCATAAAATCTAATGTTGGCGGGAAGAACCACCATATTCCAAAAATGGATATGAAGAATTTTGATGGAAAGGATCCTATAACATGGATACTACAGATGGAGCAATATTTTGATCTCCATAATGTGCAAAACACATAAAAGGTACACATTGAAACTTTACATTTAGAACAAAATACATTTGTATAGTATCGATGGCTTTGCTCCCAATAAAAAATTGTCACTTGGTCAATTTTTACGGAGGAAATGATAGCACATTATGAGGATACAAAGAACAACACCTTCTTTAGCCAATTGATATCTCAAACAAAAGGGTTTAGTGGGGGAGCACATTGAGGACTTCCAAAAATTGAATATAAGGTTAACTGATATTCCAGAGGAACACAACTCTTCGATCTCTTCATTGGCACTCTAAAGGATAACATCCAACATGAAGTTTGTGTTTTGGAACGATTCATTCGAGAAGGCATTCGGGTTGTAAAGAAAAATGAATGTAAAATAAACAGCGACAAGGAAGCCTACCACTCAATTCTATAAAGAAGGAAGTGTTGCTACACCTAGATTTCCACAACCTACAAGGTTGACACCACCAACAATTGGAAGAGAAAAGAGCAAAAGGGCTTTGCTACAGTTGTGATAGAAAATACATTAAAGGTCATAAGTGTGCTGAGAAGAAATTATTTTACATAGATTGTGAAGAGGAAGAAGAAAATGAACAAGAAGAGGATATACGCCAGGAACCAGCCCTAGAAGAGGAAGAAATGAGTCTGACCATATTGTGTAATGCATTGGCAGGAATTACCACTCCTCAAACTATCAAGATAGAAGGACATATCAAGAAGAAAAAGGTAATAGTGTTGATCGATTCAGGTAGCACCCATAATTTTATTCATTGTAAGGTAGCCAAGGAATTGAATTTTTTCCTATACCCAACACAAGAATGTCAAGTGATGGTTGCAAATGGAGGAACTATGAATTACTCTGGAAAATGCCATAATATCAATCTAACAAGAATATGTATTGACTAGTCCAATGCTTTCCATTCCTATGGGAGAATGTGATGTTGTACTATGAGTACAATGGTTACAATATTTGGGGACGGTAGCTTTTAATTTTCAAGAACTTTTCTTGAAATTTTTTTCAGAAGGAAAGGAAGTCGAATTACGGGTGTGCAGGGAAGCTGGGAAATATAATAGATAAAATATGAACAGAATTGAAAAAAAAAGGAGATGTAGCTCACAGGTGAGGCTTGCACCTGGAGACTACACTCAAACTGAGAGATCACTCTCATACACTCACCCACCATGAATGAAAGATTACATCATTAAGTACAATACTAGAAATTAGGAAGTTGCAACCAAACCCCTAAACTCTAGGAACAAATCCTAAACTAAGGAGATACGTTACAACTTGTGTAACCTTTTCTCCATTAACACAAAATAATATAATTATTTTCAACTCCACCCCTTAATGGAGAAAGGATTGTCCTGAACTCCTAGCATCCTTATAAACAATTCAAACTTTACACATGCAAGAGGCTTTGTAAAAATATCAGCCACATTGTCACAAGTTTTACAATATTCAACAATAATTTCTTTTGACTGTAGTTTCTCTCTGACAAAGTGGAACTGAGTGTCTATATGTTTGGTGTTTTTATGAAACATTGGATTGTATGCTAATTTAATAGTGCTCTGGTTGTCGCTTTTGATAGGATTAGAGCTCTACTATTCTTCTCCTGCATCATTGAGAAGCCTTCTCAACCAGATCACTTCACACGTTGCTGCACACAATGCTTGATACTCAGCTTCACATGAAGACAATGCTACAGTACTCTGCTTCTTGCTGCTCCATGCTATGACCCCAGATCCTATGCTGAATGTGTAACCTGTGATAGACCTTCGATCATCCAGGTTACCTGCCCAGTCTGAATCTAAAAAACCTGCTAGAATAACATCAGATGCATTAGTGTATAAAATGCCATAATTAACAGTACCACAAAGATACCTCAACACGCTTTTTGCTACTACCCAATGACTTTCAAGTGGTTTTGACATGAACTGGCTCAAAACACTAGCAGAGTATGCCAAATCTGGTCTGGTTGTTGTAAGATATATCAAGCTACCAACCAGTTGTCTGTACATCGTGGAATCCACCTCCTTAGTGCCATCGTCACTGCACAACTTCAAATTCTGCTGCAAAGGTGTTGCTGCTGACCTACACTGATCCATGCCAAACTTTTCCAACAGATTTCTAGCATACTTCCCTTGGGTAAGAAAAGTTTGCCCAGTATCTCTCCATACTTCTAATCCCAGACAGTAATGGAGACTTCCGAGATCCTTCATTTCAAAAACTTGTGCCATAAGCCTTTTAATTTCTCTGATTAAATTATCTACATTTCCTGTTATGATCATGTCATCTACATACAAGGAAATCAAAATAATCTGCCCCTGCTTATTGTACTTGGTATAAAAATTTGGGTCATTTAAACTCCTATGAAAACCATGCTCTAAAAAGAAAGAATCAATCTTTTCATACCAAGACCTGGGTGCTTTCTTTAAGCCATATAGTGCCTTTCTCAACCTGCAAACAAGATGTTCCTGCCCTTGCTTTACAAACCCTTCTGGCTGTACTAAGTAAATTTCTTCTTTTAACTCACCATTTAAAAATGCAGATTTAACATCAAGCTGGTGTAGCTCCCAATTATGTTTAGTTGCTAGAGAAATAAGCATTCTGATCGTATTTAACTTTGCTACAGGTGAAAAGGTGTCATCAAAGTCTATACCTTCCTACTGTGAATATCCCTTTGCAACCAGCCTAGCTTTTAATTTTTCTATACTTCCATCTGCATTCATTTTTGGTTTAAACATCCATTTACATCCTATGGGTGTTTTATTCTTAGGCAGTTCAACTAAGTCCCAAGTGTCATTTCTAATAATAGATTCTATCTCTTCATTCATTGCAGTCCTCCATTCTTCAAATTGACTAGCTTCTTTGTAATTAATGGGCTCTACAATGTTCAGAATATTTGACATCAAAGCATAGTCTTTCAATCTTAATGGTTTTTTAGTCTTCCTACTTGATCTCCTTGGTAGGGGACTTACCTCAATTTTTTTTTCTTCAGATCTAATTGGGCTTGCATTATCACCTTCTTCCCATTCTTCTTTCTGTTCTTCTTTCTACTCCTGTTTCTGCTCCTGCTCTCTTTCATCCTCGCTGCTTTCATCCATCAACAATGGAATGTGCCAATCATCACCAATGTCATCTTTCCCTCCCTGAACCTGTTCATGAAACACTACATCCCTGCTTGCAAATATCTTATGAGTCTCAGGATTGAACAACTTATATGCTTGAAATTCTGTGCCATAACCAACAAAGATGCATTTAACATCTTTAGGGTCTAATTTCTTCCTATCAGCTTTGGGTATATGGGAAAATGATTTTGACCCAAATACTCTTAGATGGTTTACTACTGGTTTGAGTCCATATAGAGCTTCAAAAGGGGTTTTGAAGCCAAGATACCTGGTAGGACTTCTGTTCTTTAAATATACAACAGTATTAATAGCTTCTGCTCAAAAACTATTAGATAGAACCTTACCTTGTAACATGCTCCTTGCGCACTCCACTAAGGTTCTGTTCTTGCGCTCTGCCACTCCATTCTGCTGTGGTGTGTGTGGTACTGTAAATTGCTGAACAATCCCGTGGGCTTTGCATAATTTCATGAATTCCCCTAACTTGTATTTTCCCCCTTGATCAGATCGGAGAATTTTTATATTTTTTCCAAACTATTTTTCCACCAAGGTTTTGAACTCTATAAAGAACTGGAAAGTCTAACTCTTCTTACTCAGAAAATAAACCCATGAATATCTACTGTAGTCATCAGTAAATAACAGAAAGTAATATGCTCCACCTAGCGACCTAGTCTACATAGGTCCGCATATATCAGTGTGAACTAGTTCTAAAATATTTGTTTCCTTCCTTCTATCATGCACATGAAACTGTTCTCTATGCATTTTACCTAGGGCACATCCATCACAATTTAACTGAGTATTACGAAAGATAGGGAGTCCCTCAACCATACCTTTTCTCTGCAATAGCATGAGGTCCTGCAAATTCAAATGATCGAATCTTTGATGCCAGAGTTGTTCGGCTATCGATTCACCTGCAACCATGGCTCGCTGTGGTATACTCTTTACATCCAACTTGTATAGGCTTCCAACGCGCACGCCTGTTGCAACAATTTATTTCCTGCAATCCTTTATGACACAATGAGTCTTGAAGAATTCGACTTGCATATCTTGATCAGTTATCATGGATACAGAAATGAGATTTTTCTTAATTCCAGGTACATATAAAACATTTTTAAGATGACTGATTTTACCATTTGGTAACTTGACTGGAATATCCCCACAGCCTCTAATCTCAGATCCACTATCATCTCCTAAATAAATCTTTGATCCATATGTACTTTCTTCAATATTTTCAAAAAATTCTTTTTTACCTGTCATATGAGAGGATGCGCCGGAATCGACATACCAGATATCGTTCTCATTGGATGCTGAAAGGGCACAGTTAGCTGTGAAAAGTCAAAATTTGTGACTGAAGTCTTCATCTTCTTCAACATCTTCTTCAACAAAATATCCTCTGTGATTTTCTACCGCCAACTTTCTCTTTACATCATCTGCCTGCTTCTTAAGGCATTCATTCTGTATATGACCCTTCTTTCCACGGTAATAACATCTTCTTATAGGATTATTTACAGATATACCTTTATACGGACTCTTCTGCGATATACCTCCTCTCTGCTGCTGTTGCGACTGTGATTGACGTTGTACCTGCTTTCCTCTGAATGATCGCCTCTTTTCCATTAGAGCAAGATCATCGCTCCGAGGTTTCTAATTTTGCCACCGCTCCTCTTCTTGCAGCAAGATCCTTGTCAGATCTTCAAATGTAGGCACTTTCTCCCTTGCTGCCAATCCAGTGATGAACATTTGAAATTCATCTGTCATTCCATTTAGAGTGATGGTGACCAGATCAGAGTCAGACACCTTCTCCCCATTGTCCCCCAATCCGTCTTTCACATCTTTGATTCACGCAATGAATGCAGCAGCAGTCTCATTTTCGTCCATCTTCATTGAAAACAACTTGCTTTTGAGTGCCATAATTTGACTTGTGTTCTGGGTCTGATACAGACTTTTGATGGTCGTCCAAATCTCCGCGGACATTTTACATTCTCTGATATGGGGGATAATTCTGTCCTTGACGGACATCTTCAGCAAAACTTTCACCTTGTTTTCTTGCTTATCCCATTCTTGCTCCTGTGTCCTTGTGTTCGAATTCGGCCTCTGCTCATCACCTGTAACTATCTACCATGCATTTGCACCCTCAAGCAAGGTCTGAATCTTAAACTTCCAATTTGTGAAGTTAGATCCATCGATTTTTCCAAACGCATGGAGATAAGATTCCATCGTATTACTCATCCTGAACTGATCTACAAGTAAATGAATCTACCCAACTGATTCAAGAGAGGGAAAAAAAATGAATACCTGTCAGATCTTGTCACCTGATCTGCCACTGCTCTGCCACTGATCTGCTGGTCTCCTGATCCACCCACTGTATCTTCGATTCAGATCCAGCAACATCTGACAATTCTACAAAACAATCTTGCTCCAATGAGAAAATTCGTTGTTTTCCAATACAGCCACAAAATCGATCTGATCAAACTGATCTGATTTTCCTCTCCCAGATAGATCCGCAACTTTTGCGATCTGCTCTTCTCGCAAATTGTCCAGTGAAGATGAGGCTTCTCGCGGATCCCCTTGAAGGTGAGATGGCGCCCTCCCGAGCGAAAAATCCGTGCCCAAAGAAAATCGATGCAAGGCAAAATGTTTGGCACAGTTTTTCCGTGTGCCTCCGCGTCAATCCCGTGATTTGGCACATTGGCACGACTATGGGCCAGACAGACGCACTAGTTGTGCTTCCTGGCATGACTATCAGCGTGAAAAGCGCGCCAATCCCCTTCTTCTCAGAAAATTAAAAAATCATCTGAGTCCATGAGCCAGATGTTACTGCAGTCCACCTGCTCGGTCGAGCACAAAACTCTGTGAGCACACAACTCTTGTGTACACGCGGCCACAAAGGAACTTTTAGCCACGAAGGCGATTCTACCACAAAGGCAAACTAGCCACAAAGGCACTCCAGCCACAAAGGCGATACAAGATCAGGCTCACCCAATCTGAGCTCTGATACCAAGATAAAATATGAACATAATTGAAAAAAAAAAGGAGATGTAGCTCATAGGTGAGGCCTGCACCTGGAGACTACACTCAAACTGAGAGATCACTCTCGTACACTCACCCACCATGAATGAAATATTACATCATTAAGTATAATACTAGAAATTAGGAAGTTGCAACCAAACCCCTAAACTCTAGGAACAAATCCTAAACTAAGGAGATACGTTACAACTTGTGTAACCTTTTCTCCATTAATACAAAATAATATAATTATTATTTTCAACTATAATAAGCTCTATTGTCATGCAAAAGCTTCTAAAGAAAGAACAATGAGGCATAATTGCACAATTATGCTCACTAGAAGTTCCAACATCAAAATCATCTATTTCTGTAGATCTCCAACAAGTCTTGGACAATCATTCCAAGGTGTTTGAAACTCCCAAAGGACTCCCACCTATTCGTGATCGTGATCATGCTATTCATTTGATTCCAGGAAGTGTTCCTCCAAACATCAGGCCTTATAGATATCCTTACGTCCAAAAGAGAGAAATTGAACGTATGATTGCAAAAATGTTAGAGGCGGGTATAATTCAACCTAGTCAAAGTTCTTTCTCTGCTCCTGTAGTATTGGTACATAAGAAGGATGGATCATGGCGAATGTGTCCAGTCTATAGGGAGATGAATAAGCTCACCATTAAAGATAAAGTTCCCATTCCTATGATTGATGAATTATTGGATGAATTACATGGAGCAATTTATTTTACCAAGTTTGATCTTCGTTCAAGATATCATCAAATTAGAATGAAGACTGAAGATATTCCAAAAACAACATTTCGAACTCATGAGGGTCATTATGAATTTTTGGTCATGCCTTTTGGCCTTACCAATGCTCCTTCTACATTTCAAGGGTTGATGAATTCCATTTTCAAACCCTTCCTTAGAAAATTTGTGCTAGTATTTTTGATGATATACTAATCTACAGCAGGTCTTGGAAGGATCATGTTGAACATGTTGACAGGGTGCTCAAACTATTGCAGGAGAAACAATTATATGCAAAAACATCCAAATGTTTCTTTGGAGTACAAGAGGTGGAATATCCGGGTCATATTGTATCTCACGAGGGTGTTAAGGTAGACCCTAAAAAAATTAAAGCCATTAAGGAATGGAAAGTCCCCACAACCATAAAGCAGTTGCGAGGATTTCTCGGGTTAACAGGGTATTATCGCAAGTTTGTTAAGAATTATGGGAGAATAGCAGCACCTCTAACAACATTATTTAAGAAAGATGCATTTTCATGGACTCCTGAAGCAACTAAGGCCTTTGAACATCTTAAAGAGGCAATGTGCCTAGCACCGGTCTTAGCTACGCCAGACTTCACAAAACCTTTATTGTGGAATGTGATGCCTCAGGAAATGGAATTGGTGCAGTTTTAATGCAGGAAGGAAGACCCATTGCTTTTGAAAGTCGTACAATCAAAGGAAAGTATTTACAGAAACCTATTTATGAGAAGGAAATGTTAGAAATACTACATGCACTAAAGAAATGGCGAACTTACCTAATGGGAAGACACTTCAAGGTAAAAACTGATCATGATAGTCTTAAACACTTTTTGGAACAAAGACTATCTTCAAAAGAGCAACAAAAATGGGTCACAAAGATGTTGGGTTATGACTTTGAAATAATCTACAAAAAAGGAAAGCTTAATGTTGTTGCAGATGCACTCTCAGGAAAGAATGAAGAGGTGGAATAATTTCTTTGTGCCATTTCTATTATCCAACTAGATTGGATAACCGAAGCAAGAGATGAATGAAAGAATGACAAAGATGTATGGACACTCATTCAAAAGTTGCAGCAAGATCCTAGTACATCTGATACATTTAGTTGGAAAAATGATTCCTTATGGTACAAAGATCGCCTATATCTTTGTAAGAATTCCCAACTAAAACAAAAGATTCTTTTGGAATTGCACACGTCTCCTTTAGGAGGACACTCAGGATTTTTAAAAACTTACCACGGGGTGAAGAAATAATTTTTTTGGGATGGCCTTAAATCTGATATTCAAAAGTTTGTGGCAGAATGTTTGGTTTTCTAGCAGGATAAAGTTGAGACAATTAAGACCCTGGGACTTCTACAACCTTTATCCATTCCAAGTAAACGTTGGGAGGAGATTTCAATGGATTTTATCACAGGTTTACCTAAGTCCGAAGGAAAGAGTGTCATCATGGTGGTAGTTGATAGAATTACCAAGTATGCACACTTTTGTGCATTATCTCATCCATTTAAAGAAAGTATAGTTGCTACTACATTTATGGACAGAATTCAAAAGCTACATGGAAGCCCAAGGGTTATTGTGAGCGACAGAGATCCAAATTTTACTGGAAATTTTTGGACGGAGTTATTTTCTTGTTTGGGTACTCAATTAGCTCACAGCTCATCTTATCATCCTCAATCTGATGGTCAAACTGAGATAGTAAATAAATGTTTGGAAGGATATCTTCGTTGTTTTGTATCTGATAAACAAACACAATGGGTCAAGTGGTTACCTCTTGCTGATTGGTGGTATAACACTTCCTTCCATACTGCAGCAAAAATGACCCCATTTATGGCACTTTATGGATATCATCCACCATCCATCACATCATCTTTAAGGGAAAATTCGAAGGTTCAAGCAGTGGAAGATCACATCGAGCATCAGCAAGAAGTTCTCCAACTCTTAAAGGATAACCCGAATTTGGCACAAAATCGAATGAAACAACAAGCAGATCAATATCGCAGCGAGAGAAGTTTTGATGTAGGAGATTGGGTATTTTTACGGCTACAACCATACAAACAAATGTCCCTCAAGCAAGCTAAGAAGGATAATAAATTATCACCAAAGTACTATGGTCCTTACAAGGTTTTGCAAAAGATTGGTACTATGGCATACAAATTGGAGCTTCCCGCTTCTTCACGAGTGCATCCAGTTTTCCATGTTTCATGCTTAAAGAAGGTTATAGGTGAAAATATTCCAGTTCAAACAATATTGCCAGAACTTGATGAGGAAGGAAAAATCATATTGGAACCTGAAGCGGTCACAGAAACAAGAACTCGATAGCTATGGAATCGATCAATTTTAGAGTATCTCATCAAGTGGAAGAACTTACCCACTGAAGATTCTACATGGGAGGATGAGAAGTTTATACAGAAGCATCCAGAGCTACTCAAGCATTGAGGACAACACATTTTTGGAGGAGAGGGGCATGTTAGGTCCCTATATTACTAGTATAGTCCCTTATTGTTATTAGTGTAACTCCCTTATTGTTATTATTGTACCCTTGTAACCCCCATTTTGTTATTATTGTGCCCTTAAATTATTATTTTTAGGTCGGCTAGGATTACATTATGGCCCACTAGGATTACATTATGGCCACATGGACTCCTATATATAGAAAGGAGGTTTTGTAAATTGTATCATCTAGGAATTGTTCATTTATGTAATGTATTAGAGGTTGCCCCCTCGAAGTGGCTTATTTCTAAGGTGTTGATATCTGTTTTCTTCTATTTTTGGAGTTGGTTACATAATAGGCTTGGACGGGAGGAAAGCGATAATGCGATGGCATGAGAGTTGTTGGATTGGGGACGAGATCAACGGTGGAGATTATCTCGGAAGATCGGAATATCGGCGGAGAAATACAGAGTGGAAATGGATTACTACGATGTGCGATGTGCGATGGAGCAAGGAGCGTTGGATCTGGGAGAGATCAATGGCTAGGATTCCATCGACGGGGGATGATCATCGGCAGAGAAGGGAAGGCGGAAGGGAAAGGGCAAACCCTGATGCAATGCGCCGATGCGATGGAGCAATGCGATGGCCGTCGGACCTTGGGGAATAGACAGTCCAGATCTTATCGGAGGATCTGCCATTGGCGAAACAGAAAACTTGGAAGTGGGAACTTGGAAAGAGTGACGTGCAATCGTCGATGGGCTTAGCGCATGGTCACAAGGCCCTGTATCATGGTGGAAAAGGAGCTTGGGCTTAAGCGAAAGGGGCTTAGCGGCCTGATATGTAAAAATGAGTGCTTTTAAAGCAAAAAGGTGTATTTTTGCCTTTTCAAGGGTTTTGATAGGTGAAAAAATTGATTTAAACCTGAATAAAGGGATTTCATTAGGTTTAAAGGGGATTTGATGGGGAATGAAGGGTAAATGAAGGTCATAGAGGGGAAAATGGGGGGAAATGAAGGACACATTTTGAAATGGAGAAATGATGAAGGTTATGGACATAATCTCTTTGTTTTCTTGCTGAAGTTCTGTGAATTTGTATAATTCTTCCAATGACATGTGTTGTATTTTCTATGTAGTATAAGGCTCCTTATATTTAGACATCCCATCTTGGTGAGGGATTTCATAACAACACAAGGCATGATACAAGAAAATATGAAACCTTGGGTAGCACCCATACTCACCCAATAGCAACCAGCGCATGCCATCTCCTGCTTGCATCAAATTTAGACGTGGTAAGTGGTTTCCCCACCAATTAATTTCTGCCCATAACACATCTCCATGGCTGAAAGTGGAAGATATATTTGGTGCCTTAGGAAAGCACCCATCATGCTGCAAAATCTCCCTTAGTCCATCAAGGGAGTGGCCATGTTAAGAAATAGTTTTGGCCCAAAGTTGGCCATGAATTTTATAAGTTATGACACTCCTCTTTGGAGTCATGGCCTACATATATAATGTAAAAGAGTGCATACAATCACAAAATAAAACATTATTTTCATACGTATGCTCTTCACCAATAGTCCTCCTCCAACAAGTGGAGAGGTGCACAGATCTATCTTCTTCCTCGAGGAGAAGGAGAGGGTTGAACTAACTCTTCCATAGAGTTATATTTATACTCCATCTTCAGGTGATACATGCATCTTTGATAATTTTGATATAAGTATTCTTCAAGGCCTTCCCACATGAATCCATTTGATATAATATGGTGTGTTCTAATGAAAAAAGTGGGGGTAGAAAGCAAGATATCATAGACTGCACATAGTAGTTGGTCTTTGAGTTTTGACTCTTTAGCCAAATAGATTTGATTAGGAAAGTAAATGACTCCATCAACCACCTTATACCTCCTATCTTCCATTTTCCCATCAAGAACCTTACATGTGAAGAGGTTCTTGAAATATTCTACCAAGAGTCGAGACTCCCAATATGGATCTAGGCTTCTCAATAAAGACAGTGTTGTAGAGTTATGAAATGAAGTAGCTATCACATCATCTCTTTCCTCTTTGACATGCTCAATGCCAAAGTCACATGTGGGAGTATTGAAGCTCCATCCTTGTTGCCTCCATTGCAGCTAATCTTGTGCAAGACAAGATTGAATAATAGGAAGATCAATCTTCTTTTGAAAGATATCTCTCTTCCAAAATCTCCATATTTTAGCCCATGCACACAAGGGTGTTGGTACCCTCTTGCTTTCTTCAGAAATATCCTTTGTATGGAAGGATATCATTTGCTACCCCAAGCCTGTGGAGTGGCCATTTGACATCATGCTAATTTCATCATGGATCTTTGAATTCTTCTTTACCAATGCAAATAGATGAGTGAGAAATAGCGAAATCAATTTCAGAAAATTGTTCAGCTCTCCTTGGAATCCATAAATAGATCTCAGTGCTGTGGTATATCCCCTCAAGGCTCCCTCATTAGCCAAATTTGTCACCGATGCACAAATTTGAGAGAACACTTTATTCTTATTCTCATCAGGGGGTCACCCTGGTGGAATACCTACATGTAAAGAGACATCTAGATCTGAAGTAGACTGTATGGATGGTTGGACTGGTGTGTCCCTTCCCTTGCTACATAGTGTTAGTATGAATCTTTCGTCAAAAAATACCACTTTAGCTACGCATAAAAAATAGCCCTAACATCGATTATGACTACCAATATCTTTAAATCTGTAGTTAGTTGATCCAAATAAAGCTGCACAAATCCAGATCTATGCATGAAAGACATTAAGCAGTAAAAATGAAATGTTGCTCCATGCATCCAATAGACAAGACAAGAACAATATATTTGAAAGAATTTTTATATTAAAGGCGCACCTGAGAGGAAAACAAGAAAGGTGTTTCCAATTCTCCTCAATGGGATGGGTTCTTGAAAGTCCTCAGCATTTCATATCTAAAATTTCTCTCTCTTGTTGGTGTAAAAAACCCAGACAAACATAGAACTCAAAGGGAGCTCACAAAGAAAGTGAAGAAGAATGTGACAATGATAATGGCTCAAAGTCAGACCAAGAGTATAGATCCAGAATGATCTAATGCAATGAAAGGTGAAAATTGAATGGGAAAACCCTTCTATTTATAACAAAATATTAGGGTAGCCTAGAACTTGGTGCATGAATAAAATATTATTAACCAACTTCTAGAACCACCTTTTAGAATATTTTATTATATTTGTTGGAGGGAAAAGGATTTTGACTTGGGTAAAATCCTTTATTTATAAATAATAAATAAATAAATGATTTATTTATTATTTTTAAGGAAATGGTGGAAATATAATTAAATAAATAATTATTTATTTAATTATTTATAAATGATTTGGTCAAATTTAACTAGGAATATTATTTAAATAAGGATTAAATAACTTATTCCTAGGAAATAATCAAATAAATAAGGATTTAGTTAATTGATTTCCTTGTTTTGGGTTAAATATGACCAGGAAATATAAACAAATATATATTTCTCTATTATTTCCTTTTGGGGTTTCCTGTTTAGACCATAAACAACTTAATAAAGGTGTTTTAATAAGTTATTTCACATAGTGAAAGGAATTTTACTTAGGGTAAAATTGGTCGTACATGGTGTACTTGGGTTCATCTAACGATAATAGGTTAGATGACCAAAAAATGGTGTAACACATAGTTCAGTCTCCTTCTCATGAATAGAAACCTCTTGAAATAAACAAGGTTGCATGCTCCTCATCATAGGATGTTGATCCATCCTTCCTCCTTTTTCTTAGAGTAAGGTATCACCGCCCAATAATCCTTTCACATAATGCTCCTTGGGAATCATTTGCAAAGGTACACAGGCTCTTTCCCTTGAAACAATAACTTCATCTCCATCCCCATGTGGTAATGGGTCTTCTTTTGAAGTGATAGGGTTGCTACTGTCTCCTTGTTCTTCCTTCTCATCAATATTTGAGAACACCTCATTATCAACAAGAGACCTTGGATATTGGTCTTCTTTTGAAAGAGGAATCTTCATGACTTTTTTTTGAGAAGAAATCTCCTCATCCAATGGGGATCTTGTCCTTGGCAAGGTATCACACAAGATTTTATCCCCTTCAACAGAAATCTGAAGTGGAGTTTGCATAACAGATATTTCCAATTCATGCAATGGTTTTGCATGCTCATTCTTTGCTAGCTTTTTCAAAGAAGTTTTAGCTTGTTTCTCATCAAATATCTTCACCATTCTCCTGGTGAACTTAGCATAAGTAGATATATTTGCATTCTTCAATGAAAATGATTCAAATAACCACCAAGCATAAGATTTACCTTTAAGATGTAGTGCTGCTACCTTAAGGGCTTATTTTCTAAAACTTGATGTAAATCCAAATATGAGTCTAGCGAATATATCCATTTTTCGGTTGTGCGTGTGGAGGATCCATCAAAGTTAGGCAGAAAGAATCTACCTCTTCTTCTTCTATTGTTGGATCTTCTCTCCTCCTTGAGCTGGAAAAATTCTTGGAAGCTCAAGTGCTTCTTGATTTTCCAAGATTTAGATTCATACTCCTGAAGATAATCACTCAAAGTCTCCTCCTTTGGTGCATCTTCTTCCCTCATTTCTCTTGTAGTAGATCTGGGCATAGAATAACATTGTAGATTTGATGTAGCTAAGTTCTTGCACATATAAGATGAAGAACTAGGGTTTTGTTCATGTAAATATCTTCTTGAGGGACCTTCATGTCTTGCCCTCTTTATTTCTTTGATTTCTCCTTTAAGCTCATGCAGAGTTTGGAATAGAGTTTTTGGGAACTCTTTCCCTTTAATTCTTCCAAATAAAGGGATTTTACCCTTTTATTTTGTGTCTTCAATGTAATCAATCTCCTTCTTCTATCTCTCCTCTCCTTGAAAATACATATTGGCTTGAAGCTCACAGGCTGAGCCAAAGATCATGGTTTGATACCATTGTAATATCCCAAATGGCAACTGTTGGCCACCTATAAAATTTGTTCTATCAAAAGGTGGCCAAAACATTTTTTAGCCTTCAAGGAATAGTTTCATTGCAGAAATATTATCTCTTGAAGCCTCTGCTAAACCTCATCTCCTCTATCCAAGTCTTCACTATTTTTTCCCTTCAGAACTCAGAAATTCTGCTAAAATTCCATGAGAAAGACTGCTGCAAAATCCCCTTTTCTCCCCTTCCTTCACCCATAATGCCCCATTTTAACCCTTTTTTCCCCCTTGTCAAAATTCCCCTCTTACCCTCTAAATCTCCCAAAATCCCCTATAAATCCTACACATACCCCTTGTTTAGCCTTTTTTCCCTTGTCTCCCTCTATCGTTGCCCATTTCTGGCCTCAAATTGCATTGAAAAAGGTTAAAAAACCCACATTTGGACATATATGGGTCTTAGCCCCCTTCGGCCAGCTCCCTTGACCTTTTTCCCACGTGACCCAGGTGCCGAAACTAGGCGCTAGCCCGAAAAGCGCCTAGCACGTTTGGTTATCGGGAACGTTTCTAACCATTTATTTCTCGGCCATCCGACGGTCTTCGCAATCCCATCGTGCCCGTGGTCCCCACTCTTTTTCACTGCCTGGTCGCATCACAGCTGTTCATTTAACCTATAGATCCGACGATCTGTTTTCATCTGCCGGTGGTCCCCGCGCCACGGATACTATTCAGAAACCGGCGGTATCCATCGCACCGCTTTCAAGAGCAGGGTGGTTTTCTCCCAATCGATAGCGATTCCACTCATCGATTGATGCATGGCCTGGGCACTATTCACCAAACCGCTATCCATCGCACGTTAAACATCGGATGTGGACCCCGCATGATATTGACGTGAACCGTCCGATCTGAGGCCGCTCATCGGACGGTGGTCGCTCACTGGAGATGCACACACGATAACTTAGGGTACGGTGCAGCGGTAACAGCATATCTGCCATTGATCTGATCTGCAGATCGAAGACCCAAATTTCATCGCCCGATCTCTCCATTTTGACTTTCCACCTGTGCTCCCGACCGTCGATCTCTGCGTGATCGACGACTCTGATTTGATTTTCTTTTCTGCCTTTCCATTCACTCCTCACGATCAATCTTGACCGTTGGATGATGCCATCCAATGGCTATGCTCCCTCCACATGCCTTCTGAAGCAGTCAGCCTATATATGCAAGATTTTTTTATAGTTTTTCATATTTTTGCAGGGTTTAAATGGTTTTTTCCGCCATGCTGAAGAAAAATTCACAGGTAGAGGGTGACGATCCTCCCGCCTGCGATTCACCACAAAATCAATTGCAGGGTTTTAAATTTTCATTTTATTAATGAATTCATGAGGCAATGATGCCATTCGACCCCTGTACAACCTTGCACACCAGAAAACACAGTTAATCGAGCACCGATCAAAGAGTATCAGCGTCGAAGACAGAACACACCAGAAAAAGGAGATTGAAGTCCTGAAACGCAGTTCTCAAGTAAATTAAAGGTGTTTAAGGAAAGACAAAGACATCTATCAAGCCAAGAAAGCTTCCACTGCCATCATCCGAGGCCAATTGAACCCTCTCCAACTCCTTAACACACCTGCAGCCTCACAAAAATTAAAGGAAGCTTAGTCATTACCTGAACAAGAGGTGTTTACCTGAAGACAGCTGAACAATTAATACAAATCAAAGAATATTATCTCTAATTTTCAGCAGAACCATTTTAGAAGATTAAGAATAGTCCAGAAGCACATATTTCGATCATTATGCCTCGAAAGGAAGGAACAGATGTTATGGAGCAGAGTTAGAAATGATTACATAATTAATGGTATTTGATCCTTGGGAAATCCTCCCACTTCCTCATTTCTCTATAAATACCTCTGTAGAACATAAGCAAATGTTGGTCTCTGGACATCTAAATGCATGTAATGGTTTTCTGAAGCTACTGATGCACTGTGTGCAATTTGAAGATAAATAAGCTGATATGAGAAGTTTGAAGTTGTAGAGACCCTCCGGGCTTGTTGATTGTAACTGGTTTGAACATCAAATACAAGCTGCTGATTTATGGGATCCTGATTTATGTCAATGGTGATGTGTTCCTCATTGTCAATTGTTATTTTCTTTAAGGTTTCACTCTGTTCATTTTCTCTGATAAGGAACAACAACCATAGAGCTACGAATTACTCTCAGTAGTACCCTACTCTTACTGAAAGCTTTATTTTCTATGTTTTTCTCTTGTTCATATTGAATATATTAAAGTTGGTTGGTTTCAAAGCACTTTCCTGATCTAGATTGCTCATTATGATGATCATCAGTGTTTTCCTTTAGAATATGTTGAAAGCAGGTTGGTTTCAAAGTACTCACCTGATCTTAAGCTGTTCTAACTATTTTTGAATGTTTTTTGACTGAAAGTAATTCAAAGCAGGCTAGTTTAAAATAACTTACCTGATCTCAGAATGCTTTTATATTTTGTTTCTTTAAACTCAAAGTACTTAAATGTAGGCTAGTTTAAAAGTACTTACCTGATCACATAATTATTTTATGTTTTGTCTCTCTAAGCACATGTTGAAAGCAAGATAGTTTAAAAGCACTTACTTGATCTTAGATTGTGCACTGTTCTTCATTTTGTTTTTTTCTCCACTTCCTATCTGTTTCACTCCATAAATAACCTTAAGAGATACTTTGACATAAGTGACTTGCCCCATGGATCCTTCTTGAACCTTGCTGTCCAATTAAAATCCTCCTATGACTCCATAGCCCAATGGGTTAGAAATATATTTGCCTTTTTCTATTAGCCAAATCATTCCTTCACTTGCAGACATCATCACCCTTCATTTTGAACTGCCTTCACCTTCATCATGTCTTTGCCCAACCAAAAAAAACAAAACAAAACTCATGCTCTTCATAACTAGCCTAATACCACATTTCAAGCTTTAAAGATCACATATTTAAACTCATTTATAGAGAGATCCCTCTCTGGATTCAGGAGGGCTAGATCCTTGAATTCCAAATCAGTTTGATGTTACCCCTGTAGTTGGACTTTTTCCAATCTTGCTAATTACAACGAACCTAACATAATGGTGACTCCACTGGGGAAATTTTAGAGTTCATAGTTGCTTGGCCAGCTTTTATGGACTCTTTAGTTTTCAATACAACCACAGAAACTCAGAAAATTACCTAAAAATATTTTAGGTTGGTATTCAATAAACATGGTAGTGTTCCATTAAACCTTTTACCTCCAAAAGAGCTAAAAAATTCCACTTGGTGACTCCACAATCCTGAACCGACCTTAAAGACTCCACTGGGTAGAACTCTAATCATTATAAAACCATTCAACCTCAGTAAGAGGGCTTTAGGATTAAATTTCTCTTAGAAAAGATCAGTTAAACATCTTATAGATTGTCATATATGGTTAGACTTTTCTTGTTTAGTTAGGTCTAAAAACCACAGCATATTGGCTCCTAGAAAGATTCACACTAGAGACTATCCTGACCCTGGTCCACCTGAGATAATTGATAACCCAGAAAGTATCCTTAGGAGGTATCCTAGGATTAAACTCTCAACTATTTTCAGATCACCCTTGAGAGCTAATTCAGTCCCTAAAAATCTTTCAGCTCTACCACAATCACAAGCTGACTTAGTAAATCCATTTAGAACTAGGTCTCTTAGTGACTTAGGTCCGTCAAATTCTGAGTCTTCACTTTCATCTATTGAAACAAGTGAACATCCTGGCAGCAGAGAAACAACACCTCCTGATTCACATTTTCTTCACAACTCAGGTGTCTCTCATCCAAGATCAGCTCAGCAATATATTCCTGGTCCATCCATTTGTGTTCATCCTACATCCATTGTTCAAACCACCCCACTTCAGACCACTTTCCTTCCTGTGAATCCACCCCCACCACATATCATGGTAGCATGGAATGCTCCCTTAGTTCTTCCTGTACCATTAGTAAATCTTCCACAGGACTATCAGTCTAAAATTCCATTGTATGATGCTAGCAATGCTACAACTGCATCACAACATGTGGATAAGATGAATGACTACTTTGACAGAAATGAAATTGATAATGATTATGTCAAGCTTACATTATTTTCTCAGAGCTTAGGGGGAGAAGAAAGAAAATGGTTTAAAGGTTTAACCCCCCATATTATTAATGATCTCCAAGCCTTCCATCAAACATTATTAAACAAATGGGAAGTAAAGAAAAACCCTCTCCAAGTCCTTTCTGACTACAAGAACCTCCATAGAGACGATGGGGAAAGTGTGCAAGCTTACTGCACTAGATTCAATAGTGTGTATAATGCACTTTCCCCATAACTAAAACCTCCACAGGGCTCAGCTTTAAACAATTTTCTTGAAGGTTTTGACCCCGAGATGGCCTATCAGCTGAGAGAGAGAGATTTTGCAACTCTTGAAGATATGCAAAGGGTGCTCTTTCTGTGGAAGTCAAATTGATGGAGAAGAGAGCAAGAATGAAAATTGAAAAGAGAGTGTCCTTTAGAGAGGAAAATGCACCTTCTACTTCCAACTCAAAGATGGAAAAAATGATGGAGGAGATGAAGAATAAAATGACCATCCTTGAGAGAGCACAAGCAAGTCAAAACCAAACTGATCCTCAAAACAAAAACCAGAACCAAAATCAGAATTTTAGAAGGAACCAACCTCCAAACAGACCTAGGGAAGGTGATCAACTGATCACTCCTCCTTTTCATCAAAAATATATAAGTGAGGTTGAGGAAATAGATGAGATAAAAGAGGAAGATGATATCAACATGTTGGGACTAGATAATCATGACTTTGAGATTCAGTATAATAGAAAACAAGTTCTTTATACCCCCTATGATGACAACAGAGATGATGATGAAAGTTATTTTCAAGACATGGATAATTTCATTATAGAGTCCCAAAAATAATATGACCTTAGAAGAAAAACCAGTCAACAAACTCTCAACACCAAAACCTCTGACAAATCTTCACAAAACAACACTACAACCAAGCCTAAAATTGTCAAACAAAAGGATAAAACAATGACTGTAAATTCTGATAAAAGTAAAGAGAAGGGCACTCAAAACAATGACAAACAGAGTGCAGACATTAGTAGTACTACCACTTCAGCTAGTACTCCTGTTAAGACCATTTTGTCAAATACTAATAGAAAAAATCAACAAGCTGATGTTGCTGATAGACTAGTAGCTAGTAAGGCTGAGACAAGTCCTTCGAAGAACCAAATTCCTTTCAGCCTTGAGCAGGAAATTTCAAAGATCAGAATCTATGTTCCCCTAACTAATTTAGCTGCCCAGAGTTTATATAGGACCCAAATTTTGAAGGCTTTAAATATTGAGGACAATAATGATACAGTCAATCTTAATGATGACCAGCCAGAGCTCATTTTTGGTCCTAAGATTGAAGGTATATATCAAGAGGGACATGCTCCCCCCTTTTATGTGAGTTTAAATGTTTATGACAAGATCCTGCATAATGCTATGCATGACTCTGGAGCCTCTCACAACCTCATGCCAAAGGTGATAATGGAAAGGATAGGACAATAAATAACCTGACCTTACAAGGATTTATATTCTTTTGATTCCAACAGAGTGAAGTGTCTGGGTCTAATCAAAGACCTTTGTGCGAGTTTGACCCAAATCCCAGCCAAGTGCATGGTGATGGATGTTGTGGTGGATTATGTGCCTCCTAAGTATGGCATGTTGCTGTCAAGATCATGGGGTGCCAAGCTGTAAGGTACCATACAGATGGATGGAAAATATGCCACTATTCCTGTCTTTAGCCAGCTTAGAAGACTATACAGAGAGTCACACATCAAATTCATGGTCAGTAGCTCATAAAAGCTTGAAAATTCTCCCATTTACTCTGTCCATACTGACCTGGATTCATTTATCTTTTACAATAATGAATCCACAAAGCAGTCAGAGCTAGAACACAGTGACTCAGATGACCAGTCAGAGGCCCCTAATCTAGAAATGATGGCAGTTCTAGATATGGAAGAAAACGAGAGAGAAAATTTTGAACAGTGTGTTGAAACAACGAACCAGAGTGAACAAAGCCAAGATGGCAAACAACAGACTACCCCTTACACTCAACTCCATGAAAATCCTGAAGAACAAGACCTAGCACAACATGTTGCAGATCCCAGAATAGAACATAATGATGAACAATGCAATAGGGATGAAAACAGTGTTAACCCTACAAACAATCCCTTATGGGTCATGAACTTTGACGGGTCTTGCACTAAAAAGAGTGCAGGAGCTGGGGTATGGTTGGTCGACATTAAGAACAATTACTCTGAATGCCATGCTTTCAAGCTAGATTGCATAACATCGCAAAGTATGAGGCTCTCATCCTAGGATTGCGTCTATTGAAAGAACTAGGAGCCAAGAAGATAATTGTTTAGGGAGACTCAGAATTTGTCATCAAACAACTAAATGGAGAGTATGCCATTAAGCATCCTAGACTAAGGGTATACCAAAATAATGCCATAGATTTCCTAAACACGTTTACAATATATGAGCTCGTGTTTGTCCCAAGAAGTCAAAACATAATTGCTAACGGGCTGGCCTACGTTGCTAGTTCATGTCAAAAATCACGTGGTGATAAACAGATCATCATTCAAACAAAATGTAGACCTGCAGTGCCAGATAATGAAAAATACTGGTAGGTCTTCGAGGGTGACAAGCAGATAGAGGATTTCCTACTTGGCAGGAACGATTTTGAGTTATCTGATTCACTTTCTAAATCTGACGAAAATTGCCTCAACAAAGAGTCCCCTGAAGGAGATAAACTATCCGGTTCCGTAAAAATTGACATGTTAACTAAAAAAATTGGAACTCATACTAAAGAGTACGAGGACACAGAAAATGAAGATATTGAGATATTTTCGTCAAAGGACAAGAACGTACCTTGGGGGTTAGCACCATTAGAATACATGTTTGATTTTAACGACGTAGCAAGGAAACCCATGGTAGAATACACCGAGTCTGATGTCGAGGAATGCAATATAGTCACCAAAGATCAGCCTAAAATGATTAAATTAGCTGGCTCCTTGCCAACAGACATGAAAAAGAAATTCATTGACTTATTTAAAGAGTTTTTTTATGTGTTTTCCTGGAGCTATGAAGACTTAAAAGCCTATGATACCAAAATAATCCAGCACAAGATCCCATTGAAATAAAACGAAAAACCCTTTAGGCAAAAACTGCGTCGAATTAATCCAATACAACTGCCTCTAGTAGAAAAGGAAATCAAGAAAATGTATGAGGTAGGAATCATAGTGCCTATGAGGTTTTCAGATTGGGTTTCTAACCTTGTAGATATGAGGAAAAAGATAGGAGAAATCAGATTGTGCATTGATTTCAGAAACCTTAACAGAGCCTCCCTAAAGGAAAATTACCCTTTACCCAAAATGGGACACATTCTACAAAGGGTAGTTGGTTCAAAGAGGATTTCTCGGTTAGATGGTTTTTCAGGGTATAACCAAGTTTTAGTACTCCCAGAAGACCAACTTAAGATAGCTTTCTCCACTCTTTGGGGCACTTTCATGTATGTGAAAATGCCTTTTGGGTTAATGAACGCTGGGGCTACTTTCCAAAGTGCCATGAACATTGCATTTTCAGAGGAGATAGGGCACTTCATTGTAATTTACCTTGATGACATAACAGTTTATTCCGAATCTGATGAAGAGCACCTAAAACATCTAAGAAAGGTCCTTGAAAGGTGCAGAAGGTTTGGATTATATTTAAATCCCAAAAAGACAGTGTTTGGCCTAGGTAAACTCCTTGGCCATATCATATCAGAAGAAGGGATTAAAATAGATCCAAAGAGAGTTGAGGGAATACTAAAGATTAGCCAACCAAGGAACATAAAATAATTACAGTCCTTTATTGGAAAAATTAACTTCTTGAGGAGGTTTATTCCCAACTTAGTAGAGCTCCTTAGAAACATGACTAATATGCTCAAGAAAGAAGTAGGAGTGAAATGGACTGTAGAAGCAAAAAAATCCTTCGAATTGGTAAAACATGCACTCACCCGGGCACCTGTCCTGATCAGCCCTGACTTTTCAAAGGATTTTATTATTTTTTCCTTTTCCTTAGAGCATACTGTAGTTGCTGTCCAATTGCAGAAAAACCCAAAGGGACAGGAACAACCTATTGCTTTTTTCAGTAAGGCTTTAAGGGATGCACCCTTGAAATATAACATAATGGAAAAACAGGCCTATGCTTTGGTAAAGGCCTTAAAGGACTTCAGGGTGTATATTCTGCATTCCCACATCATTGCCTATGTGCCTAATATAGTGGTAAAATACATCTTGTCACAAGACCTAGATGGAATGAGGGGAAAATGGATTGCTGCAATATTAGAGTATGATTTTGAAATCAAACCCACAAAACTCATTAAAGGTCAAGGCTTAGCTCAATTAATGGCTGAATCTAATCTACAAGCCCTTGACATTAACATGGTAGATGCCTTGAATGAACAGGAAGAATTACCTACTCCCACTATCGAAGAGCAGTTTCAAAGTTCACCTTGGTACACTGACATCTTGTATGTGCTTACAAATCTTAATGCTCCTCCTGATTTATCAAAAACAAAGGAAAGGCTTTTAAAGTTGAAAGCTAGGAACTATTGTATTTTAAATGAAGGTTTATATTGGAAAAATACTAATGGTTTATTGCTTAAATGTTTTCCTGAAGTTGATGCAGAGAGGATCAAGCATGAATTCCATGAAGGAGAATGTGGAGGTCATCTCTACTGGAAAAACACAGCCAATAAAATCCTTAAAGCTGGCTATTACTGGCCCACCCTCTTCCAAGATGTCCATAAAATGATAGTAGCTTGCCACAAATGCCAAGTTTTTGAGGGAAAAAGAAAACTCCTTCCTTTACCATTACAACCTATCATTTTTGAAGCTCCATTTCAACAATGGGGCCTAGATTTCATAGGAGAAATCCATCCTGCTTCATATGCCCAACACAAATGGATTCTCACAGCCACTGACTACTTCACAAAGTGGATAGAGGGCATCCCTTCTAGGAATGCCACAGATTCTGTCATTATAAAATTTCTTGAAGACTATATCTTGTCCAGATTCGGTTGCCCCAGGAAGATTATTACTGATAATGCTACTGCTTTTGGTTCCAAAAAGATGATTGATTTTTGTAACAGGTATCATATTATACTTGGTCATTCTACTGCTTATTACCCTCAAGGTAATGGGTTAGCTGAATCATCAAATACAATTTTGGTGACCATCATCAAGAAGCTACTTGAAGAGAATAAAAAATCATGGCATAACAAGTCGGTGCATGCTTTATGGGCAGACAGGTTGACCACAAAGAAGTCCATTGGACTGTCCCCATACCAGCTTGTTTATGGAGCAGATGCAGTGTTTCCTACCAACCTAGGTGTACCAGTGATAAAGTTAGTCCAAGAAATACAGTCAGAAGAGGACATCATGATAAGGAGGATCAATCAGACAATACGTCTCCAGCAGATAAGGGAAGAGGTTTACAATAGAGCTCAGAAGGTGCAAGAGAACATAAATAAATTGTTTGACAAGAGAACAAAGGCTTGTGATTTCAACATTGGAGACAAGGTACTCAAGTGGGACTCCAGAAGAGAGAATAAGGGTAAACATGGGAAATTTGACTGTTTGTGGCAAGGTCGTTACATTATTCAGTCCACCATTGGTCCAAATGCCTTTTTTCTACAAGATTTAGATGGCACAGATCTCTTTAGGGGTCCTGTCAATGGTAGTGTCCTTAAGCATTACTACTGCTGAGGTTCTATTTAAAAAAAAAAAAAAAAAGCTTTCATTTCCATTGTAAATACCATTGCTTTGTTCAAGTTTCACAAAGGAAAAAAAAAATATACAAAACAATAAAAAATAAGGGAAAAGAGGGCAGATTGTAAAAAAGAAAAAGAAAAAGAAAAGGTATAGCCCCATACCAAAAAGATAAACAAATCTGAAAGTGTGCAAGCTCAAATGCCACTCCTGAAAAACACACTCCTAGTTAGTCAAACAGCCTAATCTTGACTAATTAGTTTTAAATTTACTGCTAATAGGATAGTGAATTTGATTTTCCAAACTGCTTAAACTTGGCTTATCAGTAGATAGATTAGGTTAGAAATTAAAGGTTCAAACCTGCTCAAAACCTGAACCTAAGTTTCCAAGCAAGAATTGACTCCAAACTATGTTTTATTCTGAGTCAAAACAGAGGTAAATCTGGTTCTAATTAGCTCAAAATCTAAACCAGAGAAAAAGAAAGAACAACTCAATCAAGAGGCAATCAGAGCTGTATAAAGGTGAAGGAAGTGCTTCGCAAAGTCAAATATTAAGCCTTCCATTTTTTATTTAAATTTTTCTGCAAAATAAATATCTATGTGCAACCTGTTTTTTATGCCATAGATCACAGCAAGTCAAACTGCTTAATGTTGACTTGACTGTTTTTAAATTTCTGTTGTAGAATTTAGAGAATAAAATCTGTTGGATAGTTTAATCCCAACAAATAGTAGATTGGGTAGAGAATCATATCGACTCAACTGTTTAATCTAAGTCCATGGAGAAATAAGGAGTAGAAATAGATTAGATTTTCTATTTACAAAAGAAATAAAATGTTGTAAAGAGTTTGCCAATTCAAGTGCACTCTAAAATGAAGAAAAAATGTTAGATCAGTAGGATTGGGTAGGTAGAAAGCTTGTTGATGAAGATCCATTATTTTCCATAGCTGCTAATATGTTTTCAAGAAAAAGAAGAGCATCCAAGCAAAGAAGGCAGCCCAATGGATGAAGCACTGAATCAGCCTCCTAAAGAATGTAGGTCTGAAGTTCTTGATGCCTTCAAGAAGGCACCATCCCCAAGTGGAGCCACTGTTGGCCACCTATAAAATTTGTTCTATCAAAAGGTGGCCAAAACATTGTTTAGCCTTCAAGGAATAGTTTCATTGCAGAAATATTATCTCTTGAAGCCTCTGCTAAACATCATCTCCTCTATCCAAGTCTTCACTGTTTTTTCCCTTCAGAACTCAGAAATTCTTCTAAAATTCCATGAGAAAGACTGCTGCAAAATCCCCTTTTCTCCCCTTCCTTCACCCAGAATGCCCCATTTTAACCCTTTTTTCCCCCTTGTCAAAATTCCCCTCTTACCCTCTAAATCCTCCCAAAATCCCCTATAAATCCTACACATACCCCTTGTTTAGCCTTTTTTCCCTTTTTTTCCCTCTATCGTTGCCCATTTCTGGCCTCAAATTGCATTGAAAAAGGTTAAAAAACCCACATTTGGACATATATGGGTCTTAGCCCCCTTCGGCCAGCTCCCTTGACCTTTTTCCCACATGACCCGGGTGCCAAAACCAGGGGCTAGTCTGAAAAGTGCTTAGCGCGTTTGGTTATCGGGAACGTTTCTAACCGTTGATTTCCCGGCCATCCAATGGTCTTCGCAATCCCATCGCGCCCGTGGTCCCCACTCTTTTTCATCACCCGATCGCATCACAGCCATTCATTTAACCTGCAGATCCGACGGTCTGTTTTCATCTGCCGGTGGTCCCCGCGCCACGACTACTATTCAGAAACCGGTGGTATCCATCGCACCGCTTTCAAGTGCAGTGTGGTTTTCTCCCGATCGACAACGATTCCACTCATCGATTGACGCGTGGCTTGGGAACTTTTCACCAAACCATTGTCCATCACGCGTTAAACATCGGACGTGGACCCCGCGCGATATTGACGTGCACCGTCCGATCTGAGGCCGCTCATCGGATGGTGGTCGCTCGCTGGAGATGCACATGCGATAACTCAGGGTATGGCGTAGCGGTAATAGCATCTCCGCTGTTGATCTAATCTGCAGATCGACGGCCCAAATTTCATCGCCCGATCTCTCCGTTTTGACTTTCCACCTACGCTCCCGACCGTCGATCTCTGCGTGATCGACGACTTTGATTTGATTTTCTTTTCTGCCTTGCCATTCACTCCTCACGATCAATATCGACCATTGGATTATTCCATTCAACAACTATGCTCACTCCACATGCGTTCTGAAGCAGTCAGCCTATATATGCATGATTTTTTAATAGTTTTTCATATTTTTGCAGGGTTTAAATGGGTTTTTCCGCCATGATGAAGAAAAATTCACAGGTCGAGGGTGACAATCCTCCTGCCTGCGATTCACCACAAAATCACTTGCAGGGTTTTAAATTCGCATTTTATAAATGAATTCATGAGGCATTGATGCCATTTGACCCCTGTACATCCCTACACACCATAAAACACAGTTAATCGAGCACCGATCAAAGAGTATCAGTGTCGAAGACAAAACACACCAGAAAAAGAAGATTGAAGTCCTAAAACGTAGTTCTCAAGTAAATTAAAGGTGTTTAAGGAAAGAAAAAGACATGTGTCAAGCCGAGAAATCTTCCACTGCCATCAGCCGAGGCCAATTGAACCCTCTCCAACTCCTTAAGACACCTGCAGCCTCACAGAAATCAAAGGAAGCTTAGTCATTACCTGAACAAGAGGTGTTTACCTGAAGGCAGCTGAAAAATTAATACAAATCAAAGAATCTTATCTCTGATTGTCAGCAGAACCATTTTAGAAGATTAATAATAGTCCAAAAGAACATCTTTCGATCATTATGCCTCGAAAGGCAGGAAAAGATGTCATGGAGCAGAGTTAGAAATGATTACCTAATTAATGATATTTGATCCTTGGGAAATCCTCCCACTTCCTCATTTCTCTATAAATACCTCTGTAGAACATAAGCAAATTTTGGTCTCCAGACATCTGAATGCATGTAATGGTTTTCTGAAGCTACTGATGCACTGTGTGAAATTTGAAGATAAATAAGCTGATATGAGAAGTTTGAAGTTGCAGAGACCCTCCAGGCTTGCTGATTGTAACTGGTTTGAACATCAAATACAAGCTGCTAATTTATGGGATCCTGATTTGCGTCAATGGTGATGTGTTCCTCACTGTCAATTGTTATTTTCTTTAAGGTTTCACTCTGTTCATTTTCTCTGATAAGGAACAGCAAACATAGAGCTAGGACTTACTCTCAATAGTACCCTACTCTTACTGAAAGCTTTATTTTCTATGTTTTTCTCTTGTTAGTACTGAGTATATTAAAGCAGGTTGGTTTCAAAGCACTTTCCTGATCTAGATTGCTCATTATGATGATCATCAGTGTTTTCCTTTAGAATATGCTGAAAGCAGGTTGGTTTCAAAGTACTCACCTGATCTTAAGTTGTTCTAACTGTTTTTGAATGTTTTTTGACTGAAAGTACTTCAAAGCAGGCTAGTTTAAAAGCACTTACCTGATCTCAGAATGCTTTTATATTTTTTTTCTCTAAACTCAAAGAACTTCAATGCAGGCTAGTTTAAAAGTACTTACGTGATCACATAATTCTTTTATGTTTTGTCTCTCTAAGCACATGTTGAAAGCAAGATAGTTTAAAAGCACTTACTTGATCTTAGACTGTGCACTATTCTTCATTTTGTTTTGTTCTCCACCTCATATCTGTTTCACTCCATAAATCACCTTAAGAGATCCTTTGACATAAGTGACTTTCCCCATGGATCCTTCTTGAACCTTGCTGTCCAATTAAAATCCTCCTATGACTCCACAGCCCAATGGGTTAAAACTATCTTTGCCTTTTTCTATCAGCCAAATCATTCCTTCACTTGCAGACATCTTCACCCTTCATTTTGAACTGCCTTCACCTTCATCATGTCTTTTCCCAACCAAAACAAAAAAAAACTAAACTCATGCTCTTCATAACTAGCCTAATACCACATTTTAGGCTTTAAAGATCACATCTTTAAACTCATTTATAGAGAGATCCCTCTCTGGATTCAGGAGGGCTAGATCCTGAATCCCAAAGCGGTTTGATGTTACCCCTGTAGTTGGACTTTTTCCAATCTTGCTAATTACAGGGAACCTAACATAATGGCAACTCCACTGGGGAACTTTTAGAGTTCATAGTTGCTTCGCGAGCTTTTATGGACTCTTCAGTTTTCCATACAACCAAGAAACTCATAAAATAACCTAAAAATATTTTAGGTTGGTATTCAATAAACATGGTAGTGGATCATTAAACCTTTTACCTCAAAAAGAGCTAAAAACTTCCACTTGGTGACTCCACAATCCTGAACTGACCTTAAAGACTCCACTGGGTATAACTCTAATCATTATAAAACCATTCAATCTCAGTAAGAGGGCTTTAGGATTAAATTTATTTTAGCAAAGATCAGTTAAACCTCTTATAGATTGTCATATATGGTTAGACTTTTCTTGTTTAGTTAGGTCTAAAAACCACAACATACTGGCTCCTAGAAAGATTCACATTAGAGCCTATCCTGACCCTGGTCCACCTGAGATAATTGATAACCCAGAAAGTATCCTTAGGAGGTCTCCTAGGATTAAAATCTCAACTATTTTCAGATCACCCTTGAGAGCTAATTCAGTCCCTAAAAATATTTCAGCTCTACCACAATCACAATCTGACTTAGTAAATTCATTTAGAACTAGGTCTCTTAGTGACTTAGGTCCGTCAAATTCTGAGTCTTCACTTTCATCTCCTGAAACAAGTGAACATCCTGGTAGCAAAGAAATAACACCTCCTGATTCACATTTTCTTCACAACTCAGGTGTCTCTCATCCAAGATCAGCTCATCAATATATTCCTGGTCCATCCATTTGTGTTCATCCTACATCCATTGTTCAAACCACCCCACTTCAGCCCACTTTCCTTCCTGTGAATCCACCCCCACCACATATCATGGCAGCATGGTATGCTCCCTTAGTTCTTCCTGTACCATTAGTCAATCTTCCACAGGACTATCAGTCTAAAATTCCATTATATGATGCTAGCAATGCTACAACTGCATCACAACATGTGGATAATTTCAATGACTACTTTGACAGAAATGAAATTGATAATGATTCTGTCAAGCTTAGATTATTTTCTTAGAGCTTAGGGGGAGAAGCAAGAAAATGGTTTAAAGGTTTAACCCCCCATAGTATTAATGATCTCCAAGCCTTCCATCAAACATTCTTAAACAAATGGGAAGTGAAGAAAAACCCTCTCCAAGTCCTTTCTGACTACAAGAACCTCCATAGAGACGTTGGGGAAAGTGTGCAAGCTTATTGCACTAGATTCAATAGTGTGTATAGTGCACTTTCCCCAGAACTAAAACCTCCACAGGGCTCAACTTTAAACAAGTTTCCTGAAGGGCTTGACCCCGAGATGGCCTATCAGCTGAGAGAGAGATTTTTTGCAACTCTTGAAGATATGCAAAAGGGTGCTCTTTCTGTGGAAGTCAACTTGATGGAGAAGAGAGCAAGAATGAAAATTGAAAAGAGAGTATCCTTTAGAGAGGAAAATGCACCTTGTACTTCCAACTCAAAGATGGAAAAAATGATGGAGGAGATGATGAATAAAATGAGCATCCTTGAGAGAGCACAAGCAAGTCAAAACCAAACTTTTCCTCAAAACAAAAACCAGAACCAAAATCAGAATTTTAGAAGGAACCAACCTCCAAACAGACCTAGGGAAGATGATCAACTGATCACTCCTCCTTTTCGTCAAAAATATATAAGTGAGGTTGAGGAAACATATGAGATAATAGAGGAAGATGATATCAACATGCTGGGAGTAGATAATGATGACTTTGAGATTCATTATGATAGAAAACAAGTTCTTTATACCCCTTATGATGAAAAAAGAGATGATGATGAAAGTTATTTTCAAGACATGGAAAATGTCATCATAGAGTCCAAAAAAGAATATGACCTTAGAAGCAAAACCAGTCAACAAACTCTCAACACCAAAACCTCTGACAAATCTTCACAAAACAGCACTACAACCAAGCCTAAAATTGTCAAACAAATGGATAAAACAGTGACTGTAAATTCTGATAAAAGTAGAGAGAAGGGCACTCAAAACAATGAAAAATAGAGTGAAGACATTAGTAGTACTACCACTTCAGTTAGTACTCCTGTTAAGACCATTTTGTCAAATACTAATAGAAAAAATCAGCAAGCTGATGTTGTTGATAGACTGGCAGCTAGTAAGGCTGAGACAAGTCCTTCAAAGAGCCAAATTCCTTTCAGCCTTGAGCAGGAAATTTCAAAGATCAGAATCTCTGTTCCCCTGACTGAGTTAGCTGCCCAAAGTGTATATAGGACCCAAATTTTGAAGGCTTTAAATATTGAGGACAATAATGATACAGTCAATCTTAATGATGACCAGCCAGAGCTCATTTTTGGTCCTAAGATTGAAGGTATATATCAAGAGGGACCTGTTCCCCCCTTTTATGTGAGTTTAAATGTTCATGACAAGATCCTGCATAATGCTATGCATGACTCTGGAGCCTCTCACAACCTTATGCCAAACGTGATAATGGAAAGGCTAGGAATAGAAATAACCAGACCTTACAAGGATTTATATTATTTTGATTCCAATAGAGTGAAGTGTCTGGGTCTAATCAAAGACCTTTGTGCGAGTTTGACCCAAATCCCAACCAAGTGCATGGTGATGGATGTTGTGGTGGATGATGTGCCTCCTAAGTATGGCATATTGCTATCAAGTTCATGGGGTGCCAAGCTGCAAGGTACCATACAGATGGATGGAACATATGCCACTATTCCTGTCTTTAGCCAGCTTAGAAGACTATACAGAGAGTCACACATCAAATTCATGGTTAGTAGCTCAAAAAATCCTAAAATTTCTCCCATTTACTCTGTCCATACTGACCTGGATTCGTTTATCTTTTACAATAATGAATCCACAAAGCAGTCAGCGCTAGAACATAGTGACTCAGATGACCAGTCAGAGGCCCCTAATCTAGAAATGATGGAATTTCTAGATATGGAAGAAAACGAGAGAGAAAATTTTGAACAGTGTGTTGAAACAATGAACCAGAGTGAACAAAGCCAAGATGGCAAACAACAGACTACCCCTTACACTCAACTCCATGAAAATCCTGAAGAACAAGACCCAGCACAACATGTTGCAGATCCCAGAATAGAACATAATGATGAAAAATGCAATAGGGATGAAAACGATGTTAACCCTACAAACAATCCCTTATGGGTCATGAACTTTGAAGGGTCTTGCAATAAAAAGAGTGCAGGAGCTGGGGTATGGTTGGTCGACACTGAGAATAATTACTCTGAATGCCATGCTTTCAAGCTAGATTTCAAATGCACCTATAACATCGCAGAGTATGAGGCTCTCATCCTAGGATTGCATCTATTGAAAGAACTAGGAGCCAAGAAGATAATTGTTCAGGGAGACTCAGAATTAGTCATCAAAAAACTAAACGGAGAGTATGCCCTTAAGCATCCTAGACTAAGGGTATACCGAAATAATGCCATAGATTTCCTAAACATGTTTACAAGATATGAGCTCGTGTTTGTCCCAAGAAGTCAAAAAATAATTGCAAACGGGCTCGCCTGCGCTGCTAGTTCATGTCAAAAATCACCTAGTGATAAACAGATCATCATTCAAACAAAATATAGACATGTAGTGACAGATAATGAAAAATATTGGCAGGTCTTTGAGGGCGACAAGCAGATAGAGGATTTCCTGCTTGGCAGGAACGATTTTGAGTTATCTGATTCACTTTCTAAATCTGACTAAAATTGCCTCAACAAAGAGTCCCCTGAAGGAGATAAACTATCCGGTTCCGTAAAAATTGACATGTTAACTAAAAAACTTGGAACTCGTACTGAAGAGTACAAGGACACAGAAAACGAAGACATTGAGATGTTGTTGTCAAAGGACAAGAACGTACCTTGGGGGTTAGCACCAATAGAAGACCTGTTTGATTTTAACGACGTAGCAAAGAAACCCATGGTAGAATACACTGAGTCTAATGTCGAGGAATGAAACATAGGCACCAAAGATCAACCTAAAATGATTAAATTAGCTGGCTCCTTAGCAAAAGACATGAAAAAGAAATTCATTGACTTATTTAAAGAGTGTGTTGATGTGTTTTCCTGGAGCTATGAAGACTTAAAAGCCTATGATACACAAATAATCCAGCACAAGATCCCATTTAAAGAAAACCAAAAACCCTTTAGGCAAAAACTGTGTTGAATTAATCCAATACAACTGCCTCTAGTAGAAAAGGAAATCAAGAAAATGTATGAGGAAGGAATCATAGTGCTTGTGAGGTTTTCAGATTGGGTTTCTAACCATGTAGCTGTGAGGAAAAATACAAGAGAAATCAGATTGTGCATTGATTTCAGAAACCTTAACAGAGCCTCCCTAAAGGAAAATTACCCTTTACCTAAAATGGAACACATTCTACAAAGGGTAGTTGGTTCAAAGAGGATTTCTCTGTTAGATGGTTTTTCAGGGTATAACCAAGTTTTAGTACTCCCAGAAGACCAACTTAAGACAACTTTCACCACTCCTTGGGGCACTTTCATGTATGTGAAAATTCCTTTTGGGTTAATGAATGCTGGGGCCACTTTCCAAAGGGCCATGGACATTGCATTTTCGGAGGAGATAGGGCACTTCATTGTAATTTACCTTGATGACATAACCGTTTATTCCAAATCTGATAAAGAGCACTTGAAACATCTAAGAAAGGTCCTTGAAATGTGCAGAAGGTTTGGATTATATTTAAATCCCAAAAAGACAGTGTTTGGCCTACAAGCAGGTAAACTCCTTGGCCATATCATATCAGAAAAAGGGATTAAAATAGATCCAAAGAGAGTTGAGGGAATACTAAAGATTAGCCAACCAAGGAACATAAAATAATTAGAGTCCTTTATTGGAAAAATTAACTTCTTGAGGAGGTTTATTCCCAACTTAGCAGAGCTCCTTAGAAACATGACTAATATGCTCAAGAAAGAAGTAGGAGTGAAGTGGAATGTAGAAACCAAAAAATCCTTCGAATTGGTAAAACATGCACTCACCCAGGCACCTGTCCTAATCAGCCCTGAATTTTCAAAGGATTTTCTTAATTTTTCCTTTTCGTCAGAGCATACTGTAGCTACTGTCCTATTGCAGAAAAACCCAGAGGGTCAGGAACAACCTATTTCTTTTTTCAGTAAGGCTTTAAGGGATGCACCCTTGAAATATAACATAATGGAAAAATAGGCCTATGCTTTGGTAAAGGCCTTAAAGGACTTCAGGGTGTATATTCTACATTCTCACATCATTTCTTATGTGCCTAACATAGTGGTAAAAGACATCTTGTCACAAGAACTAGATGGAAAGAGGGGCAAATGGATTGTAGCAATACTAAAGTATGATTTGGAAATCAAACCCACCAAACTCATTAAAGGTCAGGGCTTATCTCAATTAATGGTTGAATCTAATCTACAAGCCCTTGACATCAACATGGTAGATGCCTTGGATGAACAGGAAGAATTACCTACTCCCACTGTGGAAGAGCAGTTTCAAAGCTCACCTTGGTACACTGATATCTTGTATGTACTTACAAATCTTAATGCTCCTCCTGATTTATCAAAAACAAAGGCAAGGTTTTTAAAGTTGAAAGCTAGGAATTATTTCATTTTGAATGAATGTTTATATTGGAAAAATACTAATGGTTTATTGCTTAAATGTTTGCCTGAAGTTGATGCAAAGAGGATCAAGCATGAATTCCATGAAGGAGAATGTGGAGGTCATCTCTACTGGAAAACCACAGCCAATAAAATCCTTAGAGCTGGCTATTACTGGCCCACCCTCTTCCAAGATGTCCATAAAATGATAGTAGCTTGCCACAAGTGCCAAATTTTTTAGGGCAAAAGAAAACTCCTTCCTTTACCATTACAACCTATCACTGTTGAAGCTCCTTTTCAACAATGGGGCCTAGATTTCATAGGAGAAATCCATCCTGCTTCATCTGCCCAACACAAATGGATTCTCACAGCCACTGACTACTTCACCAAATGGATAGAGGCCATACCTTCTAGGAATGCCACAGATTCTGTCATTATAAAATTTCTTGAAGATCATATCCTATCTAGATTTGGCTGTCCTAGGAAGATTATTACTGATAATGTTGCTGCTATTGGTTCCAAAAAGATGATTTATTTTTGTCACAGGTATCAGATTATACTTGGTCATTCTACTGCTTATTACCCTCAAGGTAATGGGTTAGCTGAATCATCAAATAAAATTTTGGTGACCATCATCAAGAGGCTACTTGAAGAGAATAAAAAATCATGGCATAACAAGCTGGTGCATGCTTTATGGGCAGACAGGTTGACCATAAAGAAGTCCATTGGAATGTCCCCATACCGGCTTGTTTATGGAGCAGATGCAGTGTTTCCTACTAGCCTAGGTGTACCAGTGATAAATTTAGTCCAAGAAATACAGTCAGAAGAGGACAACATGATAAGGAGGATTAATCAGACAATATATCTCCAGCAAATAAGGGAAGAGGTTTACAATAGGGCTCAGAAAGTGCAAGAGAATATAAATAAGTTGTTTGACAAAAGAACAAAAGATTGTGACTTCAACATTGGAGACAAAGTACTCAAGTGGGACTCTAGAAGAGAGGATAAGGGTAAACATGGAAAATTTGACTGTTTGTGGCAAGGTCCTTACATTATTCAGTCCACCATTGGTCCAAATGCCTTTTTTCTGTAAGAGTTAGATGGCACAGATCTGTTTGGGGGTCCTATCAATGGCAGGGTTCTTAAGCATTACTACTGCTGAGTTAAATTTTGAAGCTTTCATTTCCATTGTAAATAGCATTGCTTTGTTCAGTATCACAAAAGGAAAAAATACAAAAACAATAAAAAATAAAATAAAAGTGGGCAGATTGTAAAAAAAATAAAATAAAATAAAATAAAGGTATAGCCCCATACCAAAAAGATAAACAAATCTGAAAGTGTGCAAGCTCAAATGCCACTCCTGAAAAACACACTCCTAGTTAGTTAAATAGCCTAATCTTGACTAATTAGTTTTAAATTTACTGTTGATAGGATAGTGAATTTGATTTTCCAAACTGTTTAAACTTGGCTTATCAGTAGATAGATTAGGTTAGAAATTAAAGGTTCAAACCTGCTCAAAACCTGAACCTAAGTTTCCAAGCAAGAATTGACTCCAAACTATGTTTTATTATGAGTCAAAACAGAGGTAAATATGGTTCTAATCAGCTTAAAATATGAACCAGAGAAAAAGAAAGAACAACTCAATCAAGAGGCAATCAGAGCTGTAGAAAGGTGAAGGAAGTTCTTCGCAAAGTCAGATGTTAAGCCTTCCATTTTTTATTTAAATTTTTTTGCAAAATAAATATATATGTGAGACTTGTTTTTATGCCATAGATCACAGCAAGTCAAAATGCTTAATCTTGACTTGACTGTTTTTAAATTTCTGTTGTAGAATTTAGAGAATAAAATCTGTTGGACAGTTTAATCCCAACAGATAGTAGATTAGGTAGAGAATCATATGGACTCAACTGTTTAATCTGAGTTCATGAAGAAATAAAGAGTAGAAATAGATTAGATTTCTTGTTTACAAAAGAAATAAAATGTTGTAAAGAGTTTGCCAGTTCAAGTGCACTCTAAAATGAAGAAAAAATGTTAGATCATTAGGATTGGGTAGGTAGAAAGCTTGTTGATGAAGATCCATTGTTTTCCATAGCTGCTAATATGTTTTCAGGAAAAAGAAAAGCATCGAAGCAAAGAAGGCAGCCCAATGGATGAAGCACTGAATCAACCTCCTAGAGAATGCAGGTCTGAAGTTCTTGATGCCTTCAAGAAGGCACCATCCCCAAGTGCAGCCACTGTTGGTCGCCTATAAAAATTTTTCTATCAAAAGGTGGAAAAAACATTGTTTAGCCTTCAAGGAATAGTTTCATTGCAGAAATATTATCTCTTGAAGCCTCTACTAAACATCATCTCCTCTATCCAAGTTTTCACTGTTGTTTCCCTTCAGAACTCAGAAATTCTGCTAAAATTCCATGAGAAAGACTGCTGCAAAATCCCCTTTTCTCCCCTTCCTTCATGACCCAGAATGCCCCATTTTAACCCTTTTTTCCCCCTTGTTAAAATTCCCCTCTTACCCTCTAAATCCTCCCAAAATCCCCTATAAATCTTACACATACCCCTTGTTTAGCCTTTTTTCCCTTTTTTCCCTCTATCGTTGCCCATTTCTGGCCTCAAATTGCATTGAAAAAGGTTAAAAAACCCACATTTGGACATATATGGGTCTTAGCCCCCTTCGGCCAGCTCCCTTGACCTTTTTCCCACGTGACTCGGGTGCCGAAACCAGGCACTAGCCTGAAAAGCGCTTAGCACGTTTGGTTATCGGGAACGTTTCTAATCGTTGATTTCCCAGCCATTCGACGGTCTTCGCAACCCATCGTGCCCGTGGTCCCCACTCTTTTTCACTGCCCGATCGCATCACAGTCGTCCATTTAACCTGCAGATCTGACGGTCCGTTTTCATCCGCTGGTGGTCCCCGCGCCATGGCTACTGTTTAGAAACCGGCGGTATTCATCACACCGCCTTTGGGACAAGGGTGTTTTTTTCCCGATCGGCAACGATTCCATATGATGGCCGACGCGTGTCCCGTGTACTATTTGAAAACCGCCCCCCCATCGCACATTAAATTTCGGCAACAAACTCGGCGTGATATCGTTGTATACCGTCCGATCTGGGGTGGGCTATCGGACGGTGGTCGCTCACTGAAAATTCACACGCGATAACTCAGGGTACGACACAGCGGTAACAACATCTCCGTCGTCGATTTGATCTGCAGATTGACGGCCCAAATTTCATCGCCTGATCTCTCTGTTTTGACTTTCCACATGCGCTCCCGACCGTCGATGTCTGCGCGATCGACGGCTCTAATTTGATTTTCTTTTCTGCCTTTCCATTCACTCCCCATGATCAATATCGACCGTTGGATGATGCCATGCAACGGCTATGCTCCCTCCACATGCCTTCTGAAGTAGTCAGCCTATATATGCAGGATTTTTTAATAGTTTTTCGTATTTTTGCAGGGTTTAAATGGTTTTTTCCGCCATGCTGAAGAAAAATTCACAGGTCAAGGGCGACAATCCTCCCGCTTGCGATTCACCACAAAATCACTTGCAGGGTTTTAAATTCGCATTTTATCGATGAATTCATGAGGCATTGATGTCATTCAACCCCTATACAGCCCTGCACACCAGAAAACACAGTTAATCGAGCACCGATCAAAGAGTATCAGCGTCGAAGACAGAACACACTAGAAAAAGGAGATTGAAGTTCTAAAACGGAGTTCTTAAGTAAATTAAAGGTGTTTAAGGAAATACAAAGACATCTGTCAAGCTGAGAAAGCTTCCACCGCCATCAGCTGAGGCCAATTGAACCCTCTCCAACTCCTTAAGACACCTGCAGCCTCACAGAAATCAAAGGAAGCTTAGTCATTACCTGAAGAAGAGGTGTTTACCTGAAGACAACTGAACAATTAATAAAAATCAAAGAATCTTATCTCTAATTGCCGGCAGAACCATTTTATAAGATTAAGAACAGTTCAGAAGCACATATTTTGATCATTATACCTCGAAAGGCAGGAACAGATGTTATGGAGCGGAGTTAGAAATGATTACATAATTAATGATATTTGATCCTTGGGAAATCCTCTCACTTCCTCATTTCTCTATAAATACCTCTATAGAACATAAGAAAATGCTGGTCTCTGGACATCTGAATGCATGTAATGGTTTTCTGAAGCTACTGATGCACTGTGTGCAATTTGAAGATAAATAAGCTGATATGAGAAGTTTGAAGTTGTAGAGACCCTTCGGGCTTGCTGATTGTAACTGGTTTGAACATCAAATACAAGTTGCTGATTTATGGGATCCTAATTTGTGTCAATGGTGATGTGTTCCTCACTGTCAATTATTATTTTCTTTAAGGTTTCACTCTGTTCAGTTTCTCTGATAAGGAACAACAAACACAAAGCTAGGACTTACTCTCAGTAGTACCCTACTCTTACTGAAAGCTTTATTTTTTATGTTTTTCTCTTGTTAATACTGAGTATATTAAAGCAATTTGGTTTCAAAGCACTTGCCTGATCTAGATTGCTCATTATGATGATCATCAGTGTTTTCCTTTAGAATATACTGAAAGCAGGTTGGTTTCAAAGTACTCACCTGATCTTAAGTTGTTCTAACTGTTTTTGAATGTTTTTTGAGTGAAATTAATTCAAAGCAAGCTAGTTTAAAAGCACTTACCTGATCTCAGAATTCTTTTATATTTTGTTTCTCTAAACTCAAAGTACTTCAATGCAGGCTAGTTTAAAAGTACTTACCTGATCACAAAATTCTTTTATGTTTTGTCTCTCTAAGCACATGTTGAAAGCAAGATAGTTTAAAAGCACTTACTTGATCTTAGACTGTGCACTGTTCTTCATTTTGTTTTGTTCCCACTTCATATCTGTTTCACTCCATAAATCACCTTAAGAGATCCTTTGACATAAGTGGCTTGCCCCATGGATCCTTCTTGAACCTTGCTGTCCAATTAAAATCCTCCTATGACTCCATAGCCCAATGGGTTAAAACTATCTTTGCCTTTTTCTATTAGCCAAATCATTCCTTCACTTGCAGACATCTTCACCCTTCATTTTGAACTGCCTTCACCTTCATCATGTCTTTTCCCAACCAAAAAAAACAAAACAAAACTCATGCTCTTCATAACTAGCCTAATACCAGATTTCAGGCTTTAAAGATCACATCTTTAAACTCATTTATAGATAGATCCCTCTCTGGATTTAGGAGGTCTAGATCCTTGAATCCCAAAGCGATTTGATGTTACCTCTGTAGTTGGACTTTTGCCAATCTTGCTAATTATAGGGAACCTAACAAGAACTGTCAGCAAGGCCTGACTGGAAAACACATTTTCTAGGAATGGATGCTACAGAAATAGAAACCAACACTTTTATCCCTTAGATATGACAATCTAAGACCAAAATCCAAGAGGGGATCAAGAAAAAATATTTCTAGGTGCGTTAAACAGATCTCCCCACACCTAGTATGGCTAGAAAATGCCCAATAAGGGACTACAACAAGACTGCTCAGAAAATAACATAGTTTATATAGAGCAAGAGTAGGAGGCCAATAAAATATCCTTCAAAATTATTTACAGCAGAAAAATATATGTATAATGAAGCCCATGAGATGCATATCTGAAAATACAAGACATATACAGAAGAAATTCCCTCAAAAGAGGTGTTGCAACCACATGAATTACTGAAACTGCCTTGAAAACATTATTTTATTAGGCTGCAAACTGCTGATGATTACATATAAGATCTAGAGAAAATATTTGTACAAAAATTTAGATCCATATCAGATCTGTACACTAGAGAGGCTCCTCTTTCATATCCCCTTGGGATTTTCAGCAGAAAATGAAGTACATGGAGTAGATCTGAGATTCTATGCAGTAGATCTACAGATCTATTTAGAATTTCTGAAGCAGATGTAGGAGTATTCAGATCAGATTTGAATATGACATGGAATACATCAGAAATCCATGGATCACCATAGTGAGGGAATATTCCCAACACTAGATATCTCTCTCCCAATTGTCTGCCAAAAGATCCCGCAACTTCTCACTTGAAAATAATGCAGTATAGGAAGATTAACTATGCTATAGGCTCTAGTAGATAGTTTGGCCTCAAGCCAATATATGATAATGTGCTCCAATCATCCAATACTCTCTTGCCAGGAGGATAGAATACTCTCGCAAAATCCAACTGATACATGCAAATCAAAAAGGCGCTGCAAGCGGCTAAGGTTGAAATCATCAAATATAAGGAGTTGCATCAAAGGCTGAAATGAGGAGGTCATCCGGGCATGTGGGGGGCTACCTGCAGGGCCACCCCCTCATGAGGGTTGAGACATCTCACACACACCCGGGAATCACCAAAAGCTATTGCTGCATCACTGGACCATCAAGTATACGGATCTCGATCATGCTAAAAGGAGATGGAACCAAGGTACATCACCCTCTAGACCTGTCTTCTGGATTGAATGAGTTGATGCCAACAGAAGGAGGTCCACCATAGGTGAGGCAATAAGGGATCCCCAACTAAGGCACGAGAGAAAATAGTAGAGCGACTAATAGACGGACACTAATGATGATGATAAAATGGGGGATACTGAGTAGCGGATGGATGACTTCCCTTGTTAGAGCATAAAGGGCATGAATGAATTGGTAGTGACTGACACAATATCATGAGGGAGAAGGGACAATGGGACTAAAGGCCATAATGTGCAAGACGAGAGAGAGACCAAGTAATGAAGGATGGAGGACTATAGTGGGATACAAAGGGACTCGAGATAGACTTCATGAATACGATGATGACTCAACTCGGATGCTCTAAACAAGGGTGACTCAATGGTGCTGCCACACAGTAAAGGTCCAATGGGGGACCATAAAAACAAGAGTACAATAGGGTATCTCATGACGAAAATCAACACGAACAAGGACAAGTAAGGAGGCAAAGTGGTGCCCCAAGTACAAGTGTTGTAAGTGAGGAAATTCGATTTGGAGGAGAGGTGCATAGACCCTTCATGGACAAAATGTGTCCTAGTGAAGTATCAAAAAATGAAAAAACTAATAGATAACCATTTGAGTGCTCGGTGAGAGCTTTCCAACAGTGCAGACGGTGTGTCAAACAGGGCTACGGTTTGGTCGCAACGGACGAAAGAAAAAGCAGGGGTTTCTCTTCTAATAAGGCATTTTCCCTCCAAATACATTCATTTGCTTGTGTAGCTGTGGTGAATGTGGAGAGGAGAGAAAGCCCTAAATCTTGTGGCGATCGTAGCGAACAAACCGACCATTGGAATCGAGATCCGTCAGTTGCAGATAAGAGGCCTAATCCTACTCTTTATTTTTGATGGATTAAAAGTTCAGATTAGGGTCCCAAATCTCAGGAACATCTCCTACCTCATATTTACGGTCGGGTCGCACTTTTTGGGGAAAAAACTGTAACCTAGGAAGCAGGTTTGGGCCTGAAAAGTGCGACCTGTCCTAGGATTTGGCCAAAAAGTGTGACCTGTTAGAGGGAGGAGTTTTTAGTGCTATTGTGAGCTGAGATTCAGGTTTTGTGTAATTGAATACAATTTTGGCTATCTGTAGACTGAAAAAGATGATGGTTTTGTGCATATATGGTAGATATATAGATCAAGTGGAGAGTGAGAGACCTGGGTACATTACGGTTGGAAATCCAAGCAGATCAGGGTGTCCGTCATGCATTGGCTAGGTTTGGGGTGCTGAAATTTGTGGAGAACCCTCCGATGAGAGCTGGGGAGCCCTTGTTGGCCCAAATTGTCAGTTATTTGGATCCAGATCATGAGGTCTTTATAGTGCAGGGGCACAGGATTGAGCTGACAGTCCAGGATCTGTATTTCCTGACTGGTCTCCCAACATTAGGGATGGTGGGAAATACACAGGCAGTGTTACCGCAAAGGCGTAACATCATGGAGTTCGTAGAGCAACATTGTCGACCAGGTGTCCGAGTCAAAGGGACTCGGATATCGATTGGGGATCTAGAGAGGTTGGAGACCCATGCAGTGGCGGCAACAGTGTTGCGGATCTTAGGTAGCTAGGCGCTTCATCACATCACTGGAGGGCAGATGATGATTGTAGAAAGTGTGTTGAGTGGGACCTACTATGGGTGGGCTCAGATGATGTTGGTGTCGTTGAAACGAAAGCTGTTGCTTTGTAAGTGGCAAGTGAACCATGATTGTGCTTATGGGACAGTATTGTGCTCCTTATTTTTTGAGAAGATCCCGACCTTGTGACCTTGTGTATAGCTACCGGATGGGGGTCCGAGAGCACCCAGGATGCGTCGGTGGAGGTGACTACTGTGCAGAGGAGGAGGAGGGGCGATCGGACAGGTGTTTCGACCAGAGTTCTTCGCCCATTGGGATCAGATGCCATTGTACATAGATGACTATCCCTATAGTGGGATGAGTTATTGGGGAGATCCGAACTTGCCGCTTTCGCCTGGTCGAGTATGGGGGCCTGATGATAAGTGACAAGTAACTAATCTGTTATGTGCATGTTAAATTTTGTGAATATTATTTATGGTACTCATCCTCCTACTTTTGGTATGCAGATGTAGCTCTAGTGAAACTGGCCGGATATATGGGATGACCTGTAGTAGCAGGAACTACAGGTGCTAGTGGATCGAGAATGGCACAGAACGAGGATATGACCGCTCTATTGGAGGACATTCGTCGTAGATGTGAGGGGTTGTTGACTGGTGTTTCAGAGCGAGGTTGGCAGGACTTAGACGACCAGTACATAGAGCTATGTATTGGGCTAACCTCGGAGTGGTGAGGTATCATGTGGCACATGGTGATGGCTGGTCAGACTGTGCGTGATCTACGAGCTGCGGGAGTAGAGCCATTGGCTTGGGATCCTCCAGAAAGTGATTATATGTAGGGCAGGTGGTGCCCCCCAGTGTGTATGTAGGGGCAAGTGGTGCTCCCAAGTTTTTGAGTTGTCTATTTTGTAACATGCTATGGGCATGTCATATGTTTTAGAGTAGATGGACTCTAAAAACATGTTATATGATATATATTATTCTTATGCATTATGTTGATGATTTGAAATGTTATTTTCTTGTGTGTGATAAATTCCAGTCTAGAACATGGTTTGCAATTATATCTACGTAGTGATTTTGACTTCTAGGTACATGGTTGAAATTAATGAAGCTAAATTCACGTATCAAAAGTTTCACTCGTAAATATCATCTAAACAGGATAGGGTTTTGCACACAATAGACACCATTGAGTTGTAAGACAAGAAACATAGAATCTAAACAAACGCGCAGATGGAGGATGTGATGAGAGAGGGCATCGGCTAAGAGGCCATGTACTGCATCATATTCGGCCTGATTATTGGTGGCATTACCAATGCAGACCCCATTAGAAAAATGAGGGTATGCAAGGGGGTAAAGATGGCCCAAGCTTCCGAGGCTAGATTCCGGGAATAGCGACTTGCCCCATCGGCATATCCAATATAATCCTTGGACGAGAGGTCCGGTGGAATAGTGTCACAAGACAAGAAATGGGAGGAGGGAGAATAATGATGGCAGCATGAGTGTAGGGTAGACATTAAACGACAACTATGGGAGGGAGTAGTCTGAGTAGGATGCCTATGACTCATAGATCGACTAGAGGGTGATGTATGAGAGCTATGGGGGGGAAAGCGAGAGCTCAGGCTGTGGAGGACATCATAGATACGGATGGTATCATCCTAGTGATGGGTGGGAGGGAAAAGGTGGAGGAAACCAAATGACGCTGCAAAGCTACCAAAATCATCAGCGTGGGAAGAAAGGCTCACATATGGATCGTCAGGGGATATGATAGAAGAAAAAGTAAAAATATGGTGAAAGGATGTGGAGCCCAGGAAGGTTGTTGAAGGGGGATCAAGAAACACAGACGGAGTGGATTCAGCAGGAATTTACTCTGGGGGTCGAACAAATGATGATAGGTATAGGAGGGGGGCAACAGATTTCGACATCTCAACATCAGGGGGAGGAAGGTCAATGGTAGTGTTGGGGTTCCCATGTTTTGGCCATATTGTCAGGACCAAAAGACGTTATCACTACCCCTAGAGGTCAAACCTCAGGATCTAGCCCTCCTGGGTCCAGATAAGGATCTCTCTATATGAGAAAAGGTTTTATGTCTATGAAGCTCAAAATTAAAGATGTTAGCGAACATAGGCACAAAGTGTCTGCTTACAGATTTGTCATCAGCTGCCGGGTTATCAGGAAGGAAGGGTTCAATGTAAGACCAGGATGAGAAAAGAGGGATAAGGCAAAGGTGATATGTTCCAGGAAATATTCACGACCATTGGGCAATGGATTCAGGAAAGGATTTGCTTGCTAATCAATAGGCAGGATTTCAATTGGGATAGTCATCTAAAACATAGGATCTTTAAAGATGATTGTGTGATGTGATGAAGTAGGAGGGGAGGAGGTAACACAGATTTAGAGAAAAAAGTTAAAAACCAGCTGGTCGCACAAGGATCCTAGTGGACAGGGCTAACTCTAATCCCCAGTGTTCCCAAATATTCCAGCTAAATCCTTAACAAGAAACATCTAAGAACAGAATTCATTTAATTCATACATCAGAGTGAAGGAAATAACATCCACTACACTGGTTAAACCAACTAAAATAAATTCTTAGATAACACATTCAGAAGAGAAACATTAATGGCAAGGAGAGCAGAAACATAGGGTACCTAACAAGGGTAAATCCTATGCCAATATTCTGATGCAAGCCAGTAGAAATGAAATGAAATGAATTAAACACAGAGATAGGAAAACATCACCGCTGCTTCAGATCAGGATCCAAAGAAATGTGCTTTTCATATTAAATAGTAATACCAGTCAAGTACAACATTTCCAATAGCTGAATACTCAGTCTGAAATCATATTCCTCAGCCTATCCTACAATATTTACACAGAGACAATGTCTCAAAAGAAACTACTTGCAATTCTCTGATAATTGATCAACAACCTTTACAATGAGTTTCTTCATGAATTTATAGCTCCAGAGGAGCAGAGGATGTAGGTGAAGAACTAAATGCAGCATTAAAACTTTGGAAAGGAAGAGGGCCGAAGCCCATTCTGTATGAATCCTGTGCATTAATCTCTGGTGTTCTTTGGGTGAATGAATTATCTTCTTCAGACTTTAGATTACTCTGATATGACTCTGATGTACTTTGACTACAGTACTATGTAGTACTCTGGTGCATAAACAAAAGATAAATGAAAGATGCAGAAGTCTGCTATACTTATGAAACAATTTCTCTGGTAGCTTTGGACTGTGGTTAAGGCAGGAATCTTCAGGAACACGGTAAATAATGAAACTGATATGGGCACTTCATCCTTTGGGACAATCTACTGATGTGAAAACCTGATATGCATGAATTACTGCGTGTTGTACCTTTTGCATGATCCACGAGATCATTGATCTGGTGCTTTGCCTCTAAACCGATGTAAAAACCTTCAATACTGAACGATGAAATCCTTGATCATTGCTAGTTTTTCTCCACTGCTTCATAAATGTCTCGATCTGCAAAATCTGGGCTTTAATGGCACCGGATAGGTTTCTCTTGTGGAGATTGAACTGTCCTGGGATAATATTTATGCCGCTGCTACCTTTCCAGGCATTCCTCTATAGTACCGGCTTCCAGATTTAATTCTGTCTGTGCAGCACGCCATTGAAGTAGTAGATATGAACCATGGCGGTTTTATGCCTTTCTGAAACCCTGCAAAAACATGAAACTTGGTTAAAAAGAAAATGGGGGGTCGGATGATGTGGATGACTGTGAGGATGACAGTGGGACTGCAGACGAATGGCGAAAAAATGCAGAGGAGTGGTGGAGAAGTGCTCTGGTGGAAGGTTGGCAGAGCGCAGAGAAAATTATACGTGAAAACCTTAAAAACCTCGACCCTTTGAATGGATTTATGAAATGGGATGGGTGGACGTGCGACAGACACTTATGGAGATGACGTGGTGGGACCGGGTGAGGCAGAATAGTCAACAATGGGGAAAATAGATCTGGACCGTCTGATCTCAGAAGGAGATCGATGGTGGGAAACACGACGGAGGGCAATGAATGGTGGGCTAGAGGTACGGATGACTCTAGTTAAACTCCGTGCCACTTCGTTGAGCGATGACCATTGGATGGGGCGCCTCAGATCGGATGGCTGACGGCGATATCGCTCCATGTCCTGTACCGAACAATAACGCGCGATGGGATAGCGGTTTTGAATCATACAGGAGCCACATGTCGAAAGGTGTATGGAATCGCTAGCCGATGAGAAAATACCGCCAACCGCCTGAAGGCGGTGCGATAGAAACCACCGGGTTTTTTATCAGTATGTGGGGACCACTGGGACGGGCGGACTCCGGATCGTCGGATTTGCATGTAAATGAACGGCGATGGCGCGATCGGGGGTTTGAACGGGGAAACACGAACCCCGTGGGGTTAAACGATCGCTGTCCGATCTATAAAGATCAACGGTCAGGAACACTCCCGATATACATTGGAGACTAGCGCCCTTAGGGTCAGCGTGTGGTTTCGGCGCCGAGGCTACATGGCGGGAAGGTGTGGGGGCTAGGTCGAAAGGGGCTAGGCCTGGACTTATGCAGAAAATATGGTTTTGGCTCGTTTTTGAAGCATTTTAAGGCTAGCCAAGGGCAACGATAGGGGAACGAGGGGGATTTAAACCAAACAGAGTGTACTTGGGAGGTTTTAAAGGGGATTTTAGGATTGTTTTGGAGGATGTGGGGAGGGACTTGGGAGTACAGAAAAAGGGGTTTTGAAAAAGGGAAGAAGGGATGAAATGGGTCATTATGCAGGGATATAAAGGGAAGAACTAAAACCTTTAGGAGCATAATTCTCTATCAGCCAGGCCTATTGACTCAGAGCAGCAGAGGGAAATAGTCACAAGGCAGGGAACAGGAAAAGGCTGCAAGGATGATGTGTTTTCAAGGGAAATGCATTCCTTGCAGGCTTATAAAACAAATTAGCCCCTTGCTTGCTTGTCAAGAAATTTATAAGGGGCTAATAGTGGCTCCACATGGGGATGGATTCTTCTTGAAGGAGTCAAGAATTCAGAGAATAGATCTTTGGAGAAGGCCAGTTTCCTGTTGCTTGGCACATCCCTTTCTTTCTTTAGATTAGCTGCCACAATATGAAGACATTACATCAGCAGAAAAAATTTCCCAATCAATCTACCTACCCACATTATAATCCTAGCATTTTTCTTCTTTTAGAGTGCATTTGAGCTAGCAGACCCTTTACATCATTTATTTTTACAAACAGAAAATAAACCTATTCTAAATCTACCCTTATTACTCCATGAGACTAGATTAGACTGTTGGTCTCATACGATTCTCTACCTAATCTAATATATGTTGGGATTAAACTGTCTAGCAGATTTCTTCTCTATATTCTACGACAGAAATTGAAAAACAGTCAAGTCGGGATTAGACTGTCTGACTTGCTGTGGATCCAAGGCATAAAGACAATTGCACATGGACAAAATTTGTAGAAAACTGAAAAAAAAAATGTGAAGGCTTGGGATTCGAAAATTGAAATATCCTTCTTCTCTTTGTGACTCAAGTTTTGAGCATGTTAGAGTCACTTCTTTTCTTCATTTCAGCTCTGGTTTGGGCATGTTAGAGCTGATTCTCCTTTCTTCTTTGCTGGTCCAGATTTTGGGAATGTTAGGACCAGCTGTTTTACTTTCTTTGGCTCAGGTTTTGATCATATTAGAGCCAATATTTTGCACCCTTGAGGTTCATGTTTTGAGCATGTCTGAACCTCTCCTTTCCTCTGTTTTTTGAAACATTTTCTCTTTTTCCCGAAAACAAAAACTGCAATGGTATGTACAATGGAAATGGAAACTAGAAATTTTGAATTAGCAGAAGTAGTGTTTGAGCATCCTGCCATTGACAGGACCCCCAAACAGCTCTGTACCATCTAATTCTTGTAAGAATAAGGCATTTGGACCCACAGTGGCCTGGATAATGTATGGACCTTGCCACAAACTGTCGAACTTGCTGTGCTTCCCTTTTTCCTCTCTTCTTGAATCCCACTTCAGAACTTTATCCCCAATTTTGAAATCAGCAGCTTTAGTTATTTTTTCAAACAATTTCTTTATGCTCTCCTGAAATTTCACTGCTCTGCTATAAACCTCTTCCCTTGTTTGTTGAAGATGAATTGTCTGGTTTATCCTTCTAACCATACTGTCTTCTTCTGTTTAAATCTCTTGGACCAGCTTGATCAATGGTACCCCAAGGCTGGTAGGAAACACTGCTTATGTACCATAGACAAGCTGAAATGGTGAAATGCCAATGGAATTCTTTTTTGTAAGCCTGTTGACCCACAAAGCATGCACCAACTTGTTATTCCATGACTTTTTGTTCTCTTCTAACAGCTTTTTTATGATGATCACCAGGATCTTGTTAGATGATTCAACTAATCCATTACCTTGAGGGTAATAGGTAGTTGAATGACCAAGTGTTATTTGATACCTGTGGAAAAAATCAACCATTTTCTTCGATCCGAAAGCAGTAGCGTTATCAGTGATTATTTTCCTTGGGTAGCCAAACCGAGAGAGGATGTGACCTTCTAGGAAGCTAATGATGACTGAATATGTGGCATTCCTAGTGGGTATGGCCTATATCCACTTAGTGAAGTAGTCTGTGGCTGTTAGGATCCATTTGTGTTGTGCAGAAGAAGTAGGGTGAATCTCCCCTATGAAATCTAGGCCCCATTGCAGAAAGGGACCTTCAACAGTGATGGGTTGTAGGGGTAAGGGAAGTATTTTCCTTTTTCCTTCAAAAATTTGGCATTTTTGGCAGACAATGATCATCTTATGGATATCATTGAAGAGTGTGGGCCAATAGTAGCCAGCTCTGAGTATTTTTTTTGGAGTAGCTTTCCAACTTAGGTGGCCTCCACATTCTCCAGCATGGAATTCTTGTTTAATCCTCTCTGCCTCGTTTTCAGGCAAACATTTAAGCAATATGCCATTTGGGTTCTTCTAGTATAAGCAGTTATTCAATATGAAATAGCTCCTGGCTTTTAGCTTTAAGGATTTGGCCTTAGTCTTTGACATTTCAGGTGGGGCATTGAGGTGTGTAAGCACATACAGAATGTCAGAATACGAAGGAGAGCTCTAAAACTTTTCCTCATCTGTGGGATCAGGAAATTCTCATTTCTCATCCAAGGTATTTATCATGTTAATGTCTAGGGCCTGTAAGTTTGATTCAGCCATTAGTCGAGCTAAGCCTTGACCTTTAATCAGCTTGGTGGGTTTTATCTCAAGGTCATATTCTAAAATCACAGCAATCCATTTGCCCCTCTTTCCGTCAGGATCTTGGGACAATATATCTTTGACTATGATGTTGGGCACATAAGCTATGGTGTGAGAATGAAATATGTACACCCTGAAGTCTTTCAAGGCCTTAATCAGAGCGTAGGCCTGTTTTTCCATTATGTTGTATTTCAAGGGTGAATCCCTTAGTGCTTTGCTGAAAAAGGCAATTGGCTGTTCCATTCCCTCTGGATTTTTTTGCAGAAGAACTGAAGCTATGGTATGCTTGGAGGCAAATGAAAAAATCAGGAAATCTTTAGAGAAATTTGGGCTGATCCGAACAGGAGCTTGGGTGAGTGAAAGTTTTACTGATTCAAAATATTGTTTAGCTCCAATAGTCCATTTAACTCCCACACCTTTCTTTAGCATGTTTTTCATATTTCTAAGGTCTTCAGCCAGGTTGGGAATAAATCTCCTAAGGAAGTTGATTTTCCCAATGAAGGACTGTAGTTCTTTGATGTTTCTCGGGTGTGTGATTTGTAGTATTCCCTCAACTCGTTGTGGGTCTATCCCGATTCCCTTTTCGGATATAATGTGGCTGAGAAGATTTCCTTCTTGCAGCCCAAATACAGTATTTTTGGGGTTCAATGACAGACCAAACCTTCTACATTTTTTAAACACTTTCCTCAGATGTTTGAGATGTTCTTCTTCAGTTTTGGAAAAGACTGTTATGTCATCCAAGTAAATCACAATAAAGTGCCCTATCTCATATGAAAAAGCTATATCCATCGCTCTTTGGAAGGTTGCACCAGCGTTCATCAACCCAAAAGGCATCTTTACATGCATTAAAGTGCCCCATGGAGTGGTAAAGGCTATTTTGAGTTGATCTTCTAGGAGAACTAGGACTTGGTTGTAGCCTGTGAAACCATCTAGCAGGGAGATTCTCTTAGAGCCTACCACCTTTTGAAGAATGTGTTCCATTTTTGGCAGAGGGTAGTTGTCTTTGAGTGATGATCTATTAAGATTTCTGAAGTCCATACATAATCTGATCTCCCCTGTTTTATTTCTCACAGCCACTAAATTTGAAACCCAATCAGAGAACCTTACGGGAACAATTATGCCTGCCTCATACATATTCTTAATCTCCTTTTCAACTGCAAGAAATTGTTTTGGATTGATTCTGCGAAGTTTTTGTCTGAAGGGCTTCTGATTTTCCTTCAAGGGTATTTTGTGCTGAATGATGTTTGTGTCATAGGCCTTTAAGTCTTCATAACTCCAGGCAAACACATCAATGAATTCCTTGAAAAGGTCAATGTATCTTTTCTTCATGTCTGCAGGCAAAGACTTAGCCAGTTTAATCATTTTGGGCTTATCTTCAGTGCCTATGTTGCATTCTTCCACGTCAGAGTCCGCATGTTCTATAGCGGGATTTTTTTCTACATCATCAAAGTCAAATAGGTCCTCTAAGGGTGCCAGGCCTCTAGGTATATTCTTATCTTTGGCCTGCAACACCTCCATCTCCTCATTTTCTGTGTTTTCACAATTCCCGTTTGAATATTCAGTTTCTTCAGCTAGGGTGTTTATTTCTATATTACAGGGCGGGTTTTCTTCTTCAGAGGATTCTTCACTTAGGCGGATGTTCTCAGACTTAGAGTCTGAATCAGAAAATTCAAACTCATTCCTGCCTATTAGGAAATCCTCAATCTGTTTATCACCTTCAAAAACCTACCAATATTTTTCGTTGTCTGGCACTGCAGGTCTGAATTTGGTCTGTATGATAATTTGTTGGTTGATTGGAGTCTTAGGGTATGAACTAGCTAAGCAAGCTAGCCCGTTTGCAATGACATTTTGACTCCTAGGAACAAACACTAATTCGTATTCAACAAATGTTTTCAATAAATCCATAGTGTCGTTCCTATATGCTCTTAGTCTTGGATGTTTCACTGTGTATTCACCATTCACCTATTTAATAATCAGCTCAGAGTCTCCATGCACAGTTATCCTACGGGCTCCTAATTTCCTCAACAGGTTCAAGCCTAGGATAAGGGCCTCATATTCTGCAATATTGTTTGTGCATTTGAAGTGCATGTTGCAGGCATGGCTTTCTGCGTAATCACTCTCTGTGTTATGTATCCACACTCCTTCTCCAACAGTTCTTCTCGTGCAAGACCCATCGAAACTCATTTCCCACAGGGGCTCACTCTCGTTTTTTCTATCATTCCTTTCCCTACAGCTGGGTTCGCCATTATGTTGTGTTATAAGGTCTGCACTAGGCTGTGGGTTGTTTATTTTTTCATTATGGATGTGGAATTCAGAGAGGTGACTAGTTGGTTGATTGCATTCTGCTTCCGGTTCACTATGTGTTGTTGTTTCAGTGCATTGTTCAAGGTTTTCTACGTCTTCATCCTCTGAGTCTAGGGTAGCCATTATGTTAACATCCATTGGCTCTGTTTCATCATGTGTACCTTTGCTGGTATCTATGTTTTCATATTCTGGTCCCTCCAAAGATCCATCATTGCAGAAGATAAAGGAGTCCAGGTCTGTATGTATAGAATATAGAGGAGAATTTTCCGGTTTTTCAGGGCTACTAACCAGGAATTTCATTTGTGCTTCCCTGTACAGTCTTCTAAGTTGGCCAAAGACTGGGATTGTGGCATAAGCCCCATCCATCTGCATTTTTCCTTGCAGCTTGGATCCCCATGATCTTGATAATAACATGCCATACTTGGGTGGCACATCTGCCACCACAACATCCATGACCATACACTTGGCAGGAATCTGAGACAGGCTCACACATAAATATTTGATCAGGCCAAGACACTTCACTCTACTAGAGTCAAATGAATATAGGTATTTATAGGGACGGGTTATCTCTAGGCCTAATCTTTCCATCACTACTTTAGGCATTAGGTTATGTGATGCCCCAAAATCATGCATTGCATTATGAAGAATCTTGTCATGAACGTTGAGACTGATATAAAAATGGGGCACTAGCCTTTCCTAAAACTTTCCTTCTATCTTTGGACCAAACAGAAGGGTAGGTTGATCATCACTCAGATTTACAGTGTCGTTGTTCTCACCTAAATTTAATGCTTTCAAAATTTGGCCTTTATATACATCCTGAGTGGCCAGCTCAGAGAGTGGGACAGAGATTTTAATTTTTGCAATCTCACTCTCCAAATTGAAAGTGGATTGACTCATGGGAATGCTCAAAACTATTTTGTTAGCCACTTCCTTACTGGCTGAATCAGTGTGTTGATTATCGTTATGTACAGTGTTTGTGACAGTTTTATCAAGAGCAATAAATGTAGTGCTAGTGCTACTAGCTGGTCTACCTTGTGTATCAGTGTTTTGGTTGTCCTTTCCTTTATTATTTCCAGAAGTCTCAGCTGTTGATTTGTTACTTTCAGCAGTTGCTTTAGAAGTTTTCTCAGGCCTTTTCTTGATGGTGACCTCAGAATATTTTGGTTTGGCAATTTCCTGGCTCTTTTTACTCCTAAGTTCATATTGTTCTCTGACCTGCATCATGGCATTTTCAAATCCTAATCTGTAATCCTCAGTTTCTAACCATTCCTCGTCCCAACCAGAGGGTGAGGGTTGATCCTCTTCTGAGTAACAGTTATGGATTTAATCCTCTGTTTCAAACATATTAATTGTGTTTCCCTCAGACTCTTCTATGAATCCCTCATCTTCATCAACAAAGTTCTCTTGAAATGGGGGAATAACTTGCTGATCTGATTCTCTTTGTCTGTTGGGAGTGGTATCGACTCTTCTAAAGTTCTGGTTCTGGTTATGGTTTTTGTTCTGATTGCTAATTGTGACAACCATATTTTCCATCATTTGCTGTAGTCTTTCCACGTTTTTAGATAACCTATCATAATTTGCATCTGATGTGGAAGCTACAGTTTCATCTCTATATGTTACCCTTTTCTCAAATCTCAGTCTTGCTCTTTTCTCAATCAGATTTTCCTCTATGTTCATTGCTCCTTTCTACATGTCCTCCAATGTGTTGTACTCTTTATCCCTAAGCTCATAGGCCATGTCAGCATCAAAGCCTTCGGGGTATTTGGCTAAATCCATGCCTTGTGGCGATTTCATATGTGGAGGGAGGGCGTTGTAAATGCTGTTAAACCTTGTTGTGTAATCATGGACACTCTCTCCTACGTTTCTTTTGAGGGTCATGTATTCTGCTAGGAGTTGGCGAGGATTTGCCCTATCTTTCCATTTGTTTATGAAAGTCTGATATAGAGTTGGGAGGTGATTTATGCTACCTGGAGGTAGGCCCTTAAACCATTTCTTCACATCACCCCCTAAGCTCTGGGAAAAGATTCTCATTTTTACTATATCATCATCTATTTCCATGTAGTCAAAAGAATCTTCCATCTTATCTACATGTTGCTGGGCTGTGATGGACTCTTTTGCAGTGAAGTGTGGGATCTTTGACTGATAATCATTTGGTAAGGGTACTAAAGGCCGAGGTAAAACCAGGGGTGCATACCAGGCTACCATGATGATGTTTTGGTGGGGTAAAGGATTGACTTGGATAGCTGGTATGTGGATGACAGGGATGTTACGACTAGCATAAAGCTTATGAGAAGATCTAGGGGGACTGAGCCCCAATTTTTGTATGAAATTTATATCAGGAGGTGTAGAAGGAGGGGTATGTCTATTCCCTAGGTGCCTACCACTTTGCTGTGGTGATTCAGGAAGCTCAGGGTCTGGCTGGTCTAAGATACTGAATGACCTATTTCTAGGTAATCTGTTAGGTAGGTCTAGGTCAAGATGAAAGTGTGATAGAGCTGTAAGATCTTCTGGTGCAGAATTATCTCTATAGATGTGACTAGAAACAGTTAATCTTTTAGGTGTAGGAGCTCCCTTGAGGATGCTCTCAGGATTGTCAACTATTTCAGGTGGGTCTGGGTTAGGGTAAGCTCTTGTATGAATGGTTCTAGAAGCCAGAATGTTTTTTTCTGACCAAGAAGCTTAACCCTACTTATTACTTCTACTGTGGTTGATGTTGTTATGGAGGCTAGTCTCCCAATGGAGTCTTATGTGAACCAAGATAATCAGTAGGCCTACTGATCACCAGTGGAGTCTTTAAAACGTTTAGGAACTATGGAGTCGCCAGGTGGAAGGTTCAGGATGCTTTGGGGGGTACACTGTCCACCAGAGTGCTTATGAGATTTCCTCTTTCAAGGATATCTTCCAAACACAGCAAACTCTAACCAGAGATTGACTGGGAGGGCGTTTACCAGATATGTCACCTCTGAAAGAGTGTGAGATCTGGAGGCTACCTGGCCCTTTCCAGACTCTGTCCAAGAGTATGGGAAAACACAAAAAATGGTATAGAGTTTGATGTGTGAATAGGAATGTTTAACTGCCAACCTAACCAGAGATTGTAGGTTTTCTGAGGCTTATGATATAGTAAGGTGAGGAAAACTTAGAAACTCCCCAGTGGAGTCGCCATTATGTTGGGGTTCCCATGTTTTGGCGAGATTGGCAGGACCAAAAGATGAGACAACATCAAACCACTTTCAAACCTCAGGATATAGCCCTCCTGGGTCCAGAGAGGGATCTCTCTATATGAGCAAAGGTTTTATGTCTATGAAGCTCAAAATTAAAGATGTTAGGCTAGTTATAGGCACAAGGTTTGTTTGTTGATTTGTTTGATTTGGTTGCTGGTTATCAGGAAGGAAGGGTTCAATGAAAGACCAGGATGAGAAAATAGGGATAAGGCAGAGGTGATATGTTCCAAGAAATATTCACGACCATTGGGAAATGGAGTCAGGAAAGGATTTTCTTGCTAATCAATAGGCAGGCTTTCAATTGGGCTAGTCATCTAAAACATAGGATCTTTAAAGATGATTTTGTGATGTGATGAAGTAGGAGGGGAGGAGGTAAAACATATTCAGAGCACAAAGTTAAAAACTAGTTGGTTGCACAAGGATCCTAGTGGACAGGGCTAACTCTAATCCCCAGTGTTCCCAAATCTTCCAACTAAATCCTTAGCAAGAAACATCTAAGAACCGAATTCATTTAATTCATACATCATAGAGCAGGAAATAACATCCACTATACTGGTTAAACCAACTAAAATAAATTATTAGATAACACATTTAGAAGAGAAACATTACTGGCAAGGAGAGCAGAAACATAGGGTACCTAACAAGGGTAAATCCTATGCCAATATTCTGATGCAAGCTAGTAGAAATGAAATGAAATGAATTAAACACAGAGATAGGAAAAAATCACCGCTGCTTCAGATCAGGATCCAAAGAAATGTGCTTGTCATATTAAATAGTAATACCAGTCAAGTACAACATTTCCAATAGCTGAATACTCAGTCTGAAATCATATTCCTCAGCCTATCCTACAATCTTTACACAGAGACTATGTCTCAAAAGAAACTACTTGCAGTTCTCTGATAACTGATAAAAAACCTTTAAAATGAGTTTCTTCATGAATTTATAGCTCCAGAGGAGCAGAGGAGGTAGGTGAAGAACTAAATGCAGCATTAAAACTTTGGAAAGGAAGAGGGCTGAAGCCCATTCTGTATGAATCCTGTGCATTAATATCTGGTGTTATTTGGGTGAACGAATGATCTTCTTCAGACTTTAAATTACTCTGATATGACTCTGATGTACTCTAAATGCAGTACTGTGTAGTACTCTGGTGCATAAACAAAAGAGAAATGAAAGATGGAGAAGTCTTCTATACTTATGAAACAACTACTCTGGTAGCTTTGGACTGTGGTTAAGGCGGGAATCTTCAGGAATACAGTAAATAATGAAACTGATATGGGCACTTCATCCTTTGGGACAATATTCTGATGTGAAAACCTGATATGCATGAATTACTGCGTGTTGTACCTTCTGCATGATCGACGGGATCATTGATCTGGTGCTTTTCCTCTAAACCGCTATAAAAACCTTCAATACTGAACGATGAAATCTTTGATCATTGCTGGTTTTTCTCCACTGCTTCATAAATGTCTCGATTTGCAAAATATAGGCTTTAATGGCATCGGATAGGTTTCTCTTGCGGAGATTGAACTGTCCTAGGATAATATTTATGCCGCTACTGCCTTTTCGGGCATTCCTCTATAGTACCAGCTTCCAGATTTAATTCTGTCTGCGCAACATGCCATTGAAGTAGTACATATGAACCATGGCAGTTTTCTAGCTTTCTAAAACCCTACAAAAACATGAAACTTGGTTAAGAAGACAATGGGGGGTCGGATGATGTGGATGAATGTGAGGACGACAGTGGGACTGCAGATGAATGGCGAAAAAACACAGAGTGGTGGAGAAGTGCTTTGGTGGAAGGTTGGCAGAGCGCAGAGCAAATTATACGTGAAAACCTTAAAAACCTCGACCCTTTGAATGGATTTATGCAATGGGATGGGCGGACGTGCGACGGACACACGTGGAGATGACGTGGTGGGACTGGGCAAGGCAGAATAGTCAACAGCGGGGAAAACAGATCTGGACCGTCCGATCTCAGGAGGAGATCGACGGTGGGAAACACGACAGAGGGCAATGAACAGTAGGTCAGAGGTACGGATGACTCTGGTTAAACTCCGCACCACTTCGTTGAGTGATGAATATTGGATGGGGCACCTCAGATCGGATGGCTGATGGCGATATCGCTCCGCGTCCTGTACCGAACAATAACGCGCGATGGCATAGCGGTTTTGAAATCGTATAGGATCCACGTGTCGAAAGGTGTTTGGAATCGCTGGCTGATGAGAAAATACCGCCAACCGCCTGAAGGCGGTGCGATAGAAACCGTTGGGTTTTTTATCAGTATGTGGGGACCATTGGGACGGGCGGACTCTGGATCGTCAGATTTGCGTGTAAATGAACGACGATGGCGTGATCGGGGGTTTGAACGAGGAAACACGAACGCCACGGGGTTAAACGATCATCGTCCAATCTATAAAGATCAATGGTCAGGAACGCTCCCAATGTACATTAGAGAGTAGCGCCCTTAGGGTTAGCGTGTGGTTCCGGCACTGAGGCTACATGGCGGGAAGGTGCAGGGGCTATGCCGGAAGGGGCTAGGCCCGGACTTATGCAGAAAATATGGTTTTGGCTCGTTTTTGAAGCATTTTAAGGCCAGCCAAGGGCAACGATAGGGGAATGAGGGGGATTTAAACCAAACAGAGTGTACTTGGGAGGTTTTAAAGGGGATTTTAGGATGGTTTTGGAGGATGTGGGGAGGGACTTGGGAGTACAGAAAAAGGGGTTTTGACAAAGGGAAGAAGGGATGAAATGGGACATTATGCAGGGATATAAAGGGTAGAACTAAAACCTTTAGGAGCATAATTCTCTATCAGCAAGGCCTATTGACTCAGAGTAGCAGAGGGAAATAGTCACAAGGTAGGGAATACGAAAAGGCTGCAAGGATGATGTGTTTTCAAGGGAAATTCATTCCTTGCAGGCTTATAAAAAGAATTAGCCCCTTGCTTGCTTGTTAAGAAATTTATAAGGGGCTAACAGGTAGCAGGGGGATCCTCGAGTTGGCCTGACGCATACTGCGCGAGGATGGGAGAGGCGGATTGATTTTGTTTAACCTCGTACTTGAGAATGACCTCTAAAGAGGCTCGGTAATGCGTGAGGTGAGGACAATGGTGAGAATAATGACCATGGACACCACACAGAGCACAGGGTTTGTTGGTGCGAAGATTATTTGGGTTCTTGGCAGGGAAAATTTTAAGAACCCCCCTAAATTTATATATATAATAAATGGGCGAATCCCCATGATACATAGGAAAAATGGAAGGCGATTTTATTAATAATATAATGCGTATATATAATTTTTTGGTAAATTTTTCATGAGATTATATTATCTTGTAAAATCATGGCGAATCACTACTACAAAATGGTGAATCGTTGTCTAGTGGAGTTCGGGGTGTTGGTTCCAATGAAGATATGGTAGTTGAACGAAGAGGAGAAGGAAGAGAACCACCGAGACCAAGCATGGCACATGGTGACTCATGAGGGAAGTAGTTCTCATGCAGTTTGGAAAACACGTTCTTCTAGTTCTGCTAAGTGTAGTGTTGTTGCTCATGCTACTACTAGCACTGATATTGAGGTTGGAGAGGAGTTTGAGGAGAAATGAACAACAACGGGAAGAAAAGAAAACATGTTATTAAAAAAGTGTTGATAAACATTGGATCCGATCTAGGTGCCATGGTACCATAACAATATCGCAAAATACTTTAGATGTTCAACTATGGAAACATAATTTACATTACAACACCATCACGACTCTTACACAACCATATTTATGGAAATGATTTGATGCTTGGAATCTCTTAAAGGAAGACCTAGCATGGTAACTATAATAAGGTGAACTGCTTCTCACTTCTTCAAAATATTATTCCTTCTCGTGCCTTCAAAATCTGGATATTGAAAGGAATATGTGCCAGTTGCAGCCACCCTACTGAATCTGTTAAAATTATAACCATCAACATGAAGAGAACCATTAGAAAAGCTCCATTCGGAATTTCCCATGTCATGTCCATGCCATGCCATGAATCTGTTTGTAGCAGAATCTCACAAGTAGTAGCAGTGGCACCCTGTATTTACCTGATAGCTCCATTGATTGGAGAGGAGGTCCACTCTAGAACTTGCCAATGCTCTCCTAGTATTGTTGTACAAATGATGTCTTGTTTTAAATTTGTACAAGGAGAGATACATTTTCAGTATATGCATCTTTTCAAATCTGGTAGTTATAACTTATAAGTCCAAATAAAATATAACCCAAAGAACCATCTTGTTCTATAGGCATGACAAATCTGGCCATATATCAATTACTGGCAAGTTGTTCGTGGATATGATGAAGTCAATTATGACTGAAACAGTTTTCACCCTAGATGAACCTTGACCTAATCTTACTTTCAATCATGAAATGTGGCCAGAATGGACAAGATAAAGGGATGAATTGGCTCTGGATTATAAAAAAATCTAAGCATTTAACTGTGTATTAAACTCAATCCCAGTTCAGTGCCACACACAATTCACAACAGTAATAAACACCTGCACAACAAGGAAACCTATTTTGGTTAAGTTGTGTGTGAATTAAGTAATCAGTGGGTTGTAAATTTATTTTTTGATTGCCTCAAAGAGAACATAATTGGTGGTAAGAGAACATAACTAATTATTAGATAGATGGCCAAAAATAAAGTGCATAAGGGTTAAAGTTAAGTGTTTTCTCGTAGGAAGTCTGTGTAGACTTTAACAGTAATACACCAATTGAATCCAATTTAATATCTAACTTGCATTAAAGATGAAGCATGTAATAAAACATGCCATATAGACACAATCTTCAGTGACAAAATGAAAATTACTCAACGTTATTCTACTTCATACAATTCTTGGAGGTATCTTCACACTCAGGTAGGTTGTTTGTATATCCTCCTTTGATAGCTACTACTTTTTGTGGTTACAATTCCTCATTTGCAGATGCCTAATTAAAGGTTAAAATACACTACAATTCTCAATACAATAACCAGACAACAAAGCCTCATGACTACCTTTAAATGATAGAAGAGATTTAGCGAAGTTACTGTCAATCATTCATCCATGATGTACCACATTGTTCTACATCTATTCCTTTGTCATCATCTCTTTGATAGAAAAATCTCAAAACAGGCTACCCTGCATATGATGTTTCATAGTTGTGCTGCAAAAATTCCCTATTATATACACTAAAGGGAATGTTAAACTCAACTTGATTCTTGTTTTGAAGGCTATGCTACAGAACAACAGCTCATATGTGTGCTGCTATCGAGAGAGTGAGATTCTAGTTGTGATATGACTTGTCACCAAATCTGGCTGGTGGATCTCCTGATGTCTTTGCTGAATACCCAACAGGTTTATTATTTGTCTGCAACTTTGTTCTTGGTGATTTGGGGGATAACAACTTCTTCTTTGCAAGGGATTGGTGAAATGTTTCCACAGGGATAGATGTATCTCCTGTTTGGAACAAACTGATAAAGCCAATATAAGATAGAGATCTAGTACTTCTTTGTGAATCAAATTCTTCTGCAGTTCAGGAAGGTAAAGAGCATCACTGAACAATGCTTTTAATATTGGCTATAAATTAAGGTAAAGGTCACAAGTCTATGCCACATTTATTGTCATTAAATGGACATGTGCTAGTGCATATAGAAGGGGAAGCATATCTAAAAGCACTGGGATTCCTCTTGAGATGGGGAGACAAAGTGGTAGTTGCTTCCTTTCTAATTCGTTCATTTGTGCTGCAAGAAAGCCGCATTTTTACAACTTCCCTGGTGCCGGGTAAATTCTTACCTGGGGCAATATATCCATATGTTCCAGCAACCCCTGACATTACATTCATCTGACCCAGCTTCTCTACAATTCTAGCTACACCAAAATCAGCAATATGGGCCTCCAATTCAGAATCCAGAAATATATTATATGATTTAACATCCCTATGTATTATTGGAGGGGAACATCCATGATGCAGGTAGGACATTCCCTTAGCAGCACCAAAATCAATCTTCTAACGAGTAGGCCAATCCAACGTTTCCCCTTGAGAAATATGAAGCTGTTCATACAAGCTCCCATTTGGCATTAGAGCAGCTTGACAATGTTGACAATGGTTCATAGTGAAATGGTTGATACTTATATGTTTGACATATTTGGGTAGCTGGATGCATGTTCTCTTCCTCTCTCATTGTGGTTGGCAAGATGCGAACATATCAAAGAAAAGAGAAATGGGTGTATGAATTGAATGTTTTCGTTTACATATTTATTTATTTATTTATTTTTAATTTTAATTGTCCCTTTCATTATACTTATAGGACTAATATTCTCATATCATTATATTTGTATCCTCCAAGGATTTGAATTTAAAGTCTCTTTATTTACATGATACGACAATTGAGTTGCACATCAGGGACGCTTTCCTTAGAATATTATACCTTCTTTCAATTTCAATGAATTTGTGAGTAGACCTCTAAGATTGCTCTCTCAACTATTTAAATAAACTAGAGTCCATGCTAAAAAAGTGTCCTTCCCAACAAAATAATTTTAATTTAGTCTCGTATTTCATGATCAATGTCATGGCAACATGGAACTTACAATGTGTCTTACAATAGTGGCACATTCATTTTATATAACCTCTAGGAAAAGAAAGTAGAAATGATTCACATCAATCAACTAAACAAAACCCATAAAATTTCCTTTTCAATCTAAAAATAACAATATTGTGTGGTGTTCCACCAAGGAATATGATGTTTACCACCACGGAAAAGGACCCTAAACCGATTGGGAAGAAGAGATCAAAAATCGTTGATAGGCAATATTTTTTATCACAGGGGACTTTATAGCATTATTTGAAGGAAGGATAATCCCAAAAGGAGAAACTAACACTAAATAATTTCATTTGTAAATATTTCATAAGGAATTTTCAAATGGTTTTAGGTATACATAATATGGTATAAATTGTTTGTAGGGTCTACAAGGTCAAACAGTTAATAATTGTTTAGAGATTTGATACAGAATTTTTCCCGATTTGAAATGTCTTATGTGGAATTATTTCCACCATTCTAATGATGGTATTTAAAGCTAATATAATGATCGACCTTATAACATTAAAATAAAAAATATCACTCAGACTCTCAAGCTTGTTTGAAAAGTTGTCAGGTGGCAGTAACATTTGCATTAGTAATGATGAACTTTTAACATCCCCCAACTGTCTTGAGGACTTCGGTTTATTTTATGCTTATAATATGTGGGAAATTTATCTAGAACAAATGAGGACATTTTAGAAGTTGCACATAAAAGGGATATTTTAACACCCAAGGTGTATCTTCTAGTGTAGCTTATTTTACAGTAGAGGAATGGTGAAGAGATGTGTTGTGTTACATTTCTAAAAAGAGTGATTGTAGCAGCAATAATATCTAGACTAAAGAAACATATTGATTACATTTCATTTGTCATTAATCACTACTTATCTGTATCAAAGTCTACAGATTGTGGGAATAAGTAGCAAAAAAAACAGAGATTTTTTTTTCAAGGTAAATCCAAAGGCGAAGTTGGCATGCCTTAGTAAATCTGAACTAGATATGCAGCAGAGCAGCTTGACAATGTTGGCATGCCTAATATTCCCTAGAGTCTCCACCTCTGCTTGAAATCCCTTGTCTTGGGCAGACTGCAGTTTCCTGTTGTTCCAGATCTATTTCACAGCAACAATATTATCATTTCCCACTGTTGCCTTGTACACTTTGCCTACACCTCCACTTCCAATAACATTATCTTCTGTCAATCTCTTCAGAATGTATGACTCATAAAATTCTACCCTGTGAAAGGCTGTGAGATTCCATGACTCTGTACTTGATTTAACCTGAACAAAATTCTTGTATGTCTTATACAAGAAACCTATACCAATCAAGCAAAGTACTACTATCACAGCAATAACCGAAATTAATACCCTATATAGATGGCTTTCAGATCTTCCTTTCTGCTGGAAACATGAAGTTAGGATTAATGGCTCGCCTCCACAAAGGCCCGGATTGTCAAGAAAACTTTAATCATAGGCCATATTATTGTAACCAAAAGGAACAGAGCCAGACAAAAGGTTTTCAGACACATTCAGAAAACTCAACTTGAGATTGTCTAACTCAGGAGGTATTTTCCCTGAAAGCAAATTGTTTGAGAGGTCAAGGCTGTTAAGAACAGGCAGCAACCCAAGCGATGCAGGAATTGATCCGGTGATGTGGTTGTTGGCAAGGTTAAGTTGAGAAAGACCTTTCCATGATATTATTGTCTCAGGAAGCTCCCCATACAACATATTGTGATCAAAAGAAAGCCTTGATAGTGAGGATAAACTAGTGAGTTCCACTAGAATAGTCCCTGATATATTGTTGTGACTGGTCAGAAAGCTGCTGAGATTCCACAGTTGTCCAATGCCAGAGGGAATAGTTCCACTGAATTGATTGTTTGATATCTCCAACGCCCACAGACTGGCTGCTTTAGTGATTTGAGCAGGAATTTGGCCAGTGATTTGAACATCAACAACTTGTCATGCAATTGATATCCCATTTCCTAAAAGCACCATAGGAGCGCTTATCAACATGTTTTCCAAAGACTTGAATGCCCCATCTTAAATAATTTTGGAGATTAATATATTTTCTTAGAAATACTCTGACACAACTTTCTCCATGGCCAGCGCCCATGCAGCCCTCTCTGACAGTGTCTTGGCTAATGCGTACCATAACTATGAACAGGAAATATTGCATAATTAGAACAGGAATACCACAGATCACTTCAAGGCTCGGAATACTGCTTTGAACTCCACAATCTTTGAGAAACACCCAAATTTTATACATATACCCCTTAAAAAAATGATCAATACCCCACCACGCATAATTATTTATTCCAACCTATCAGGTGCCACTTTTTCTTCTTCAATGCCTATTGTCATGAAATTTTTTTATTAACTTTATGATTATCCCTCTCCAAGAGCATTGATCTCGTGGTCAGCAGATTGGACTTTTAGAAGATGGACATAGCTGATACCTATTAGATAAGGTTCATCTGTTTGCCAGAGAGAAACACATGGAGCTTTGTTTACTGGTTTTCTTATCCCTGTTTCTCATTCCAATTTAGGCATAACTATTTGTTTCCAACCTATCATATGCCACTTTCTCTCCTTTGATGCCTCTTGTCATGAGAAAGTATTATTAAATTTATCCCTCTCCAAAAGCACTGATCTCAGGGTTAGCAGATTGGAATTTTAGAAGATGGGGATAGCTGATAACTATTGGATAAAATATGAATGGCGGTGCAACAAGTGTATCAACCACATTGTATTATGAAATAACTCTTCAACCACCATCCAAATTCCAATATGAATGAAACAAGGTGCCCCCTTATGGATTACTTGCCCATGTTTACCCATGACTCCATATGAGTCTTTTGTTGAGGGACATGATACTTTAATATTTCTCATATTGCAGTTCCTAATATTACTTCTATTTGGAGGTCAAAGGTGGCTTTCATTAGATTTTAGAGGTGACGATGCTCATTCCTAGAGCGTTTTTATGGCAAGACTCAAGTCTAGCCATGTCAGATTGACTAAGAATATAGATAATCTCATATGGTCAAAGAACCACTCTGGGGTTTACATCCCAGAAGCTAGATATGTTGCTATTAGTTTATAAGGGGAGAAGAGGAATCATGTTTGGTGGAGGAGGAGAGTTTGGATATTTAAATATCCCTCAAAGGCTAAAATTTTATGTGGTTTGCACTAAAAAAAATACTTGACTTGGTATAATCTTTTGAGAAGGAATAGAGAAAGAATCGATAGGTGCAGTTTATGCAGGGTATGTGAAAATACCAATAAACATCTTGTCATGGAATGTAACTACATTATGCAAGTTTAGAGGGAGATTAAACATTTGACTAGGTTGAAAAAAGTCTGAATTGGTGGCATAGTTGAAAATGGTGTAAGAGGTTGGTGCCATAACTCTTCAGTGAAGGATTACAAAGAAATTCCTTGAATCCTAGCTTGGGTATTTAGCAAGCTAGGAATGTAAACTTATTTAAAGATAGGCAAATTCTTCCTATTCAATGTGCTTTTCCTATTTGATGTGGTTTCAATTATTTAAAATATTTTTCCTCAGATGACAATACCTAAGCCTCCTAGGAAGATTGTTCTAGAAGTGGGTAAGGATGGTGCATGGGCATACTTTGATGATGATCCCTATTTCTATGGATTAGGGAGAAGTGCTTTATATAGTGAATCTCATAGCATTTACTTTAGAGTTGGATTGGGGCATCAAACCAATTATCATGTTCAGCTAATGGCTCTAAAACTTATCAAAAATAAAAATAGGGCGTGGAATGGTTGTGGTCCACACAGTGATGCTACAATTCTGGCTTCCCATTGCTATTACATTGCATGGTGATGAATCCTTTGAAAACAACTTCACTACACCATTAGGAGTAAAATATTTACTATACAAATATCAATATAACAATGAATGAGAGCAGAGTAGAAAGAAAAATAAATTACAATAAAAGAGATAACAGATTGTTGCAGGTTACTTACTGCAACAAAGGATAAGATACATAATGTAACAGAGACATACAAGATATTGAGACCAGAAGTAGCCAATTCATCCATTAAGAATACACCCTAAATGTGTGTGCGGGATGGTAAACTCGTCCATTGTAAGTTACAACAAGCTCTAGAAAATGGAGTGACCTTAAATAATGTGGTAAGGTGCCAACTAGGGGAGCACTCCTTCGATATAGGTGATTCATCACTCATCATAAATTCAAACCAATTACAAGCTCAAAATAGTAAAGGCAGTTAAGGATTTTTCTCCAATGACTCAACTATCTCTCCATACTCTCACACATATCACTATTAGTAAGTTAACATACCCTCAATAGATTAGGGTGAGCTAGCGCATACTCTCCAAGGACGTATCCAATTCACCCCTTAAGAATTCACCCTAAATTCTTCCTATTCAATGTGCTTTTCCTATTTTATTTGGTATCAATTCTGTAAAAGAGTTGTCCCCGGATCATAGTACCTAAGCCTCCTAGGCAGATTGCTGAAGAAGTGGGTAAGGATGGTGCATGGGCATATTTTGATGATGACCCTTAGTTCTATGGATTAGGGAGAAGTGTTTTATATAGTGAATTAACTTTAGAGTTAGCTTGGGGCATCAAACCAATTATCATGTTCAACTAATGGATCTAAAACTTATAAAAAATAAAAATAGGGCGTGGACTGGCTGTGGTCCACACAGTGATGCTACAGTCCTGGCTTCCATTTTCTATTACATTGTATGGTGATGAATCATTTGAAAAAAACATCACTGCACCATTAGGAGTAAATTATTTACTATACAAATATCAATATAACAATAAATGAGAGCAGAGTAGAAAGACAAATAAATTACAGTCAAAGAGATTACAGATTGCTGCAGGTTACTTACTGCAGCAAAGGATAAAATGCATAATGTAACAGACACATACAAGATATTGAGACCAGAAATATCCAAGGAAGTAGCCAATTCATCCCTTAAGAATACACCCTAAAAGTGTGTGCAGGATGGTAAACTTGTCCATTGTAAGTTACAACAAGCTCTAGCAAATGGAGTGACCATAATTAATGTGGTAAGGTGCCAACTAGGGGAGAACTCCTTTGATCTAGGTGATTCATCACTCATCATAAATGCAAACCAATTTTGAAATACAAGCTCAAAATAGCAAAGGAAGCTAAGGCTCTTTCTCCAATGACTCAACTATCTCTCCATACTCACACATATCACTATTAGTGAGTTAACATATCACTATTAGAAAATTAAGTCTGGAATTAGAAAATAGGACTTAAATTGAACTACCAAAAAACATGTATATGTATAAAATTTGGGTGTTTCTCAAAGACTTAGCACAAATCCATTTTAGCCCTGCTTCAGTGTGCACCAAAGATTTAAACAAAGGTTACATATGTAGAATTTCTCAGTATTTGATGCATTTATAACCTGGGCAACTTCAAGGACAAAAATGAATTGGATATGGATTGTTGCATATAGAGAAGATGTAGGCACTCTGTTCTCTTTGCATGTTCATGATCCATCCTTTTTGCTGACTCCAATATTTCCAATCCAAAATTGATCTGCAGTGCCCAAAAATATTAATAGAAAACTGACCAGCTTAGACATACTGTTAGAAACTTGTAGCTAATTACTCTAAAAAAAATTTACACACGTAAAGAGTAAATTTGAAAATTACAAGCCAGGAAGAGGTTTGCAATGTCAACTCACATTCCTTTAGGTTTGGTATAACTACTGTCATCTTCTAGTGGCAAGAATGTACCAAAAATATTTTTATCCCCATTATGTAAGGTAGCCATTGAAAGATTGAATGGCCCTGCACCATCTTTGTGTACTTGAAGAGCTGAAATACCCCAATCAGTTTGATATATAGTTACCCCTCCAAATCGTAAAGGGTGATTCACACTGATTGTCTTCCTTAAAACTTCCTTGCCATCCATATTCCATAGAGAAAGGTCTGAGTGAAATTGGGATACCTATACAAACAAAGGAGAGTTGTATCTTAATCCATTGGATACCTGCAAACCATGTCGTAAAGAGAGAGCTGCTTCAACATTGTTGTTTCAAAAAAAAAAAAATTACCCCATAAATTTTAGATTCTCAACAGTAAAAAGTCAAGTTACGTAAAAGGAAGAGAAATAGTGTGTTAATAGTGCTAGCTAGCATGCCTTTCCTTTCCTTTTTCTTTTAACATTTTTTTGTGTATAGGGTTTTTAAGAGGGGAAAGGGGTTGAAATAACACAAGCTCTGTGTGCTTCTCAATTGAGAAAGATAAATACCTCTCCATTTTCATAGTAATCAATGTAAAATTTGTTAACGTGGACTTCAGTCGCAAAAGAAGATATTGGCCTTGATAAAATCCCATTTGGATTAAGCACATCTCCCATCCTAAAGTTCAGGCCTTGAGGAACTGTAACTGAACCCCGATATGCCCCCGTGGAACTAAAGGTTGCTCCTGCCATTATGAGCAAAAGAGCTCCATGGACACCAATAGGGGCAAGCCTACCAGCAAGCCCTTTGAATCCATACAGAGCTGAATTACTCAAAAAGACCTGCAATCCATGAATGTTAAGAAACCAAACAAGATTAAATCATCCATAGCATTATTAAGAAAGCTAGTCACAGATCAAATGAAGGATACATGAGATGGCCTCATTTCCCCCAATGGTATGACTATTTTAAAAATTTACCTCATATCCTGCACCCATCAGGAGAACACCAAGATCCTGAATGTGAGCTCTGGGAAGTGAATATGCCACATCAAGCTTTAGGATGGCTGATCGAGACTTCATGAATGACCATCTACATGAAATGATCTATCACTATTAGAGAAGACCAGATTTGAATAGAATTTTTTTCAAGTGACAAGTCAAATATACTTTGATTCTCAGTTCAAGATTAAAAGTAAACTCACAACTGAAAACCGAGTCTATGTGAATTTCTGAATGTGAGAGTCTGTGAGGTCAATGTATACAAATTTAAAAAGATAGTCAAATCTAATTCAAGAACCTAGTAGTCATCAAAAGAGATTATGATAAAGGTGTGGCAAAGGAAGAGGGCATCCTAAAAATATTCCCATATCAACTTAAAACCTGTACTAGGCTGAGGTCCAAGCTTTACAGTCTTATCTATCACAACAAGAAGGTAAGAACAACAAAGTAAATGCACTTTTTAGACAAGGTATAAGAACCAAACAACGTTGCAATTTACATTCAAATATCATCTTCCAGAACAGAGAGGCTGGTGCATGATGATACAGCTCAAAAAGAGAGCAAACCTGCGAGCAACTTTAACCATTGGAAGTTGTGTTGTGGTAGTACAAGCCATCAATGATGCTGCCAACAAGATGCATAGACCAAGGAAATAAGGGGCTGTGTAAACATGATCTAAGCAGAGCCCCAAGACCCAACGCCATGTGAGAAAGTCGAAAGTAGGATTGTCCTCTGGATACTTCTCAAAGTAGAATTGTGGACTTTCACCTTGCTCTATGAATGTGCCTGCATAGTATGAGAAGCATGATTGCACTTAAAACTTAAAATGACATGGAGGAAATGTCAGGCAACAAATGCACCTATTAACATATTAGAAAGCAGAGGAACTTCCTCACTGCATCAGGCTTTATTAAATAACAAAAAACAAGATCAAATACTAGCAATCAAAGAGTTCGGGAAATGACCTGTAAACAAAATCTTCAAAGGAAACAGTGGAATTCATTAGTCAGAAAAGAATATAACATAGGGGAATAAGAAATAAAAAAATGGTTGACCCTCTGATTAATCTATCTAAACTACTACCTAAATGCTAAAGGTGTTTTCTATGGCTTGTTATGTTAAAGAAAAATGGGGTAATAATGTACCAAATGAATCACCTATTACAGCAACATCAAATGTCAGTTTAGCATATCAAGAAATGGGAGTTTAACATACTATGTCAGTTCAAAGGTCAACCTAAACAGCATGGAGAATCCAATATAAACGAAAGATAAAACCAATTAGTCCATGAATGGTTTGGAAGGATTCTAGCTTGTCACTCCTAAATTTGTACATCCAGTCTACATGAAAGTAAGATAATTTTCTATATTTATAAACAGGTGCTAACTTACAATTTTCACCCTTTATAAGGAAAACATAGTGTTCACCCAGAAAATTAAGTCTAGAATAAGAAAATAGGACTTAAATTGAACTACCAAAAAACTTAGTGAAATCACCAAACCCAGATTCTACAAAAATGGATCAATATGATTCTGATTTTTCATTTGACTTTTTATAGCTTTATCGAGTTAATTTTCAATTTGAATCAATAAAAACACAGGTGAAACGGGCCTTGATAAGATACAGGGGAAACAATTTTAGGAACAAGAAAACGTATATAAGTTCTAATCTCCAACCTTAATAATAATTCTTCCTCAATCCATGGATAACTAACACTTTATCAGACCTGGAAAAATAGAGTTTAGTTTTGCATTTTGCCTCACTGTATCCACATGAGTCACCACATAATAGAAAATTGTATTGGTTTAAGGACTAGACCCTATTCACAACTTGATGTACAACTTTACCAAACCATAACCCCTAACATCTTAACCTACAACATGATCTAGGCTAACTTTATAGTCTGTCAAAGGCTGTGGAATGTATTTTAAATTTTAAATCATTTCAAATGGTTGTGATTGTCCTGGATAGTTTCATCAATCTAGGAGTTTATATATATATATATATATATATATATATATATATATATAGCCCAAGGGGTTAGCTCAACTGGTTGTTGCCAATGGTGCTAGGAGAAATTTGACTAGTTCTATGCCAGCAGTTACATGGCTCAAATCCCCCCTGGTTGAGGTGCACTAATCTATACCAATGGATTTACTAGGGATGCCATCTATAAATGTGGAGAAGCATTCCTTGGATTTCCCTATGAGATTTTCCTTGAAAAACAAAATACACAAACACATATACATATATATACTTCTAAACCCTTGAGGGTTAACTCAATCAATTGAAAGCTCCACCCGAGGCATGTTGCCAATGAGAGGCCATACTCATAGGTTCAAACCCAATAGAGTCTCTCAAGGTCACCAACCACTACTGTAGCTAGCAGTTAAGTTGCCCTCCATCTAGATATTCCAAAGAAGAGGGGGGAATCCAGCAAGGTTTCCCTTGGGGATATATATATATATATAGAGAGAGAAGAAAAAATCCCTAGATGCATCAAGCACTTCCTCCATGATCTTGCACCCCTTGTGCAGGGGCTCAAAGGAGATAAATCTATAGGGAAGAATTTCTTCCTTTTACCTTACTTGATTATGTCCTACCTTTCAAGCGAACGCTACTTGAGGATTGTCAAAGTGCTTTCCAAGAAGAGAGATTCACTTCCTCCAAGAAAGGCATCCATACACACTCCCAACCCCAATGGAGGTTGTCCCCTCAAAATTTATACAACTACCATCACCATAAGGAGATGATGATAATGGAGCCTCCACAAGACAAGATGACTAATTGTCACTAGGCCAGCCTTGTGAACTCCTAACCATTCACTACTCAGGTTGATGATGAAGCCATTGTGAATCTCAGCTGAGAGTAGTGATATTGAAACCAAAATTGCAGTTTTTTCTCATACACAAAGAACATATACCAATACCCACAATCTAGATAACCCGCCCTCGAAACAACAAACCATCTGCATCATGGATTGAACATAATGCTGGAGAAAGTAGATTAAGAGTGAGAGAAGCTTTTTCTATTGAAGCAATCCCAATACCAAAATTATCAACAAAGAGATCAATTGGTCCACTAAGCTTATCTTTGTCATAGCAAGATTAACCTTATCGATAATAGGGAAAGAATGGACTTTTGTAATAAGTTTGGAGAGATCCATGTGAAAGCATGCATCGGTATATCCTTCCCCTATGTGATGAGACTTACCCCTTAAATCGACTTACAAAATTTTGCTCCCAAAGTAGTTGGTACAAGACATCCTACAATGTAATTGCCTCCCTTCACAGATCATTGATTATAATATGGCATCCCCATCAATGCCTTCCCAGCAAACGATTACACCGCTTGAACCCAATTAAAAATTATGGACCATTAACAACACAGTTCACCATTTAAACCCGAATTTGGTCTCCAATGAAAACCCAACAAATTGAAATCATGAAAAACACATGGCCATTTCATTGTTAAACGAATTCACATGTACGTTATGCACAAATTCATCTTCATAGCAGAGTATAAAGATTTAAATTCCAAAAATGAGAACAAAGATTGAACATTTATCTTTTAACAGAAGATATCCCAAGAAAGTAGCTGTGTAGGAGCGATTCACCACCCAAAATCCTCGAACACCTTTTCTAATTGTCGCCACGACTTGTTTCACTCGATCCGCTATGTCAGTTAACTTGGTGCCCTGAATATGGACACTAGCACAGCCAATCGAAACCTTGTTCACGTATGGACCTTCAAATATGCAACCTCAACCTTCACAACCTAGAGGTAGATATCAGACCCAGGTTTAGATGGGTATGTGCTGATCTTGCACCCAGAAACCTTGAACTATGGGAGGCCCTAACGGACCAGAGAGGGTCGGCCTCGCTCAGCCAGCAAGAAGATCGGTGTGCACAAAGCCTAGCCACCTCTCCGAACCAGTGAAAAAATGGGGCGAATCACTGTAACCTCTCCCTCCGACCCTGTAAATGCAGGCGAATGCAATGGAAATCTGGAAAATTGGAGGCGAATTTCATGTTTCCAGTTTTATGCGCCCTTTTTTTGGTGGGCTAATATTTAAGAATTAATTATTTTTAAAATATTTATTGGGATAACTTTATTAAAGTATATAAAATGGGTTTTATATAAAAAAAATTCCCTAATAGAATTTAAAATCCCTTAAAATTCGCCTTTGGGCTAAAATTTGCCCCTTAAATTTTCCCTGGTTCTTGGCTGCGAACGAGGAAGAAACAGAGGCTTCAGGGACTGTAGATTCAGGGAACGCGACTTTAACCATGGGTTGGATACGAGGCATCTCAGGACAAGTATGGGTGGCATGACCGACACCATCACACAAGGCACAAGGTTTGACGGGTGTAGGAGGGGTAGGGTCGGGTGTTGTGGCCTTGTCTTTGGCTGCTCCCTTGCAAGCTTTTCGTTTCTTGCCCGTAGCTGTCACAGCATGAGGAAGGTCTTGTAGAGGGGCTAGGGGCACTGTAGCGATGGAAGAAGCAAAGGGAATCGATTGAACCGGTGTCACAGCAAGGTATGGTTTGGGGTGGCCTGGTGGGGTCTCGGCTGGAGGAGTAAGGTACCAGACAGGTATTCCCAGGGTCAAATTAGGGAGGGAAAGGGTTGCCATGATGGGAACCGAATAGAATCCGGGAGGGGGAGCAAGGAAAGGTATCTGACCGGCGGGGTAATGGCCAAGAGGGACGACTCCCATATGGTGGAGACCCGGGGGAACTGACTCAGGAGGGTAGGGAGACTCCTGAGTGCTAGGTGGATGGGAAGGTCTAGGTGGAAGAGGTTCGGACAACTGAGGCAAAGGTCTAGGATTATGTTGCGGCACGCGAGATTGAGGTTAGTGACTAGCCGAAGCAGGTTGCGTAAGGTCAGCCCGAGACGATTGCATCATGAAAACATCCGCTAAGCTGGGATCAGAGATAGGAGGAGGGGGAGGACCCAGGAAGGTTCCAAGCAAGGAGGAGTCTTTGTAGATGCCGGGGGAAACACTAGTCAAAGAATCAAAAGTTTACTTGTTGGTGACAGTAAATATGGTGGACTTAGGGGAGGTATGAGATTTTGGTTCATGATATGTCAAGTGGTCGATGGTGACAATATTTCCATTATGATGGAAAAACATCTTGCGGTGTACTTTGGATGGGACAGCAGACATGGCATAGGTGTAGCTACGCCCCAAAAGAATGTTATAGTCAAGAGGGGAGTCGATAACTTCAATGTCGACACAAATAGTCTTGCCCGCAAGGGTGATAGGATAGTTACGAAATAAGCCAATGGGCTGGGAGGCATGGCCATCCCATGCATGAAAGGTGATTGTGGAAGGGGCCAGCTTGGGAGAGCCGAGTTGTTTCCAAACCGAAGAATACATCACACATGTAGATGCCCCCTCATCAATAATACACCGAGTGACGTTGGCATTTAAGACTTTGACTGGGATTTGGAAAGCAACAGAAGAAGGAAGGGGGGGGGGTGGTCTGACTGACGGGCATAAAAAATAATCAATTGGTCATCAGTATTTTTCACTTGTTGGTGATGACTAGTTGTAACAGCCAAGTTTTCTAGCAGCTGATCTAAAAAATTGTCAAATTTGCCAGCTGGAAAACACCCATAAAATTTTTTTGCCCTCCTACCTTTTCAATCCGCCCATGACGAGATGAAACCTCATTATCGAGCCCTAACTAGCCTCAGCCATACTAGCTTGTCCATCATCTCCAAAGAAAAAAATCCAAATCTATCCAAAGAAGTCTCCCATAAGTTAGGTAGTGACGCTTTAGGCATTTCTCCCTTGGAAAACTATCCTAAAGCCAAAGGACCTCTATCTAATATAGACCAGTCATAACATACCTTCCTATTCTGCAAACAAAATTGGTTACACCCTTAAGTCACGCCACTAACAAGCCCTAAAGTCTCATCAATGCACATGCCCTAGGTCAAACTGATATTAGGTGGTTTTACAGCGTTTCAATAGATATTTCAAGAGCAGAAGTGTACCAGCATTCCAGAAGAGAGTATTTGGCTCAACATGAGAAGACAACTGCTTCTCATGTGGTTTTTGAGCTTAGGATGTAGCCACAGAATAGAGAGTGTTTCATTAAGCTCCTGCAATCACAGTCAAAGGTTAGTAAATTTTGAATGACAAGAAGTACTTTGCAAATACTAGCCAAACTACTTGTGATGTCTAAAAAGGCACAAAGGTATTTGAAAATCATAATTACATGTCTCAGATAAGTGCCCATCTTGACTTATTATCAATTTATCATCTTCATTTGCTCAAGCATGAAAAGGCAGTGAAAGGAAAAATAACACTATTAAAAGCTGATGAAATGACATCACTGAGAAAACCTCCTTCATCTATAAGCAGAGGGTTGAAGACTAAGAAAACCTCCTTCATTTTATAAGAAGAGGGTTGAAGACTGAGAATGCCTCCTTCATCTATAAGCAGAGGGCCAGGGACAGTGATTGATTTTAGGTTTTTCACTGACTAAGAGACAAATTATAATAACAGTAGGAGACAGTTGAAGGCTTCTGAACAGAGAAATGGTGTTAAAAACAAAGAGAAAGCAGGAGTACTATAATAATCCAAGAGGTTGATCTTATCTCCTATCAGAGTTTTCTTTCAAAAGCAATCTGGAGCCAAAATGAAACAACCTTGCTGAGGTTGAGAGATGGGTTAGACACAGGCCAAAGAGTGTTGATTGCTTTTCAAAAAAGTTATGTTCTTCCTATTCATGAAGAATTTTATTTCAATAACTCATCACAGTGGACAAGAAGGTAACCTGAGCTTTTTTTTCTAAAGCAGGCTTAGCAAATAGACACTTAGGTTCATCAATGTGTAAGAAGAGAGATGGAATGTGTTTCAAGTTGAGGAACAACACTCAAAGCAAATAAAACATGCCACTGTTACAAATAAAGGCCTGTTCCTTATGAAAATACGTCAAGGGTACCTTCCCGTTGCATTTTGAGTAAAGGAAAGGTTCCATGTTGATAAACAGATGATAGTAAAGCCTAGGTGAATACAACTAAGTTTCACCCACAGTCAAAGATAAATGCCATTTGAAGGATGCTTCTACAGTCAGTTTATGGTTTGAGCAAAGTTTCCTCTTAAAAACATATATGGACATCGGAAACAACTTTCCTCCCTTGATGAGAAAACACTATGAGAAATTGTGGCTTTGAGGATGATTTCTTCACTTTGAAAAGTGTCATCCACATCACTTTAAATGGTCTTGGTCAAATATTGACTTTATGATGATTTAAATATTATAAGTTAGAAATGGTAGTGGTCCATGTTTTGTTCTAAACAAAGGCCTTTTCGAACGTTTTCAAGACCTTCATAAAGCACTTCAAAGGGTTATTTATTTTTCAATTATAAGGGGTATATTGGCTGTTGCAAAAGCTATTTTTCAATTCAAAGCACGAGTAATACTCCCCTAAGCTACTCCCTGACCGAAACAAGGAATTCTTCAGCAAAAGATTGCAGAATTTGAAGCTTTGAGACTGTGTGGCACACTTGGAAAAGCGCGTAGCGCGTTCAGGAACAATTTTACAAAGAGGTTGTATTGTTTTGCGGCATGCCTATAGCAGCGCGTGGCGCGCCTGTAGGAACCGGTCACGATCACCCATCATCGACCCGACACCCTGTCTGATGCGCAGCGCTTACCCTTTTGAACGTGACGCGCATATTTAAACAGTTAAAACGCCTCCAAAAGGGTCTTGAAGCTGTTAAGCTCTCCAAGAAAAGGTCACCATCCATCTTCGAGGTATTTTCATTTGCCTCCTTGGTGTATTCAATTTTCTAAAGGGGTGATTAATGTTGTGTTCTTCAAAGACTAAATAATGATGAAAACAGTGTTAGATGGTGAAAACAGTGTTAGAAGGTGAAGCAGTGGTTGTAAGGAAAGCACAGTCATTGTGAGGTGACATCAATGAGCTTATGCTAAAATCAGTAGCCTTAGTTCGAATGCCCTGTCACTTTCAAAGAATGTCTCCTTTTGAATAAGTGAAACTGTGAAACTATTGCTGCCTCTTTTGTCCCATAAAAAAAGTGTGGTGAGAGACTCTGCAAAATCATTAGAGAGTGCTTTTTGTTACTTGGGTATAAGAGACAAGTAGGGAAACAGTTTTGTAAAGAGACAACAGTGATCAAGTCTGAAACACTCTATCACTTCAAAAGGTCCTCTCTGTGTGGAAAAAATAGTGAAACTAAGGCTGCCTCCTTTGACCATAGAGGCGAGATTGTGGTGAAGGATCTTTTCTAACTCAATATTGAAGGTGTCTTGTCTGCAGTTTAGGAAGCTTGATGAAATAAAAAAAGAGTGTTTTTGATTGGGAGGGGTGTTTTGTTTTCTACAAGGCTGTCTTGCTTACACCAAAACACCAAGGAGCTTTGTGACCTTACCCAAACACAGTAATCATTTGGCTGTGCGTACCTCTTTATTTGATAACTATTTGTTGTTTGGCATAAAGGAGGACAAGACAATGATTTATTGGACGAAGAAAGTTATTTGTTTAGAGGCTTGTTGAAAGTTTATAAAGTGTTAGGAGGCAGTTAAAGGGAAAGCAAAACTTTCTTTTTCAAAGACTCATCATGTTTATTAAAAATAAATGTCAGTGTGTTATTTTAAGAGAGTTTTCTTTCTTTGAAGAATTGAAGATTCACACAGTCTCTATGAAAAAAAAACAGAGTGTGTGTAGAGGGTATTTAACAAATCTGAAGGAGTATTTGAAAACAATGATTTCAAAGAGCACCATGTCCATCAAAACCACAAAGAGGCAGTGATGAAAGGGAACATTATGGCAGCCAGCACAACAATAAGCATAAGGGTGATGAAGCACAAAATAGTGAAGGGAAAGAGCATGACAGTCATAAAGAAGGCAGTGACAAAGACAAACAAGGCAGCCCTCAAGCAAGCAATGATGAGGGAAAGAAAATACAAATCATGGATCATGAAGGGAATTCTCCAAAGCATGTGCTAGCTTCCTCTCCTAGGAAAGGGGCCATGACTTCCTCACCAAAGCTAGAATGCCAAACAACAAAGAAGAAAACCAAGAAAAGCTTAAAACTACCCAAAGAGGGCGCCCGGTGAGAAAAAAGGAGAAAGACATATTTAGGCTTGGAATTTTTTCCCAAGCTTCTAGACATGTTTCTAAAAAGCCTTGAGGGACTTGCCCACCAAAATTGAGCAAATTTTGACATGTTCTTGTTTTTCGACATTTTTGGGCCTAATTGCATAAAATCATGGGCGTCGAAATTTTGGTTTGGTGCATCTTCAACTCTTGAGAGTGGTACCATAGGATGCCATAATTTTAGGGGCACATACTCATTGATTTTTAGAACAATTGAAGATCTTTTTCTCCCCCAAAATGGCGAAGAACACTCACTTTTTCTACACTCTGCCTCGTTTATCAACAAGGCCTATTTTCTAGTTTTTTACACACAGGTCTATTTTTGGAAGACTTCTAGTGATTAGTTGGGATCAAACTAAAAATTTTCAGAAATTAGACACTCAGAGCTTTCGAACGAGCCATCATGAGCCTCATTTTGACATTGGTAAGGCCTCCAAAAGTTGCCGGCAAGTCAGGGGACCTTTTGCTGATGTATTTTTTTGAGTATTTTTGTAAAAATTGAACCTTTCAAAAGTGACTTTTCTTCATGTGCGTTTAGCTATTTTTTTACATGATAAGTTATGACAAGTCAATATATTTCTATTTTTTAGCATTTTTTAGATATTTTATTAGATATTTTGTGCCTTGTGCTTTGCAAAGCCTCAAGGACAAAATCAGATATTTTGGATAGGCCAATGAGATTGCAAGTTGAACTAAGAGGTTTTCCTCACTTTGGCCTGTATATTCCAAAGGCTTTCATTGTAAAAAAAAGGCTGAAACTGATGAATAGAAGCAATATATGGTCATATAAGCTTTGGAATAAATACTTGTCTCATGATTTTGGATAGTCTCTTGGATGTTCTTGGATGATGAAAGAGGATTGTTGTTGGATTCCATGACTTGGTAGAATGGTATAGTGTCTCTCTCTCTCTATTTTGTTTCTTAGTTTTCATTCATAAATCCATGTTCTTGCTTGCTATAGGACAGTAGAGAAAAAATTTGAGACATGCCCTTGGAGGCACCTCAAATTTCCTGTTTCTTCATAGCTTCCATGTTTTCTTCATTCTTAGTCACATTAAAGAATTCTTGGAATGTATTTTAAATTTTAAATCATTTCAAATGGTTGTGATTGTCCTGGATAGTGTCATCAATCTAGGAGTTTATATATATATATAGCCCAAGGGGTTAGCTCAACTAGTTGTTGCCAATGGTGCTAGGAGAAATTTGAATAGTTCTATGCCAACAGTTACATGGCTCAAATCCCCCCTGGTTGAGGTGCACTAATCTATGCCAATGGCTTTACTAGGGATGCCATCTATAAATGTGGGGAAGCATTCCTTGGATTTCCCTATGAGATTTTCCTTGAAAAACAAAATACAAAAACACATATACATATATATACTTCTAAACCCTTGAGGGTTAACTCAATCAATTGAAAGCTCCACTCGAGGCATGTTGCCAATGGGAGGCCATACTCATAGGTTCAAACCCAATAGAGTCTCTCAAGGTCACCAACCACTATTGTAGCTAGCAGTTAAGTTGCCCTCCATCTAGATATTCCAAAGAAGAGGGGGGAATCCAGCAAGGTTTCCCTTGGGGATATATATATAGAGAGAGAGAGAGAGAAGAAAAAATCCCTGGATGCATCAAGCACTTCCTCCATGATCTTGCACCCCTTGTGCAGGGGCTCAAAGGAGATAAATCTATAGGGAAGAATTTCTTCCTTTTACCTTACTTGATTATGTCCTACCTTTCAAGCGAACGCTACTTGAGGTTTGTCAAAGTGCTTTCCAAGAAGAGAGATTCACTTCCTCCAAGAAAGGCATCTATACACACTCCCAACCCCAATGGAGGTTGTCCCCTCAAGAGTTATACAACTAACATCACCATAAGGAGATGATGATGATGGGGCCTTCACAAGACAAGATCACTAATTGTCACTGGGCCAGCCTTGTGAACTCCTAACCACTCACTACTCTGGTTGATGATGAAGCCATTGTGAATCTCAGCTGAGAGTAGTGATATTGAAACCAAAATTGCAGTTTTTTCTCATACACAAAGAACATATACCAATACCCACAATCTAGATAACCCGCCCTCGAAACAACAAACCGTCTGCATCATGGATTGAACATAATGCTGGAGAAAGTAGATTAAGAGTGAGAGAATATTTTTCTATTGAAGCAATCCCAATACCAAAATTATCAACAAAGAGATCAATTGGTCCACTAAGCTTATCTTTGTCATAGCAAGATTAACCTTATCGATAATAGGGAAAGAATGGAATTTTGTAATAAGTTTGGAGAGATCCATGTGAAAGCATGCATCGGTATATCCTTCCCCTGTGTGATAAGGCTTACCCCTTAAATCGACTCACAAACTTTTTCTCCCAAAGTAGTTGGTACAAGACATCCTACAATGTAATTGCCTCCCTTCACAGATCATTGATTATAATATGGCATCCCCATCAATGCCTTCCCAGCAAACAATTACACCCCTTGAACCCAATTAAAAATTATGGAACATTAACAACACAGTTCACCATTTAAACCCAAATTTGGTCTCCATTGAAAACCCAACAAATTGAAATCATGAAAAACACATGGCCATTTCATTGTTAAATGAATTCACATGTACGTTATGCACAAATTCATCTTCATAGCAGAGTATAAAGATTTAAATTCCAAAAATGAGAACAAAGATTGAACATTTATCTTTTAACAAAAGATATCCCAAGAAAGTAGCTGTGTAGGAACGATTCACCACCCAAAATCCTCGAACACCTTTTCTAATTGTCGCCACGACTTGTTTCACTCGATCCGCTATGTCAGTTAACTGGGTGCCCTGAATATGGACACTAGCACAGCCAATCGAAACCTTGTTCACGTATGGACCTTCAGATATGCAACCTCAACCTTCACAACCTAGAGGTAGATATCAGACCCAGGTTTAGATGGGTCTGTGCTGATCTTGCACCCAAAAACCTTGAACTATGGGAGGCCCTAACGGACGAGAGAGGGACGGACCAGAGAGGGTCGACCTCGCTCAGCCAGCAAGAAGATCGGTGTGCACAAAGCCCAGCCACCTCTCCGAACCAGTGAAAAAATGGGGCGAATCACTGTAACCTCTCCCTCCGACCCTGTAAATGCAGGCGAATGCAATGGAAATCTAGAAAATTGGAGGTGAAATTCATGTTTCCAGTTTTATGCGCCCTTTTTTTGGTGGGCTAATATTTAAGAATTAATAATTTTTAAAATATTTATTGGGCTAACTTTATTAAAGTATAGAAAATGGTTTTATATAAAAAATTCGCCCTAATAAAATTTTAAATCCTTTAAAATTCGCCCCTGGGCTAAAATTCGCCCCTAAAATTTTCCCTGGTTCTTGGATACGAACGAGAGAGAGAAACGTTGAGAGGCTTCGAAATTTGTAGATTCAGGGAACGTGACTTTAACCATGGTTTGGATACGGGGTAACTCAGGACAAGTATGGGTGGCATGACCGACACCATCACACAAGGCACAAGGTTTGACGGGTGTAGGAGGGGTAGGGTCGGGTGTTGTGGCCTTGTCTTTGGCTGCTCCCTTGCAAGCTTTTCGTTTCTTGCCCGTAGCTGTCACAGCATGAGGAAGTTCTTGCAGAGGGGCTACGGGCACTGTAGCGATGGAAGAAGCGAAGGGAATCGGTTGAACCGGTGTCACAGCAAGGTATGGTTTGGGGTGGCCTGGTGGGGTCTCGGCTGGAGGAGTAAGGTACCAGACAGGTATTCCCAGGGTCAAATTAGGGAGGGAAAGGGTTGCCATGATGGGAACCGAATAGAATCCGGGAGGGGGAGCAAGGAAAGGTATCTGACCGGTGGGGTAATGGCCAGGAGGGACGGCTCCCATATGGTGGAGACCAGGGGGAACTGACTCAGGAGGGTAGGGAGGCTCCTGAGTGCTAGGTGGATGGGAAGGTCTAGGTGGAAGAGGTTCGGAAAGATGAGGCAAAGGGCTAGGATTATGTTGCGGCAGGCGAGATTGAGGTTAGTGACTAGCCGAAGCAGGTTGCGTAAGGTCAGCCCGAGACGATTGCATCATGAAAACATCCTCTAAGCTGGGATCAGAGATAGGAGGAGGGGGAGGACCCAGGAAGGTTCCAAGCAAGGAGGAGTCTTTGTAGATGCCGGGGGAAACACTGGTCAAAGAATCATCAGTTTACTTGTTGGTGACAGTAAAGATGGTGGACTTAGGAGAGGTATGAGATTTTGGTTCATGATATGTCAAGTGGTCAATGGTGACAATATTTCCATTATGATGGAAAAAAATCTTGCGGTGTACTGTGGATGGGACAGCAGACATGGCATAGGTGTAGCTACGCCCCAAAAGAATGTTATAGCCAAGAGGGGAGTCGATAACTTCAATGTCGACACAAATAGTCTTGCCCGCAAGGGTGATAGGATAGTTACAAAATAAGCCAATGGGCTGGGAGGCATGGCCATCCCATCTATGAAGGGTGATTGTGGAAGGGGCCAGCTTGGGAGAGCTGATTTGTTTCCAAACCGAAGCAGACATCACACATGTAGATGCCCCCTCATCAATAATACACCGAGTCACGTTGGCATTTTAGATTTTGACTGGGATTTGGAAAGCAACAGAAGAAGGAAGGGGGGGGTGGTATGACTGACGGGCATAAAAAATAATCAATTGGTCATCAGTGTTAGTCATCAGTATTTTTCACTTGTTGGTGATGACTAGTTGTAACAGCCAAGTTTTCTAGCAGCTGATCTAAAAAAATTTCAAATTTGCCAGCTGGAAAACACCCATAATTTTTTTTTTCCCTCCTACCTTTTCAATCCGCCCATGACGAGATGAAACCTCATTATCGAGCCCTAACTAGCCTCAGCCATACTAGATTGTCCATCATCTCCAAAGAAAAAAATCCAAATCTGTCCAAAGAAGTCTCCCATAAGTTAGGTACTGACGCTTTAGGAATTTATCCCTTGGAAAACTATCCTAAAGCCAAAGGACCTCTATCTACTATAGACCAGTCATAACATATCTTCCTATTCTGCAAACAAAGTTGGTTACACCATTATGTCGCACCACTAACAAGCCCTAAAGTCTCAGCAATGCACATGCCCTAGGTCAAACTGATATTAGGTGGTTTTACAGCGTTTCAATAGATCTTTCAAGAGCAAAAGTGTACCAGCATTTCAGAAGACAGTATTTGGCTCAACATGAGAAGACAACTGCTTCTCATGTGGTTTTTGAGCTTAGGATGTAGCCACAGGATAGAGAGTGTTTCATTAAGCTCTTGCAATCACAGTCAAAGGTTAGTAAATTTTGAATGACAAGAAGTACTTTGCAAATAATAGCCAAACTGCTTGTGATGTCTAAAAAGGCACAAAGGTATTTGAAAATCATAATTACATGTCTCAGATAAGTGCCCATCTTGACTTATTATCAATTTATCATCTTCATTTGCTCAAGCATGAAAAGGCAGTGAAAGGAAAAATAACACTATTAAAAGGCGATGAAATAACATCCTTTGAGAAAACCTCCTTCATCTATAAGAAGAGGGTTGAAGACTAAAGAAAACCTCCTTCATTTTATAAACGAGAGGTTGAAAGTGAGAGTGCCTCCTTCATCTATAGCGAGAGGCGGGGGACAATGATTGATTTTAGGTTTTCAGCGGCTAAGAAATAATTTAATAACGGTGGAGGCAGTTGAAGGCTTACGAACGAGAGAAATGGTGTTAAAAACAAAGAGAAAGCGGGGAGTACTATAATAATCCAAGAGGTTGATCTTATCTCCTATCGAGGAGTTTTCTTTCAAAAGCAATGCAGGAGCCAAAAAATGAGGAAACTAACCTTGCCGAAGGTTGAGAGATGGGTTAGACACGGGCCAAGAGTGTTGATTGCTTTTCAAAAGTTCTGTTCTTCCTGTTCATGAAGAATTTTCTTTCAATAACTCATCATAATGGACAAGAAGGTAACCTGGGCTTAGTTTTCTCAAAGAAGCTTTGGAAATAGACACATAGGTTCATAAATGTGCAAGAAGGATTATGGCATGTTTTTCAAGTTCAGGAACAACACTCAAAGCAAATGAAGCATGCCACTTTTACAAATAAAGGCCTGTTCCTTATGGAAATATGTCAAAGGTACCTTTCTGTTGCATTTTGAGTAAAGGAGAGGTTTTTAAAAGAAGTTACCTTTTGATAAATAGATGATAGTAAAGCCTAGGTGAATACAACTAAGCTTCACCCACAGTCATAGAGAAATTCCATTTGAAGAATGCTTCTATAGTCAGTTTAATGTTTTGAGCAAAGTTTCCTCTTAAAAACAGATATGGACACCGGAAACAACTTTCCTCCCTTGATGAGAAAACATTAAGAGAAATTATGGCTTTGAGGAGGGTTTCCTCACTTTGAAAAGTTTCATCCACAACACTTTTAATGGTCTTGGTCAAATATTGACTTTATGATGGTTTAAAGATTATAAGTGACAAACAGTAGTGCTCCATGTTTTGTTCTAAACAAAGGCCTTTTCAAACGTTTTCAAAACCTTCATAAAGCACTTCAAAGGGTTATTTATTTTTCCAAATATAAGGGGTAGATTTACCATTGCAAAAGCTATTTTGAAATTTAAAGCACGAGCAATACTCCCATAGGCTTCTCCCTGACCGAAACAAGGAATTCTTGAGCAAAAATCGCAGAGTTTGAAGCTTTTAGACTACACATCGCGCCTGGAAAAGCACGCGGTGCGTTCAGGAGTCAATTTACGAAGATTTTGTATTGCTGCATGGCGTGCATGTAGCGGCACGCGGCGCGCCTGTAGGTGCCTCTCACGACCGCCCATCATCGACTCGACACCCCTATTGCTGCGCGGTGCTTACCCTTTTGAACGTGCTGCGCATGTTTGGACAGTTAAAACGCCTCCAAAAGGGTCTTGAAGGCTGTTAGCTCTCCAAAGAAAAGTTCACCATCCATCTTCGGGGTATTTTCGTTTGCCTCCTTGGTGTATTCAATTTTCTAAAAGGTGATTAATGTTGTGTTCTTCAAAGACTAAATAATGCATTTGAAAACGGTGTTAGATGGTGACTCACTGAAAACAGTGTTAGAAGGTGATGCAATGTTTATAAGGAAAACACAGTGATTGTGAGGTGACATCAATGAGCCTATGTTAAAAGCAGTAATATTAGTACGAATGCCTTATCACCTTCAAAGAATGTCTCCTTTTGAATAAGTGAAACAATGAAACTATCGCTGCCTCTTTTGTCCCATAAAAAGTGTGGTGAGAGATTCTGCAAAACCATTTGAGAGTGTTTTTTGTTACTTGGGTATAAGAAACAAGTAGGGAAACAGTTTTGTAAAAAGACAACAGTGATCAAATCTGAAATACTTTATCATTTCAAAAGGTCCTCTCTGGGTGGAAAAATAGTGAAACTAGGGTTGCCTCCTTTGTCCCATAAAGTAGATTGTGGTGAAGGATCTTTTAACTCAATTTGAAGGTGTCTTGTCTACCTGTGCATGTGAGACACTGAAATACAAAAAGAGTTTTTTTGATTGGAGAGGGGTGTTTTTTTTTCTACAAGGCTGTCTTGCTTACACCAAAACACAAAGGGATTTGTGACCTTACCCAAACATAGTAATCATTTGACTGTGTGTACCTTTTTATTTGATAACCATTCTTGTTTGCTTTTAAAGAGGACAAAGCTGAGTGATTTATTGGAGGAAGAAAGTTATTTGTTTAGAGGCTTGTTGAAAGTTTATAAAGTGTTAGGAGGTAGTTAAAGGGAAAGCACAGCTTGCTTTTTCAAAGACTTATCATGTTTATTAAAAATAAATGTCAATGTGTTATTTTAAGAGAGTTTTCTTTCTTTGAAGAATTGAAGATTCACATAGTCTCTAAGAAAACAAAACAGAATGTGTGTAGAGGGTATTTAACAAATCTGAAGGATTCTTTGAAAACAATGATTTCAAAGAGCACCGTGTCCATCAAAACCACAAAGAGGCAGTGATGAAAGGGAACATTATGACAGCCAACACAGCAATAAGCATAAGCGTGATGAAGCACAAAATAGTGAAGGGAAAGAGCATGACAGTCATAAAGAACGCAGTGACAAAGACAAACAAGGCAGCCCTCAAGTAAGCAATGATGAGGGCAAGAAAATACAAAACATGGATCATGAAGGGCATTCTCCAAAGCATGTGCTAACTTCCTCTCCTAGGCAAGGGGCCATGACTTCCTCACCAAAGCTAGAATGCCAAACAACAAAGAAGAAAACCAAGAAAAGCTCAAAACTGCCCAAAGAGGGCGCCCGGTGAGAAAAAAGGAGAAAGACAACTTTAGGCTTGGAATTTTGGCCCGAGCTTCTAGAAATGTTTCTAAAAAGCCTTGAGGGACTTTCTCACCAAAATTGAGCAAATTTTGACATGTTCTTGTTTTTCGACATTTTTTAGCCTAATTGCATAAAATCATGGGCGCCGCCATTTTGGTTTGGAGCATCCTCAACTCTTGAGAGTATTGAGAGTGATACCATAGGACATGCCATAATTTAAGGGGCACACCTCATTGATTTTTCGACAATTGAAGATCTTTTTTCTCCCCCAAAATGGCGAAGAACACTCGCTTTTTCTACACTACGCCCTTTATCAACAAGGCCTATTTTCGTTTTTACACACGGTATGTTTTTTGGAAGACTTCTAGTGATTAGTTGGGATCAAACTAGAAAGTTTCAGAAATTAGACACTCAGAGCTTTCGAACGAGCCATCATGAGCCTCATTTCGACATCGGTAAGGCCTCCAAAAGTTGCCGGCAAGTCAGGGGACCTTTTGCTAATGTATTTTTTTGAGTATTTTTGTAAAAATTGAACCTTTCAAAAGTGACTTTTCTTCATGTGCGTTTAGCTATTTTTTTACATGATAAGTTATGAAAAGTCAATTTATTTCCATTTTTAGCATTTTTGAGATATTTTATTAGATATTTTGTGCCTTGGGCTTTGTAAAGCCTCAAGGACAAAATCAGATATATTGGATAAGCCAATGAGATTGCAAGTTGAACTAAGAGGTTTTCCTCACTTTGGCCTATATATTCCAAAGGCTTTCATTGTAAACAAGGCTGAAATTGATGAATATAAGAAATATATGGTCATATAAGCTTTGGAAGAAAGACTTGTCTCATGTTTTTGGATAGTTTCTTGGATGTTCTTGGATGATGAAAGAGGATTGTTGTTGGATTCCATGACTTGGTAGAATGGTATAGTGTCTCTCTCTCTATTTTGTTTCTTAGTTTTCATTCATATTTCCATGTTCTTGCTTGCTATAAGATAGTAGAGAACAAATTTGAGACATGTCCTTGGAGGCACCTCAAATTTCCTGTTTCTTTATAGCTTCCATGTTTTCTTCATTCTTAGTCATATTAAAGAATCCTTGATTGCTCTTTAATAACTGAAGAATATTGTTTGCTTGTTTTATTTGTGGTTTTATGCATGCTAAGTATGATTTATGGTATGCCCTGCTTACTCATGGCTAGCCATAGCTCCACCTATGAAACCTCTCTTTGATTGATTAGATTTTCATTTGTTGAACCAAGGAGGTCTTGTACTGATCTTGCCCTTTGCCTAAAACTATGCAATCTTGTTTTCAAAGTGCCCAATAGCTTGAAGTACTATGTTTAGGCATTCCAACATAGTGATTTGAGTTGTTTGTCTGTCTTAAATGTATTTCCCCAAAGTCTGATAGCCATTTCCTAAGGTTAGAGAGTTATATATCTCTATGCATGGCTTGAATGTTTATTTCTATGCATTGATTAGCTTATAGTTACATTTCTCATGATTAATGGTTTGCCCTACCATGTTTATGTCATATATTAAAATATTTATGCTAGAAATCCTTTGTTATTCACAAATTAAATGTCCATCTCACTCCATTTTTCCCAAAGATCCATTTTACCTCGAATCAAATCGACCCTTCAACAACCTTGTATCACCACCTGAAAGCTTTCTTGACCTTTTCGACCCCATAGCCCAGTTGATCTGACATCTTTTTACCTATCTTATGTCTTTGATCGGTTCATCCCTCACAACCTAAAAACCAAAACCAAAAACCTACTTCATAACTAGCCTAAAATCAAGAACACAATAAGCAAACACATAGATATCCCTTACACAAATAGAGAGAGCCCTCTCTGAGTCCAGGAAGGCTAGGTCCTTGGGCTCCAAAGATTGGTTTGATGTTACACTGTCATTTGGCTTGCCAATCAGCCAAATCATGGGACCCTAACATAATGGCGATCACGGTGGGACTAACTAAGTACATAACAGTCTAGCAAGCTCTTGTAGATTCATTAGTATTTAAACTTTTAAACAGGCAAGCAGTCCATATAATCATTTAGAGTAAACTCTTTTTGTTATCACCACCCTAGCAAAGTGATGAAACAGGTTTAGAATACTTTAATAAACCATAGGCTGCACATAAAACTCAAAAAACCCCAAAACATTCTCAGATTGGCTTTTCCCTAGTTACTGGTGGTGGACCATAACTACATCTTTACAAAAGCAACCAAGTTCCACTTGGCGACTCCACTAGCCTCCAGTAGGCCTAAAAACTCCATAAAAAACCAAAAAATTCATAAACCATACCTTTCTGTTAACTCGTCCTTTCCAAAACTTAAAACTAATGGTGGAAACTCTATAATCAGTGACAAACTAAGTATAACTTAGCAATTCAAAAGACTTCACCTAAACATAGGAGATAAGCATAAACATTTTTGCCAAAAAGAACCATTAGCTTGTCCATACAGCCTAGCAAAATGTTGAAACCAAGTGAATCACTCTTCTTTGCAAGTTTTCATCTCAAAGTTTGCTATAAAACTTTTTCCCATAAGCATCTTTGATAGTGTTGGTGGTGGACCATAGTTCTCATAGAAAACCACCTGGCGACTCCACTACTCCATCTTTTGTTTTGACCATCCTTCACATTAGTAAACCCCTAGAGAGGCCATCCATATGAAACAATCACAAATACCATCCTCTCTAAACTCTAGACTCGAAATCTGGCTTCACGAAGAATCAACACCAGATCTCATCTAGACCCAAATCCCCCTATCATAGTAGATGACCCAAAGACGATTCTATGGCAAGCTTTCGAAACTGGCAATTTAACTACCGATAGGTCCATCCGTAAAGCAATATCAGTACCTGAACATCTCACAGCCTTGCAGGATTCCCCATTTGACTTAAAATCATCAAAAACCATTTTTAGAAGCAAGTCACAAAGTAAGATAGACTTTGACGATCTTGAGCCCATAGATCTGCCACAGAGTCCTAGTAGAGAAGCCTCGCCTACTACACCTCTCGACTTTCAGCCTCTCCATCACTTTGGCTCCTACCATCCCAGATCTGCTCAAAATCAGATCACTAGTCCAAGTACATTCGCCACACCCATCCAAACCATTACTGTTCAAACCACCTCAGCTCATCCCACAAACCCTATTTTTGTACATCATCCATTAGCTCCCATCATGGCAGCCTGGTATGCACCCTTGGTGTTGCCACATCCTTTGGCTCCCTTACAAAATGACTATCAATCCAAAATCCCGAACTTTACCAGAGTTGAGACTACCACAGCTCAACAACATGTAGATAGGATTAGCGATGCCTTTGAATACATGGAAATAGAAGATGAGACCATCAGAATGAGGATGTTCGCCCAAAGCCTGAGCGGAGAACCCAAAAAATGGTTTAAGATCTTAACTCCAAACAACATCCACAATCTCCCAAAACTCTACCAAACCTTCATAAACAAGTGGGAAATCCGAAAGAACCCCATTCAAATCCTATCAGAGTATAAAAATCTAAAACGAGAAAATAGGGAAAGTGTCCAAGGATACTGCACTAGGTTCAACAGTGTGTATAACGCCCTCCCGCCTCACTTCAAACCTCCACTTTCCTCAACTTTGGAAAATTTCCCCGAAGGCTTTGACCCAGACATGACTTATCAACTAAGAGACAAGGATCCCCCTACCTTAGAAGAAATGCAAAAAGTGGCCATAAGTGCAGAAGCCAACTTAGCAGAAAAAAGAGCTAGGACTAGATCAGAAAGGAAAGTCACATACCGGGATGAGGTCTCCACTTCAGCCCCTTCCTTAGATCCTAGAATAGATGACTTGGTTAGGTCCATGGCCAAAATGTGGGAAAAGATAAGTGAAAAGACCCCTCTTAGGGACAACTAGCCAAACCCTCTAAATAAAAACCAGAACCAAAATTTTAGGAGGGAACAGCCTCAAAACAAACCAAGGGAAAATGACCAACAAATTAGGCCACCATTTAATGAAAATTATTTGGAAAAAGATGATAGGGATACAGAACCCATTGATGAAAATCATTTGAACCTCATAGGGTCCGATAATGAGAGTGAGGTGTACCTCACAGAAGAAGAACAAGCATTCTTCTCTCTGAATCAGGATGAAAGCAACTATGAAGATCCCGAGGATCCTGCCATTGATTTTCAAAATGCCATAGTAGAAGCTCACGAGTGGTATGACCTTAGAAGCAGAAAAAACCAACAAAACTCCAAGAAAGAAAACACAGACATTGCTAAAACCCCTGATACCATCCTTAAAAAGGCAGTGGACAGCAACAAAATCATGGTCAAGAAAAATGACCAAAACAAAGATAAAGTTACCCAAACAAGTCTTGGCTTATATGCTCCTAGTACTTCCACAAAGATTCCTGAGGTGGTTGTGACAAACAAGATCCCAAAACAAAGCCAACAAACTCAAAACATAGAGAAAGTCATGGCTGAAAAAGCTGAAGCAAACCTGTCTAAACTACAAGTACCTTTCAGTTTTGAGGGAGAAATCACCAAAATAAAGATTACCATGCCTCTCACTAAAATTATCGCCCAAGGCTCTTATAAATCCCAAGTGTTAAAGGTCCTGAATATAGGAAATGATGCGAACACCCTTAATCTAGCTTATGACACTCCTGAAGTGTTGTTTGGTCCAAAAATAGAAGGAAAATTCCAAGAAGGAACCACTCTTCCCTTTTACTTCAGTCTGAATATCCATGACCAAATCCTTCACAATGCCATGCTAGACTCCAGAGCCTCACATAATCTCATGCCGAAGGTTGTAATGGAAATATTAGGCCTAGAAATCACAAGACCATACAAAGACTTATATTCATTTGATTCGAGTAGAGTCAAATGTCTAGGCTTAATCAAAGATCTTTGTTTCAGTCTAGCCCAAGTACTGGCAAAGCATCTGATCATGGACATAGTGGTACTAGACATCCCTCCCAAGTATGGAATGCTTTTATCCAGATCTTGGGGAGCCAAGCTTCAAGGAAGTATTCAACTTGATATGTCCTACGCCACTATCCTGGTGTTTGACCAAACTAGAATACTCTATTGAGAATCACACATGAAATACATGATCAGTAGACAAGAGAGGCCAGATAACATCCCGATGTATTCCTTGCATTCCAATCTGAACTCTTTCATTTTACACAATGATGAGGACATTGAAGAAAAATCAGAAGAATTTGAAACAAACTTAGACCCACCACATCAGCTTCCCCTAGTTCTCTATGATGAAATAGACACTCAAAACTATCATGATCATGAACAGCTATGTCTTGAGGAAAGTGAGTGTGTTCCTTTTGAAATAGGGATAGAGCAAGAAGCACAAATCATTATGTACTATCAAGCAAATTACTCAAACCTTAGTCAAACATCAGCAGTAACATCAGGAAACGTTTTCATAATAGAGGCATTAGAAGACTTACATATCACAAACCTCTTTGGAACTCAGGAGCATGGAAGCTTAATTTTTTTACCATACCTCAAAGATTTACCATCACATAACTCTTCCACTACAAATTAAACCTTGACTGTAGCCATAACAGCTCAAATTCCAGAAAAAAGGCCTGATAAAATTCTTATGAGAGAAGATGATGACTTCAGTCCAAGCATACCTAAGTTACTTGAATTGGCTAACATTCTGTCACTCCACCAAAGACTTAGAACTACTAGAATTGGCACTCTCATTCAAAATACTACTTCATACAGAGAAAACATTGAGAAACACTATGCCACTACCATCACTCCAAGAAACAACCTCGACAAAAGAAAATACAAAAATCTGAACCAACCAGTAATAGTCAAAGATAAAATAGTTGGTCATAGAATCTATTTTGATTTTAAAAACACTAATACACATCCTGGTGATAGAAATTTTATCCTTCCTACCCAATACCATGATATACGGATGATAAGTGCTTTTAATCATATGTCTTTGCAAGATGATGTTTCAGGGTATAGCCAATTGATTCCCTTGCAAAGTAGACAGCTCAAAGATTTTTTCCAGTATACTAGAAGTAGTTCCAGTTTCAAATTCAAAACTGAAAAACCGCCAGATATCAAAAATATGCTCCTAAAAGCCATGTTTCTAGTCCTGAATTTCTGCATGTTGACATACCTTGATGATGTCATCATTTTTTTCATAAATGATAAAGAATATCTGCATTACTCGAAAAAGATGTACAGTAAAGGAAGGAGTGGAAATCAGAGGTATAAAACAGTACAGCGGGAAGATACGGGTTTGTTCAGAGATTCATGCATGAATCCTTATATCATGCTTGAAAGAGAAAATGTTCCAAAATTTTCTTTTCAAGAGCTGAGTGGACCAAGAGTGGTAGGAGATCCTTATGAGGATAAGATGCTTAAGTTTCGCCATTTCCAAGATTTCTAAGTTTAAAACATTTTCAATCATTGTATATACCACTGTTTGAAAAATAGATAAAAACAAAAAATCAAAAAACAATAGAAAAATAGAAAAGGAGGGCGGTTTGAAAAATAGAAAGAAGGCCCCATGTTCAAAAAATAGTCATTCAGAAAGCGCGCAAGTCTAAATGTTTCTACTAGTGCTCAAATGTATTGTTCAGTTATCTAGCCTAATCATAGCTAAACATGTTTTAAATTTATTTGCTGATAAGTTAGTGAGTGGAAAATATGGTCAACATTGTGTAAGCTTGACTTATCAAAGAGAGTAGATTAGGAAAAGATATTGGTTCCACATGCTCAAAACAGAACCAAAGAGGGAAGCGGGGATGAAAAACAAATTGTGCATCCTAGCCCCGTTTTTCTTGATTTCATTTTTTGCAATATAATATTTGTGTGCAGCTTGTCTTTCATGCCGCAAGTACATAAAAAATTAGACTTTCTAACCCTGATTTGATCATTTTTCAATTTCATTTTTTAGATTAGAGGACAAAATCCTTTCAAATAGCTTAACCTTGACAGTTGATCTAGCATAGTTAGAGTAATGAAGGAGTTCATCATCTTAATCTGAACTCCCGACAGATATAAGTATAGAACTAGATAGGTTCATTTTTCAAAAAATATATATATATTCAAAGGTTTGCTAGTCCAAATGCACCCAAAGGAAGAAAAAATGTTAGGAAAGATAGTGGGGTAGGTAGAAATATCATTGATGCTAATCATGCTATCAATTTTAAGAAATAGCATCAAGGAAGAATGAAATTTGCGCCAATGGATAAGGCACTGGTCTTCATAAGCCAAAGATTTGAAATTATGGACACCTCTTGAAAGGAGCTGCCCTCCCCAAATGGAACCACTGGTAGTCATCAGTATTTTTCACTTGTTGGTGATGACTAGTTGTAAAAGCCAAGTTTTCTAGCAGTTGATCTAAAAAATTGTCAAATTTTCCAGCTGGAAAACACCCATAAATTTTTTTTGCCCTCCTACCTTTTCAATCCACCCATGACGAGATGAAACCTCATTATCGAGCCCTATCTAGCCTCATCCATACTAGCTTGTCCATCAGCTCCAAAGAAAACAATCCAAATCTATCCAAAGAAGTCTCCCCTAAGTTAGGTAGTGGCGCTTTAGGAATTTCTCACTTGGAAAACTATCCTAAAGCCAAAGGACCTCTATCTACTATAGACCAGTCATAACAACCCTTCCTATTCTGCAAATAAAGTTGGTTACACCCTTAAGTCATGCCACTAACAAGCCCTAAAGTCTCAGCGATGCACATGCCCTAGGTCAAACTGATATTAGGTGGTTTTACAGCATTTCAATAGATCTTTCAAGAGCAGAAGTGTACCAGCATTCCAGAAGACAGTATTTGGCTCAACATGAGAAGACATCTACTTCTCATGTGGTTTTTGAGCCTGGGATGCAGCCACAGGACAGAGAGTGTTTCATTAAGCTCCTGCAATCATAGTCAAAGGTTAGTAAATTATGAATGACAAGAAGTACTTTGAAAATACTAGCCAAACTGCTTGTGATGTCTAAAAAGGCACAAAGTTATTTGAAAATCAGAATTACATGTCTCAGAGAAGCGCCCATCTTGACTTATTATCAATTTTTCATCTTCATTTTCTCAAGCATGAAAAGGCAGTGAAAGGAAAAATAACACTGTTAAAAGCTGATGAAATGACATGACTGAGAAAACCTCCTTCATCTATAAGTAGAGGGTTGAATACTGAGAAAACCTCCTTCATTTTATAAGCATAGGGTTGAAGACCGAGAAGGCCTCCTTCATCTATAAGTAGAGGGCCAGGGACAGTGATTGATTTTAGGTTTTTCACTGACTGAGAGACAAATTTTAAGAACAGTAGGAGATAGTTGAAGGCTTCTGAACAGAGAAATGTTGTTAAAAACAAAGAGAAAGCAGGAGTACTTAATAATCCAAGAGGTTGATCTTATCTCCTATCAGAGTTTTCTTTCAAAAGTAGTCTGGAGCCAAAATGAAACAACCTTGCTGAGGTTGAGAGATGGGTTAGACACAGGCCAAAGACTGTTGATTTCTTTTCAAAAAAGTTTTGTTCTTCCTGTTCATGAAGAATTTTCTTTCAATAACTCATCACAGTGGACAAGAAGGTAACCTGAGCTTTGTTTTCTAAAGGAGGCTTAGAAAATAGACACTTAGGTTCATCAATGTGTAAGAAGAGAGATGGCATGTGTTTCAAGTTCAGGAACAACACTCAAAGAAAATAAAGCATGCCACTGTTACAAATAAAGGCCTGTTCCTTATGAAAATAGGTCAAGGTATCTTCCTGTTGCATTTTGAGTAAAAGAAAGGTTCCCTGTTGATAAACAGATGATAGTAAAGCCTAGGTGAATACAACTAAGTTTCACCCATAGTCAAAGAGAAATTCCATTTGAAGAATTCTTCTACAGTCAGTTTATGGTTTGAGAAAAGTTTCCTCTTAAAAACAGATATGGACACCGGAAACAACTTTCCTCCCTTGATGAGAAAACACTATGAGAAATTGTGGCTTTGAGGATGATTTCTTCACTTTGAAAAGTGTCATCCACAGCACTTTAAATGGTCTTGGTCAAATATTGACTTTATGATGGTTTAAAGACTATAAGTTACAAATAGTAGTGCTCCATTTTTGTTCTAAACAGAGGCCTTTTCGAACGTTTTCAAAACCTTCATAAAGCACTTCAAAGGGTTATTGATTTTTTCAAATATAAGGGGTAGATTTATCGTTGCAAAATATATTTTTCAATTCAAAGCACGAGCAATACTCCCCTAAGCTTCTCCCTGACCGAAACAAGGAATTATTGAGCAAAATATTGCAGAATTTGAAGCTTTGAGACTGCGCGGCGCGGCTAGAAAAGTGCGCGGCGCGTTCAGGAACAAGTTTACAAAGAGGTTGTATTGCTGCGTGGTGCGCCTGTAGCGGCGCGCGGCACCCCTATAGGCACCGGTCATAATTACCCATCATCGACCCGACACCCTGTTTGTTGCATGACACTTACCCTTTTAAACATGCCGTGCATATTTAAACAGTTAAAACACCTCCAAAAGGGTCTTGAAGCTGCTAAGCTCTCCAAGCAAAGGTCACCATACATCTTTGAGGTATTTTCGTTTGCCTCCTTGGTGTATTCAAATTTCTAAAGGGGTGATTAATTATGTGTTCTTCAAAGACTAAATAAGGGTAAAAACAGTGTTAGATGGTGAAAACAGTGTTAGAAGGTGAAGCAGTGGTTGTAAGGAAAGCACATTCATTGTGAGGTGACATCAATGAGCCTATGTTAAAAGTAGTAGTCTTAGTTCGAATTCCTTGTCACTTTCAAAGAATGTCTCCTTTTGAATAAGTGAAACAGTGAAACTATTGCTGCCTCTTTTGTCCCATAAAAAAAGTGCGGTGAGAGACTCTGCAAAATCATTGGAGAGTGTTTTTTGTTACTTGGGTATAAGGGACAAGTAGGGAAACATTTTTGTAAAGAGACAACAGTGATCAAGTCTGAAACACTCTCTCACTTCAAAAGGTCCTCTCTGTGTGGAAAAACAGTGAAGCTAAGGCTGCCTCCTTTGTCCCATAAAGTAGATTGTGGTGAAGGATCTTTTAACTCAATATTTAAGGTGTCTTGTCTACCTGTGCATAGGAGACATTGAAATACAAAAAGAGTGTTTTTGATTGGGAGGGGTGTTTTTTTTTCTACAAGGTTGTCTTGCTTACACCAAAACGCTAAGGAGCTTTGTGACCTTACCCAAACAAAGTAATCATTTGGTTGTGTGTACCTTTTTATTTGATAACTATTTGTTGTTTGGCATAAAGGAGGACAAAACAGTGATTTATTGGAGGAAGAAAGTTATTTATTTAGAGGCTTGTTGAAAGTTTATAAAGTGTTAGGAGGTAGTTAAAGGGAAAGCACAGCTTTATTTTTCAAAGACTTATCATGTTTATTAAAAATAAATGTCAGTGTGTTATTTTAAGAGAGTTTTCTTTCTTTGAATAATTGAAGATTCGCATCTCTATGAAAACAAAACAGAGTGTGTGTAGAGGGTATTTAACAAATCTGAAGGAGTCTTTGAAAACAATGATTTCAAATAGCACCATCTCCATAAAAACCACAAAGAGGTAGTGATGAAAGGGAACATTATGGCAGCCAGCACAACAATAAGCATAAGGGTGATGAAGCACCAAACAGTGAAGGGAAAGAGCATGACAGTCATAAAGAAGGCAGTGACAAAGACAAACACGGCAGCCCTCAAGAAAGTAATGATGAGGGCAAGAAAATACAAAACATGGATCATGAAGGTCATTCTCCAAAGCATGTGCTAGCTGCCTCTCCTAGGCAAGGGGCCATGACTTCCTCACCAAAGCTAGAATGCCAAACAACAAAGAAGAAAACCTCAAAACTGCCCAAAGAGGGCACCTGGTGAGAAAAAAGGAGAAAGAAACCTTTAGGCTTGGAATTTTTTCCCGAGCTTCTAGACATGTTTCTAAAAATCCTTGAGGGACTTGCTCACCAAAATTGAGCAAATTTTGACATGTTCTTGTTTTTCAACATTTTTGGGCCTAATTGCATAAAATCATGGGCGTGCACCATTTTGGTTTGGAGCATCCTCAACTCTTGAGAGTGGTACCATTGGATGCCATAATTTTATGGGCACATACTCAAAAAAATTTAGAACAATTGAAGATCTTTTTCTCCCCCAAAATGGCGAAAAACACTCACTTTTTCTACACTCTGCCCCGTTTATCAGCAATGCCTATTTTCTGGTTTTTTACACACAGTTCTATTTTTGGAGGACTTTCAGTGATTATTTTGGAGAAAACTAAACATTTTAAGAAAGTAGACACTTATAGCTTTCCAACGAGCCATTATGAGCCTCGTTGCGACATCGGGAAGGCCTCCAAAAGTTGTCGGCAATTCACGGGACCTTTTGCTGATGTATTTTTTTGAGTATTTTTGTAAAAACTGAACCTTTCAAAAGTGAATTTTCTTCATGTGTGTTTAGCTATTTTTGTACATGATAAGTTATGAAAATTCAATATATTTCCCCTTTTTAGCATTTTTTATATATTTTAGTAGATATTTTGTGCCTTGGGCTTTGCAAAGCCTCAAGGACAAAATCAGATATTTTGGATAGGCCAATGAGATTGCAAGTTGAACTAAGAGGTTTTCCTCACTTTGGCCTATATATTCCAAAGGCTTTCATTGTAAAAAAAAAGGCCGAACTTGATGAATAGAAGCAATATATGGTCATATAAGCTTTGGAAGAAATACTTGTCTCATGCTTTTGTATAGTCTTTTGGATGTTCTTGGATGATGAAAGAAGATTGTTGTTGGATTCCATGACTTGGTAGAATGGTATAGTGTCTCTCTCTCTCTATTTTTTTTCCTAGTTTTCATTCATAAATCCATGTTCTTGCTTGCTATAGGACAGTAGAGAAAAAATTTGAGACATGCCCTTGGAGGCACCTCAAATTTCTTGTTTCTTCATAGCTTCCATGTTTTCTTCATTCGTAGTCACATTAAAGAATTCTTGATTTCTCTTTAATAACTTGAGAATATTGTTTGCTTGTTTCATTCATGGTTTTATGCATGCTAAGTATGATTTACGATATGCCTTGCTTACTCATGGCTAGCCATAGATCCATCTATGAAACTTCTCTTTGACTGATTAGATTGTCATTTTTTAAACCAAGGAGGTTGTGTTCTGATCTTGCCCTTTGCCTAAAACTATGCAATATTGTTTTCAAAGTGCCCAATAGCTTGAAGTACTATGTTTAGGCGTTCCGGCATAGTGATTTGAGTTGTTTGTCCATCCTAAATGTATTTACCCAAAGTCTGATAACCATTTCCCAAAGTTAGAGAGTCATATGTCTCTATGCATGGCTTGAATGTTTATTTCTATGTGTTGATTAGCTTATAGTTACATTTCTCATGATTAATGGTTTTCCCTACCATGTTTATGTCAGCTATTAAACTATTTATGCTCGAAATCCTCCGTTATTCACAAAATTGATGTCCATTTCACTCCATTTTTCCCAAAGATCCATTTTACCTCGAATCAAATTGGCCCTTCAACAACCTTGTATCACCATTTGAAAGCTTTCTTGACCTTTTCGACCCCATAGCCCAGTTGATCTGACATGTTTTTACCTATCTTATATCTTTGATCAGTTTCATCCCTCACAATATAAAAACCAAAACCAAAAAACCTACTTCGTAACTACCCTAAAATCAAGAACACAATAAGCAAACACACAGATATCCCTTACACAAATAGAGAGAGCCCTCTCTGAGCCCAAGGAGGCTAGGTCCTTGGGCTCCAAAGATTGGTTTGATGTTACACTGTCATTTGGCTTGCCAATCAGCCAAATCACGGGACACTAACATAATGGCGATCATGGTGGGACTAACTGAGTACATAGCAGTCTAGAAAACTCTTGTAGATTCATTAGTATTTAAACTTTTAAACAGGTAAGCAGTCCATAGAATCATTTAGAGTAAAATATTTTTGTTATCACCACCCTAGCAAAGTGATGAAACAAGTTTAGAATACTTTAATAAACCATAGGCTGCACATAAAACTCAAAAAACCCCAAAAAATTCCCAGATTGGCTTTCCCTAGTTACTGGTGGTGGACCATAGCTACATCTTTACAAAAATAACCAAGTTCCACCTGGCGACTCCACTAGCCTTCAGTAGGCCTAAAAACTCCATAAAAGACCAAAAAATTCATGAACCATACCTTTCTGCTAACTCATCCTTCCAAAAACTTAAAACTTAGGGTGGAAACTTTGTAATTAGTGACAAACTAAGTATAACTTAGCGATTCAGAAAACCTCACCTAAACATAGGAGATAAGCAGAAGTCTTCTTTCCAAGAAAACCATTAGCTTGTCCATACAGCCTAGCAAACTGTTAAAACCAAGTGAATCACTCTTCTTTGCAAATTTCCATCTCAAAGTTTGCTATAAAACTTTTTCCCATAAGCATCTTTGATAGTGTTGGTGGTGGCCCATAGTTCTCATAGAAATCCACTTGGCGACTCCACTAGTCCATCCTTTTTGTTTTGATCATCCTTCACATTAGTAAAACCCTAGAGAGGCCATTCATCCGAAACAATCACAAATACCATCCTCTCTAAACTCTAGATTTGAAATTTGGCTTCACAAAAAATCAACACCAGATCTCATCCAGACCCAAATCCCCCTATCATAGTAGATGGCCCAGAGAAGATTTTGTGGCAAGCTTCCGAAACTGGAAATTTAGTTACTGATAGGTCCATCCATAAATAAATATCAATACCTGAACATCTCATAGATTTGCAATATTCCCCCTTTGACTTAAAATCAGCAAAAACCCTTTTTAGAAGCAAGTCACAAAGTAACATAGAATTTGACAATCTTGAGCCCCTAGATATGCCACATAATCCTAGTAGAGAAGCCTCTCCTACTACACCTCCCGATTTTCAGCTTCTCCATTACTTTGGCTCCTAACATCCCAGATCCGCTCAAAATCAATTCACTAGTCCAAGTACATCCACTACACCTATCCAAACCAATACTGTTCAAACCATCTCAGCTCATTCCACAAGCCCTCATTTTGTACATCATCCATTAGCTCCTGTCATGGAAACCTGGTATGCACCTTTGGTGTTGCCACAGCCTTTGGCTCCCTTACAAAATGACTATCAATCCAAAATCCCACACTTTACCGGAGTTGAGGCTACCACATCTCAACAACATGTAGATAGGATTAGTGATGCCTTTGAATACATGGAAATAGAAGACGAGACCATCAGAATGAGGATGTTTGCCCAAAGCCTAGGAGGAGAACCCAAAAAATGGTTTAAGAGCTTAACTCCAAACAGCATCCAAAACCTCCCAGAACTCTACCAAACCTTCATAAAAAAGTGGGAAATCTGAAAGAACCCCATTCAAATCCTGTCAGAGAATAACAATCTAAAACGGGAAAATGGGGAAAGTGTCCAGGGATACTGCACTAGGTTCAACAGTGTGTATAACACCCTCCCACCTCACTTCAAACCCCCACTTGGCTCAGCCTTGGCAAAATTCCCCAAGGGATTTGACCCAGACATGACTTATCAACTAAGAGACAAGGACCCCCTTACCTTAGAGGAAATGCAAAAAGTAGCCATAAGGGCAGAAGCCAACTTAGCAGAAAAAAGAGCTAGGACTAGATCAGAAAGGAAAGTCACATACTGGGATGAGGCCTCCACTTCAGCCCCTTCCTTAGATCCTATAATAGATGACTTGGTTAGGTCCATGGCCAAAATGTGGAAAAAGATAAGTGAAAATACCCCTCTTAGGGACAACCAGCCAAACCCTCCAAATAGAAACCGGAACCAGAATTTTAGGAGGGAACTGCCTCTAAAAAAACCAAGGGAAAATGACCAACAAATTAGGCCACCATTTAATGAAAATTATGTGGAAGAAGATGATAGGGATACAGAACCCATTGATTAAAATCATTTGAACCTCATAGAGTCTGATAATGAGAGTGAGGTGTACCTCACAGAAGAAGAACAAGCATTCTTCTCTTCGAATCAGGATGAAACCAACTATGAAGAACCCGACGATCCTGCCATAGATTTTTAGAATGCCATAGTGGAAGCTCACAGGTAGTATGACCTTAGGAGCAGAAAAAACCAAGACAACTCCATGAAAGACAGCTCAGACACTGCTAGAACCCTTGATACCATCCTTAAAAAAGCTGTGGATAGCAACAAAATCATTGTCAGGAAAACTAACCAAAACAAAGATAAAGCTACCCAAACAAGTCTTTTCTCAGATGCTCCTAGTGCTTCCACAAAGATTCCTGAGGTGGCTGTGTCAAACAAAATCCCAAAACAAAGCCAAAAAACTCAAAACATAGTGAAGGTCATGGCTGAAAAAGTTGAAGCGAACCTGTCTAAACTACAAGTACCTTTCAGTTTTGAGGGAGAAATCGCCAAAATAAAGATTACCATGCCTCTCACTGAACTTATCTCCCAAAACTCTTATAAATCACATGTGTTAAAGGTCCTAAATATAGGAAATGATGCGAACACCCTTAATCTAGTTGATGACACTCCTGAAGTGTTGTTTGGTCCGAAAATAGAAGGAAAATTCCAAGAAGGAACCACTCTTTCCTTTTACATTAGTCTGAATATCCATGACCAAATCCTTCACAATGCCATGCTAGACTCTGGAGCCTCGCATAATCTCATGCGGAAGGTTGTAATGGAAATATCAGGCCTAGAAATCACAAGACCATACAAAGACTTATATTCATTTGATTCGAGTAGAGTCAAATGTCTAGGCTTAATCAAAGATCTTTGTTTTAGTCTAGCCCAAGTACTGACAAAGCATCTGATCATGGACATAGTGGTAGCAGACATCCCTCCCAAGTATGGAATGCTTTTATTCAGATCTTGGGGAGCCAAGCTTCAAGGAAATATTCAACTTGATATGTCCTATGCCACTATCCTGGTGTTTGACCAAACTAGAATACTCTATCGAGAATCACACATGAAATACATGATCAATAGCCAAGAGAGGCCAGATAACATCCCAATATATTCCTTGCATTCCGATATGAACTCTTTCATTTTACACACTGATGAGGACATTGAGGAACAATCAGAAGAATTTGAAACAAACTTAGACCCACCACATCAACTGCCCCTAGTTCTCTATGATGAACTAGACACTCAAAACTATCATGATCATGAATAGCTATGTCTTGAGAAAAGTGAGTGTGTTCCTTTTGAAACAGGGATAGAGCAAGAAGCACAAACCATTATGTACTATCAAGCAAATTACTCAAACCTTAGGCAAACATCAGCAGTAACATCAGGAAACTTTTTTAGAATAGAGGCATTAGAAGACTTACATATCACAAACCTCTTTGGAACTCAGGAGCAGGGAAGCTTAATGTTTTTACCATACCTCAAAGATTTACCATCACATAACTCTTCCACTGCAAATGAAACCTTGACTGTAGCCATAACAGCTCAAATTCCAGAAAAAATTCCTGATAAAATTCTTATGAGAGAAGATGATGACTGCAGTCCAAGTATACCTGAGTTACTTGAACTGGCTAACATTCTGTCACTCCACCAAAGACTTAGAACTGCGAGAATTGGCACTCTCATTCAAAATACTACTTCATACAGAGAAAATAGTGAGAAACACTATGCCACTACCATCAATCCAAGAAACAACCTCGACAAAAGAAAATGCAAAAATAGGAACCAATCAGTAATAGTCAAAGATAAAATAGCTGGTCATAGGATCTGTTTTGACTTTAGAAACACTAATACACATCCTAGTGACAGAAATTTTATCCTTCCCACCCAAGACCATGATATATCGATGATAAGTGCTTTTAATCATATGTCTTTGCAAGATGATGTTTCAGGGTATAGCCAATTGATTCCCTTGCAAAGTAGACAGCTCAAAGATTTTTTCCAGTATACTGGAAGTAGTTCTAGTTTCAAATTCAGAACTGCAAAACCACCGGATATCAAAAATGTGCTCCTAAAAGCCATGTTTCCAGTCCTGAATTTCTGCATGTTGACATACCTTGATGATGTCATCATTTTTTTCAAAAATGACAAAGAATATCTGCATTACTTGAAATAGATGTACAGTAAAGGAAGGAGTGGAAATCAGAGGTATAAAGAGGTACAACGGGAAGATACGGGTTTGTTCAGAGATTCATGCATGAATCCTTATATCATGCTTGAAAGAGAAAATGTTCCAAAATTTTCTTTTCAAGAGCTGAGTGGACCAAGAGTGGTAGGAGATCCTTATGAGGATAAGATGCTTAAGTTTCGCCATTTCCAAGATTTCTTAGTTTAAAAATTTTTCAATCATTGTATATACCATTGTTTGAAAAATAGATAAAAACAGAAAATTAAAAAACAATAGAAAAATAGAAAAAAGGAGGGTGGTTTGAAAAATAGAAAAAAGGCCTCATGTTCAAAAAATATTCTTTCAGAAAGCGCGCAAGTCTAAATGCCGCTACTAGTGCTCAAATTTCTTCTTCAGTTATCTAGTCTAATCATAGTTGAACATGTTTTAAATTTATTTGCTGATAAGTTAGTGAGTGGAAAAGATGGTCAACATTGTGTAAGCTTGACTTATCAAAGAGAGTAGATTAGGAAAGGACAATGGTTTCACATGCTCAAAACAGAACCAAAGAGGGAAGCGGGGATTAAAAAAAAATTGTGCATCCTGGCCCCGTTTTTCTAGATTTCATTTTTTGCAAAATAATATTTGTGTGTAGCTTGTCTTTCGTGCCGCAAGTACATGAAAAATCAGACTATCTAACCCTAATTTGATCATTTTTTAATTTCACGTTTTAGATTAGAGAAAAAAATCTTGTCAAACAGCTTAACCTTGACAGTTGATCTAGCATAGGTAGAGTAATGAAGGAGTTCATCAGCTTAATTTGAACTCCCGGCAGATATAATTATAGAACTAGATAGGTTCATTTTTCAAAAAAAATATATATTGTCAAAGGGTTTCTAGTCCAAATGCGCCCAAAGGAAGAAAAAATGTTAGGAAAGATAGTGGGGTAGGTAGAAATATCATTGATGCTAATCATGCTGTCAATTTTCAGAAATAGCATCAAGGAAGAATGAAATTTGCGCCAATGGATAAGGCACTGGTCTTCATAAGCCAAAGATCTGAAATTTTGGACACCTCCTGAAAAGGAGCTTCCCTCCCAAAATGGAGCCACTGTTAGTCATCAGTATTTTTCACTTGTTGGTGATGAATAGTTGTAACCGCCAAGTTTTCTAGCAGCTGATCTAAAAAATTGTCAAATTTTCCAGCTTGAAAACACCCATAAACATTTTTTTCCCTCCTACCTTTTCAATCCGCCCATGACGAGATGAAACCTCGTTATCGAGCCCTATCTAGCCTCAGCCATACTAGCTTGTCCATCAGCTCTGTTGTACCTTAAGAAAACAATTCCTGGGCTGTGAAAGGAATCCGTGCTTAAGACATTAAAATAAATATGTCACAGAAATATGATCCCTGTTTATCTACCTCCGGAGCTCAATCAGTGAATGCTCAAAATCAAATGCTGTAAACATCCCACAACGCTATTATCGGTTGATATAGAATGAAATGCTCAGAAGAAGAAAGAAAGGAAAAAGTCCAAAACAATATGCTGCTGTACAGAATTTATCATTTCAAACTCTAGAAGAAATAAAGGAAAGAACAGTTAAAATGAAGGAGCACCTATTAAGGGTTTTAACTCCTGCTGCTTCGATACTTCATTTTATTCAATGACTGAAAAAACATTATGTAAACAAGAGGACGAATCCATATCAACAAATACTAGAAGTTTGCTTTTCATTTATCAATCATTTGAGAAATCCATACAAAGATCACTGTCTGGAGATCTGAAAACCGGAACCTCCTCTCCTCCTCCTATCTCTGTTTTTATATCAGCCTTCTGAAATAATTCCCTAACTGCTATGATCAGTTTTGAAACTGATTCTTGAAAGTGCTGATATTATTAAAATTTACAAAATATATGTTTTAATATTATATATATAATATATAATATAAAACCTAAAAAGAATCAAAAGTCTTAAAGTATGAATAGTGCACTTTGGGTCCCGCCACTACAGCCATATGCATTTACGACACAATCACCCATTGTTTTAGAAAACACAAAACTACCTACGGGGGGTGCTGATAGTGGTTTCTGGAAAAGGGCCAAGAGATGCCGTAATACATCACAGCCGTCGATCTTGGTAAATAATGGTTTCAACTAAACCATCTACGGGGGTGCTGTCTCCCATAAACTTCGTTTACTTCACACCCCCCGCAAACCGTTGGATCTGAATTGGATGATCCAAATTGTCGATTGGTGCATAAAGAAGAGTTCGAGCCATTGCTGCTACTGATGAGTGTAAAAGGCACGATCTGCATTGCTATACGCAGGTTCACATATCCGAGGGTCGTAGCGACCAGATTTAGGCCAGGCATTACTTTTTTCCCAATTTATCAAGACTTGTATTTAATATTCCTTCTGAAAAATTCGATCTCTCCTTGATAGCACTAGGCTGTTTACTATTACTCCTGGCATTGCCAAACAAGTCCTTATCATCTTTTGTACTGTTATCTCCATAATCAGAAGAATGGCCAGGAATTTCTCCATCTATCAGCAGTTTCTACCCTCGTAATACTGGAAACTGGCTCTGAGTTGACAAAGCTATGTGAAATGGCTTTGAGGGCATTTTCTGCATCTGGTTACCTTCTTCCATAACCTTCACAAAATGTTCGATATCATCATAATCATCCTCAGGCTCAAGCACTGTAATAACCGCTTGAAAATGCAGCAACAGGCTTTGGATTTATATCAGACTTCAACGCTTTAAACATAAGCCCCTGAAACATATCAATCTTTGCATTACTCAAGATAATTGTAGTGTCTTCCTTCATGCTGCAATACGCATCTGACGGGTAGGAGCATTAGGTCGGTCTTTTTCAAGAACGAGTTGTGCGCTCAGCACTTTCACAACGAGATTGTGCCCAGATGACCCAGGTGTCAGTTGGTCAACCTTTGTGAAAGCAGGCTTTCTAAGATTTGCATTTCGTATGGACAAGTTGAACTCGTTAAGGCGCAACGATCTTCTCTATGTGGTAGGCCATTATATCTCGATGTTGGCATTACAGTTCTGTTAGAACATGTTTCAATACCATGGACTCCACATCTTCTTGGAGCGATTATAAGCAAGACCGAATCCTTGAAAGTATTGTTTACGGTGCTTTGCAAACAGAAATATGACACTTTACTGTAATTTTCTACGAAATCAGGGAAGTTCTCTTCAAATGATAATTTCTCAGCTTTGTAGAAAATAAGAATTGGGCTCAATTATCATCGCTAGACTACTCTGTCTTCACATCTCAATTCTTGGATATCGTATCTCTCTTGTGCTTATTTCCAGACTTTGATCCAGATAGTACAAACTTTCCTCCATCTGCGTGTTTGACATGTATTGTGATTAGCTGTGGTTCCAAAGCTAGTTAGGATTTGCATTGAAGCTAATTCGTGGCTCATTTGCATACCATTTGGTGCTTGAGTTTCTTCTCTAACTACGATCACCTCGACCAAGACTCAAGTGGCTACAACCATCACGGAAAGGGGACTAAAATCAAGAAAACATGCTTGAAAAGAGAGCCCAATTTGATCCAAAAACTAGATTTCCTAATTTGGAAGAGACTGTTTTGCATCTACTGTTGATAGCAACATTTCTGTAGCAAACTGTTCAACATTTTGTGAAAGGTACTCAAGAGGATAGGGCTTATTGGCCACCGTGCGATAGCCTAGTCTGTCTTTATTGTCTGCAGGTGAATAGGAGATATGGACAATATTTAAACAGCAACTTTGATCAAGCGAAAATTAAATAATTAAACCTATACAACTCAAGACTCAAGGTAACACGAATTTCTACTACAATTTTTATCAAGGGATCAATTGTGTCCATAACATTGCCAGTAGTTTCAGTATTTCCACTCGTAGAAAGGGGAGATTTTCCACCAGCTTCAAAGATTTATCAAGTCAAGAGGTTGCAGCTCATTACGATGCAAGAAATTTTTCTTATAGATTGAAGAGAGGCAGATAGAAAGAATTTATCTATTGGCGGTAGAGATAAAATATGAGTAAATAAATAGAATTTTGCTGTGTGTGTTTATGAGAGTAAACTAAGCATGATAATTCAAGTACTATGTTTAGACTATCATAGATTGTTATCAGATTATAATGGTGCACTCAATTGTGGCATTGACATTGCAAATTTCGCTCTCAGACGACCAATTTCTTGTCTAGATAGTTTAGCATAACAGTGAAAGCCTCCTTGCTTAATAGAGTTTGTTGTTCCTTGGTCAGTAATACAAACTGTGACCCTATTATCATTTCTGGGAAAGGATCTTCAGCAGATTGAGTCATTTCTGGATAAAAGGAGATGATTGTTTCCCTGCAATGTAAGTAAATCACCCAATAACAGATTTCTTAGGCACAGTGTTTCAAATGCCTCTAAAACATTTTGTTTTCACTTCAATAATTGTCCCTCAGCAACCTTAAATCCAGAGCTTCTCCCGACTTTTGCTGAGAGATATTGTGCTACAACATCTGGCTCCAATTGGGGACAGTGTTTTGGTATCAAAGTACTGAGAACTTGTAGATCAGTAGCCTTTATTGGGCATGGAGTCAAGTCAGACTGTATTTCCTCTCAATCGAAAATCTTTGAAGATTTCAAAACTTCTCTGAACCCTCCTTCCTTAGGATCTTTATTTTGGACTGAAAATTTTGAACTAGAAAT